>VXBU01009025.1:66117-86949 GCA_013400315.1 Bombycilla garrulus
GAAAGACCATGTATTAGCTGAAAAAGTGGCACCGATTTGCAACAGACCTTCTTAAAAATTCTCAGCAAGTACCATCTCCTGAGGATTTAGTGCCAGGATAGTTACACTTCTGTAGAAACATGTATTTGTAAGAGGAAAATAGAGAAAAATCATATTGTTATTTCATTAGAGAAGAAAAAGTCCAGAGTAAGCAAATGCATTTTATTTATGAGAATTCATTCCTAGGGCAATTTTCTACTTCACACCTACTAAGCCAGTGGTGGGTCAGGAGTGATATCATCCCTAAAATATATTGATTACTATAACTAGTTTTGCAGTTTGGGGGTATTTGGGTATTGTGCATGTGTGATATGTGCCAGCAGGAGCTACCTTTTACGGGGGTTGATCAAGGGTTTTTCTGCTTAATTTTATTTGGTTGGTTGGTTTTGAGCTGGGGTTTTTTAGTGTAAAGTAGAGAAGTAGTAAGTTTTGAAAGAAGCATTAACAATTGTGTACTTCTCATGCTAAGTGAACAAAGCAGAGGTAAATAGATGGGCAATGAATATACTAAATGTATTTATAAAGTAAGAATAGGGATAATAATAATTTATTCCTACAGTTGATTCAATAAATAAGTGAATATGCAATGAATCTCCCTCCAGCTTTCTGGCAGGGTGTCACTACAGCAAGACATTATCTAGACTGACATGACACACTTCCACATCCACCTAATTGACTGCCAATATAACAGCTACCAGAAGCAGAAACATGCTTAGGGCATTCCTTGTAAACCATCACCAGTTTTTTTTTCTTGCGAGTTTTTTTTTTGTTTGTTTGTTTTTTGGTTTTGTTTTTTTTTTTTTTGCATAATACTGCATCTTGTTCTAATTTTCCTATTAAGTTGTAGTTTGTTGGTTTTTGTTTGNGTTTTGTTTTTTTTTTTTGTGCAAAGAAGAAAGCTTTTTGCCTTTTGATTTTGGACTTGATGACATGGCATATATTAGTGCTAGCTACCATAACAGATGTTCTTTCATTCTGCTAGAATAAAGCAATTGTTGCAGGCAGTAAAGTAAGCACTTTGGCCCTTTGTAAATGTTGTGGGAGATGCGATTTTTGAAGGAGAGCAAAAAGAAAATCTCAAAGGACTGGGTGGTTTACAGCTTTTTTTTACATAATTTTGTTTCTACAAAGTCTCAAACAGTTGTTGAGGTATAGCTGACAAACAGATCTGAGAGCTAACAACTGAAAAGAAAGAAATAAGTTTAATACCAGATAAGGATAATTTATCCCTTTGCAACACTTCTGATTTTATCAGAAACAATGAAAGAAATTGAAAAATTACCTCCTCTAGTTAGACTTCAGAGAGTGTTAAAATCAGTGCAGTAAACTGAAAAGTAATGTGAAGGGAAATAAAAGACCACTTTGGGCTAAAATATAAAAGCCAAGCTATTGCTTTAGATGTGGGTATGTAAGTCATCTGGTTGATTTTCTGGGATGCCCTGCAAGATAAGTAAATTGAAAACAATGTAAAATGTAAAAAGAACATCAAAGTAGATGTTCTACATTTGAAGACAGATGGAAACAAAACACCTCCAGCTTTATACTAATAAACTCTAAACTGCTTGTGTCTAAAATTAATGATCAGATTGTTCAGCTGGTATTAATTATTGATAAAAAATAACTTTCCATATATCCATACTTGAAAGTATTTACTTTGAAGTCAATATTTCAAAGTACTTCAAGACAAAGTGCTTAAAGATGGAAATGAAACTGGTAATAATTTGTGTACATATTAAATCCAAAAGGTTAAAAGAGTCTGCTTACTTTACTTATTTTAATCTTTCCTTTTGCTTTCCAAGATATTGGACTTATTTATTTTAGTGAGTAAAGAAGTCTTTTACTTCAACAAGGTGGAGAAAATCTGATGTAAGAGTAAAGAGAAAGTGTATTTTTTTCTGGCTAGGTTCATCCTAAAATTGGCAGAAATATAATGAAGAAAAATAACACAGACCTATTAGTTGAAACACAAGAATTAATCCTTACTGCAAATAGATTAGGAAAAGGAGAGATGGTCATGATCAGCCCTGTATTTTATGTAATGCCATATTCTATCAAACTTCATTATCTGCTTTACTTGGGGATCTTTCATGATATGACCATTAACAAGAAAAGAAAAATGAAGAAGAGCATAATATTCACTGCAGCTTAAAATATGCTTACCTTTTATTGTTATTGTTTCTTTTTTCTTTCCTGTATGTTAATCTATTTACAGTCAAAGACAATTATCATTATACTTAGCTCAGTGCCAGGCATCCAGTTTTGTTACTCCTCTATCCAATTCCATAAATGTCCCACCCCATGACTGATTTGATGAAAATTATTTTGCTGGTAACTTCTATAGTCTTGGGAGTTCATAGTGTTTCTGCTCATGATGCTGTAGTTTCATATTAATTCTGTCGAGCAAGCCAAGTGAATCAGTTTACACAATCCTGAATTTTTTACAAACACTTTTCTCAGTCAGATGCCTCTCATCTTTATATCACAATAAGGTCATTTATTTACTCTGTTCTCTTAAAATTAAGAAAGTGTTTCCTAGAAAAATACTGAAAGATATACATCATTCAAGCTAGGACTGCCATACAGTGACACTATGTGACTCAGTAACTGGTGAATTTTTCTCTTAGATTATCAGAAAAAAATTCAGTTTAATCTAAAAATGGAAAAAAAAATATTTTTGCCAAAATGCATTTTATACATTTTTTACGCATTTCATTTTGGGAGTAAAACAGCAGCAAACATTATTTATTCATATGTAGGAATAATACATGCTGAGCATTATTAATTGCCAAATTGTATAATTGCCACCAACAGTTTTGACAATACTGTTACTGAATTTACTTTGGTGTCTGTGGGATTTAGGGATTTGTTGCACTTTAGACTTCCACACACCTTGTAAATCTGACTTCTATCTAATGTCTTCCTTATAAGAATCTTCTTTTTATGAAAATAAAGATGATTACTCTGATGTTAAGACTGTATTATGTCAACAATGTCATAATAACAAGTTTGCCAGATAAAGCATAGGAAGTAAAACACAGTATTTTAGTGGTTGTCAGGTAATATCTTGTAAGGAAGTACAGGTTAAATTACTCTGAAAATATGATGGAAAGATTAAGAAGCTTGAGTTGAACATTAAACCAACTGGAAGAGTATCACAGTCTTAGAGACTGTGTTTATTAATGTATGTTTGGAAATACCTTGACAATAAGAGATATGTTGAAAAGCTATAGTTTTAGTTGCCTCTAAAACTTCTGACAAAAACATTCTTCTGCAAATGAAGCCTGCATCTCATTTTGCCTGCATAATTACTTATCAAATCAGTCACAACTGACCATTTACTATTTTCTTAGTGCCTACTGATGTCACTGTTGCCTGGAAACTCTGATTTCTTTGACTGTGGTGAAGAAGAAGCTGGCAGAGCTGCAACGAGACAGCTCTTTGCTAAGGGATGCTTATCAGACAAACAAATTTCTGACTTTTGATGAATTTTCACAGGAACAGACATGCCTGAAGCTTATGTCAGAGACTGAAAGATCAGTACAAACAAAAGGCTTCTGTAGTGATTTTGATGCTCTCTTTTGAGCCTGAAGGGATTAATGAAGAGATGGGCCACAGTCATCATGGAGGTCAAAAATATTGTGGACCTGTTGAATAGCTTGGGAAGTTCACAGTATGGCAGTGAAAAGCAAAGAAAAATTTACATCCATTTCATCAATAGTGTATGAGCAAGTTTTGGGAGAAAGAAAAAGGAAAATCTTCAATGCTACCTGGACATATACACTGGGGGAAAAACATGATTTTGTTCAGCAGGAGTAAAAAAGATTGATGATGCAAGAGACAATTTCAGACTTGGAAAGAGCAGATGTAGGAAAAGGAGATAGGGTGATTTCTATAGAGAGCTGTATAAAGTTCTTTTAGATTCTCATGTCATAAGGCAAGCAGGTTAATTCAGCATGGGCTGCTCCATACAGGAAGGTCCCTGGGACTATCAGAAAGAAACTGTAATAGGACCCAATTTAGGTACTTAGCACACATTTCTGGCATTACCATTCCATACCTCATCTATGAATTTCAAAACTGATGTCTTAGAAAATTTATTCCTTGTGTCTGTATTAAATATTTGGTCAAAATAGATAATAACCCTATTGCTAGAGATACTTATCTTTTGGATATGCATTAAAAAATGGAGAGTGGAAAGATCAGACAACTGATAAGCCTATAAAGGAATTTACAACCGCTTCAATAGAACAGACAGTGGATTTAAGCTTTAAAATTATAATTTACTAGAATTAAAACCATCAATGAGATATAACTGCATTGCTAAAATCTATCCAGTAATGACAATACCTCTTTAGTCTAGGTTTTTATTGCTTAAAACACAAGAATAAATATTAGTTCAAATGAAAATTCTCATTTTCTTCAATTCAGAACACAGTACTGATATTGCTGTCATTGGAAGGTATGTCCAATTCTCTTTTTGAATATCATTTGCATTCTTGAGTTAGTTCTCATTCTTAAAACACAACTTCAGTCTTTGCCTGTAATTAACATTAATTTGTCTCTTGCTGGGAGCTTATCTAAAAAGTCATAGATCTTTCTTTTCAATTGTATGAACTTCCCTTTCAGGATACAGAGGGTTCAGTGTAAAAGTAAAATCCAGTGACTGAGTTTCTCTTATACAATTCTTTCTAGTATAGTTGGGGTTTTTTCAGATTTTTTATGAAGTGTAACACCTTAGGCATCAGTGTAACTTATGATTTGATATTGGGATGAAACATTTGTCTAGAGCAAACTTTCAGAAGTAAAAATAACAAACATTACTTCTTTCCATTTTTGAAATATTGGTATCATCAAATTTGACTACAGTGCTGCATTGCATTAAAATATTTACCTAATATGCCTTCATAACAGTAAAGGTTTATTTTCTTTTCTTTTCCTCATGTATTAAGAATAAATTCTAATTTGCTTTCTGAGAATTACCACAGTAAGCCAGACTCAATTTACAAAATGAAACCCCGGGGCCTGGAGGACACTGACAGTGATACAATAAACAGTTCTGCTCTGTTGCAGAGCTTGAAGCAATAAAATAGATTCAAGTTCAGAAATTTCAGACTAAAAACCAACAAGAAAACACAGAATATAAAAGTGTTTAGTAATGATTTATTTTTCTTCTCCTTAGAAGCCATTGCAGCTAAAGGGGAGACTAATAAAATTACCTATAAAATGGCAGATAAATTATAATTAAAAGCATAAATAATTTAAAACAGAGTATCCAAAACCAGTTTATTAAGTTTTTTTGCTTTCTTTCTTTCATGCTCTGACATGGCAGATAACATTAATTTTTCCTATGTGCTCCACAGCTCATTGCATGGCACAGATTTTTCTCTCACAGTTCATAGATTACCTATGTTCAGCTTACTCATCTACATGACTACAGTTGGGTGTTAGACCACAATTAGGTCTTACACTAATATGATAACTATTCAAGCTATTAGGCAAACCAAATTCTGACATGTTAGTGATTTTTTGGCCTCTGTATTCAATTAGAGCAAGATAGATCAGGCATTATCTCAATGCCTCATTTTCTTCTAGGTACTGCATCAGGACATTTTTATTTGGTCGAACAAAACCAGTCTGGAGCCAATAGTGAAGCTGCCTTTATCTCTTGCAATTATATGGCCTTGTTGCATTTAAATTTAGGTCATGAAGAAATTAAAACTGTAAAAGGGTTTGTTTTTCTTTCCCAGCCACAAGAAACACACAAAGATATCTGAGAGCAAAATTTTTAGAGAAATAAGATTTGTTCTGAATAAATGGAAAAACAAGAGGAGATTTCCAACAAGGGTTATCTTTTTCATTTTTCTCTTTCTGCTCTCTTTCCTTCTCTGATTCTAACAATTCATTGAAAATGAATGAAATATTACATAGTTTAACAATGTTTAGCAAATTTGTTGACATCTATAGTGAATTGATATCCTACAACAGTAAATGCAGCAAAAATAGTTTAAACGAAAGTTCCCCAGATATTATGTAAAAGAGATATAAAGGGAGGCTAAAAAATACATACTAACACTACAGTAAAGTAATGCATTAGCTTTATCTTTTCAATTTAAAAATAACAGATCATAGGATCTGTTCTTTTAACTAAAAAATCTTTATGAAATTTCTCTATTGAGTTATATTTATGTGCTGACCTTCACGCCACTTCTGGCAGAAGTGGCTGTCTTATCTGTTCATACTGATATTTCTAATGTTTTCCAGTCTTTGAAATAATGGACTGTTGTTGTAACAGCATCAGCTAGCTTAGTAACGGGACTTGCTGATAAGCCATTTGTTAATGACAAACCCCTTCTGCTAGATGTGCTGGGAGAAGGAAGAAGCTCCTGCTGTGGAAGCAAATCTATCCCATGTATACTCACAGGCCTTAAGTATCATTTATCTATAGTTAGGTTGTGTGTGTGTTTGTGTCAGTTCTGAGGCCTTGAATTTAGGAGGCAGCAGCATGGTAGGGTAGTATGGTTTGAAATACTATTATTCATAGTCATTATTCATGGTCATTGACTCTGGGAACTACTTGCTGGTCAGCCTCCCTTCTGTGCCCAGTAAAACCTTGGAACAGATCACCTTGGAAGATAGGAGTGGGATTAGAGACAGTCCACATGGCTTCACCAGGGAAAAATCATGCCTGACTAATCCAGTGGCCTGAAGAAGTGACTGAATCAGTGGACAAGGGAAGAGCTATAAACTTCATCTGCTTGGACTTCTGTAAGGCCTTTAGTATGGTCCCTCACAACATTCTTGCCACTAAATTGGAAAGAAATGGGTGTGAAGAATGCACTTTTAAGTGGATACAGAATAGGTTGGATGGCCATATATGAAAACTTACAGTGGTTCAATGACTAAATGGAAAATTGTGCCAAGTGCTGTCTCTCAGGGATCTATACTGGAACCACTGTTATTTAATATCTTAATCAGTGGCATTGACAGTGGGACTGAAGCAAGCAGGTGATACTAAACTGAGTGGTGCAGTTCATGGTGCTGGAGGAATGGAAGGAACTTTCACAGGCTTGAGGATTGGGCCCATGTGATGACTCATGAAGTTCAGTAAGGCCAGGTAAAAGGTCCTGAACCAGAGGCAGGGCAGGACTTCACTATTCAAGGGGCGATGAATGGATTGAAAGCAGCACTGAGGAGAAGAACTTGGACATCCTAGTAGACAAAACAATGGAAATGAGCTGGCAATGTATGCTTACAGCCCAGAAAGCCAGTCATATCCTGGGCTGCATAAAAAGAAATGTGGCCAGAATGTAGAGGGAGGTGACTCCCACTCTCCGCTCTGTTCTTATGAGACCCCACCTGGAGTCACTGAATCTGACACATGCTGGTTATACTGTGTTTCTTCTCCCAAGCAGGAATGGGAATGCAGCAATAAACCCTCAAATTCACTGCCTGTTCCTAGTAAGCACAGTTATATCTTTCAATTGAAGCTATTTTTATCTCTAAACTGGAAAGGGAGGCTACAGAGATCATTTCTGTCTCCAGAAAGATCAGCAAAGTTTACTTTTGACTTATCTTGGTCAGTCTTAGGAAGGACTAATATGGTATTTACACAAACCTCAGTTCTTCCCCTTTCCTTCTTTATAGTCTAAGTACAAGTTCAATCATTTGTTCAATAAACTGGCTCCTATTTTTCTCTGAAACTCAGCTAAGTCACAGTTCATGGTATGAACTTCCAGCACAATGCAATTTTTAACTCTAAAGTGATCTGTTTGTGCGCCTGTAAACTAAAGGCATAAATGAGTGGAGTACAAATAAGAAAGGCTACATATGTTTTTTAGAATTATATTTAGAGGTTAGAACCTGTACTATTTAAAATAAGTGATCACATATAACACAAGTATATTGCATCTAACAGCATTAAAGTTGAGGTCTTTGCATTCCTCATTTTAACTGCCTGCATAGTATGAGCAGCACAGTCTCGAGTTTGTCTGCATCTGCCAATATATACATGTCATTGCATTTACTGGGACCAAATCATTGTGTGTGTGTGAGTGTGTGTTGCAGTCACTATGAAAAATAAACACAGCAAAAAAACCAGCAGGCAAGTAACTTCTATGTTACTTTATCAGTTGATCAGCAGGAGGTACGCTTACCTTCAGCAGTTGTCATTTCCCCAGCTCCTCCACTTATATCCCTCATCATGCAGAGGAGCCAAGGTCATGCCACAGAACTGTATCACCTTCACAATACCAGCAGGGCTGAGCTTTCCCAGCCAAGTGAATGGGTGAAAGAAAGATAGATGAGGTTGCTTTCAAACCAACCTTCCCATTCCACAATACTCTGAACAGCTGCTAAGCCACCTGGCCTGCCACAGGACTGCCACCTTATTTAATTCTCATCCACGAGAAAGTAGACACTGTATAGTATTTATAGTATTGCCATTTCTGACTGCAGGAAAAACTATCTTTTTTTTTTTCCCTCATGCTGTTAGTTTGAATAAAACTTTCAGTAAACAGATCTACTAAAGTTACAAGAGATGGATAAACTCCATTAACTAACTGGATAGTTGTTGGGAAAAGCACCCAGTGTACAAAAACATGGCAAATTTTGAACAGAAGTTGAAGACCAAGAGAATTCATGTCTTTACAACAGAGCCCTGGGTCCTACCAAAATCATCTATGCTCTGATTATATAGTCATTTTTCAGAGAGATAAGTGTATTGTGTATGCATGGCAAGGTTTTGGTAACACGGTGGCTGCAGGAGTGGCCTCTGTGAGAAGCTGCCAGAAGCTTTTTCCATGTACAACAGAGCCAATATTGACTCCAAGATGAACCCACTGCTGGCCAAGGCAAAGCTCATTAGTAATGGCAGCGTACCTCTGGGATAATGAATCTAAGAAAACAAAAAAAAAAATGCTGCACAATGACAATTGCAGCCAGAGAGGAGAGAAAAAAATTAGAACCTCCATTCCTCACCTGTACAACTAAAGGCGAGGAGTTGAAGAATATCAGGAGCAAAGTTGAGCCCTGGAAGAACAGATGGGATGGGAAAAGGTGTTTTTAAGATTTAGAAGTTCTTTTCTCATTATCATACTCTGCTTTAATTGGTAATACATTAAACTAATTTCTCTGAGTCAAGTTTGTTTTGACTGTGACAGCAAAGGGTGATTATCACTTCCTGTTCTTGACCTTTTTTATATTTTCTCTCCACTGTCCAGCTGAGGAGGACAGCAATAGAGAAGTTTTGGTGTGTACCTGATGATCAGCCAAGGTCAACCCACCACAGAGAGGTTGGAAATTGAATTGGAGAGCAAGAGGAGAGAAGGTGTCATACACAGCCATAGAAAGACTGTAGATATTAGGGAAAAAAAAAAGTAAAAATAACTAGTAACAGGATTTAGCAAATATACCTGGAAGTCTTGGAGATACAGCTCCAGTTCTTTCAACACAGTTCTTTCAAGTAACAAAGCTTTCTGCAATTGCATCACAGGGAAGGTTGTGATAAGCTCAGTAATATAAAATTATAGAAGGAACATTTGAGGTAAGACAGCAGCACCAACATCAAATGTATTATTTGCAGTTACATCCACCAAGAGTGACTTTCAGGCAGTTCCAGCAACCACAGGTAGTCTGTCCCTTTTTGATACATCATGAGAAAGAATAAAGGATCGCTGACAAAATAAAGAATTACATGGTATTCAAAAAAGGAGAATCATGGCATTGCCAGGTTGCTAACTGAACCATAGAGATGTTTGGGTTTTTTCAAGTACCAGATCCAGATGGTTAGATTATGGGAAATGTGGTGCCTATTAAAAAAAATAAATAAATAAAAAGGGTTTGGGTAAAGATCCATAGAACTGAGAATTTAAAAGCCTAATTTCGACATTGGCCTTCTGCAGGGATTGGATTGAAAATAGAATTGCCGTGCATGGAGAATAAATATGCTCTATTCAGGAGAGAAAAGATTTTCTAAGGAAAATTATTTCCCACAAAATCAATGGACCTATTAAAAAAAAATAAGAGGTCTGTGGAGAAGAGGAACATAATAGAGCCTACATAAGTTTTAAAAGGGATCCTTGAGGAAGCTGAGATGCAGCAAAGGTGTAAACTCATTGTTAATTGCCTAAAACATAGCAGAGAGATAATGAAGAGGAATAGTCAGACCTAATTATAACAGCAAGAGGAATTCAATGCAGATCCAGATTATATAGGAGGAAAACTGTCTTATTCTGTATAAACAGCAATGATCTATATCATGTCTTGCACCACTGAAGAATCAAGAGATATATGAAAACAATAGGACAGATCTCAATGTTGATCAACAAAACGGTATTAGAAAAGGAAGGGGAGAAACAAAATTAACTGTAATATGAAGTCATATTTTCAACATTGTGTGCAGACACTGTCCTTATCACAAAAAGATAATGTGCAACTTGGAAGCCAGAGAAGGGCAACAAAAATAACGAAACAGGTTGCACCATATGTGCAGGTAAGGAATGAACAGAGTGTAAACATTTATTTAGGTAATGGTTAAATGAACTAAAGCTTGTGAAGTTTTAGAAGAGACGTGAGAAAATAGCATAAAACTCCATGACTAACAGGGAAAGAATAAATAGAAAATAAACGTTAATATTTTCTAGTATCAGAAATAAGCGATAGATTAAATTCCCAATTATTAGGTCTCAGTTTAAAACAAACCAGTATTATTACTATTTGCAATTTGAACACATATAACTTTCAACTTAATGATCACAAAAAAAAATCAACAGAAGTCTAATATTCAGAGGAAATTATATTTCAAAAGCGAAAGTGACACAGCAATATTCTAAGAGTACAAAGGTTATATGATAAAATATAGACTATTGTTGGTTAGATTTTGTAGATAATGATAAATAGAAATAGAAAGTTTTAGTCCTTCAGTTTTTATGTCTTTTTGATCAATTGCTGACTATCTTCATACCTCAGTTCACTGAATCTATTAATTATTTTTGCTTTTATTTTAAGCAGGCCCTGATAAATCAAGAGAAGCTCCATGCTGTAGCATTTCTCATAAAAATATGACAGAAATATGGAGAATGTTCCTTTTTTGTTGTTTTATTTACTCTGCCTATACCTAATAAATATGTTTATCATGAATCCCTGAAAAAAGTCACTTTGAAGTAGAGAATGCAATTTACTGTATGCTTGTAAAAGGCCTCATAAAATATTTCATATTACATTAATGAATAATAATTTTATTATTATTAATATTATTATCACTATTATTACTATTATTATTACTATCTTTTAGTATTTTTTAAGGAAGATCAAGTTTGGTATTGTATTTCCAAGATATTTATGCTAGAAAACAGGACTTTAATTACTATGTTCACTGAATTAAGGAAAAAAGAACAGTGATTACCATTTTCCACTACAGATCTAGAATTTCCCATCAGCTGCTTGTACTTCAAAGAGCTACTAGGTATTAGTCATACAAAATGTTAGAAAAAACCACCAATAATTAGCATTGTAGAAAGACACTTTGGGCTAAACCTCAGCTACATTACTATGTATAAATCTTTGATAAGGAGACAAATATATCTAATATTCTTCTTTTCTGTAGCCGTTATATTCAGTTGAAAAACTTGTGCTGTTGTCGGAAGGAACAGATTTGAGCACGACTGAAATTACTAGTTCAATATACAGTTTATTAACCACGTTTCATTTATTAATCAGTGGATGAAAATATTGTGATGGGTTTATCTTGGTGGGCTTCCAGAAATCCATGCAGTTGCTTACAGGACAGAGAAAGAAAATAACATGGAAAAACTCTTGGGTTGAAATAAAAACAGGGATATCAATTACCAACTACCATCACAGGCAAAACAGGTTTGACTGAGGGAGTCTAATTTATGGGCAGTTAAAAGTAGAGTAGGATGGGAAAAAGCAAAGATGGAAACTTAGACGGCCTCCCTCTACTACCTCTTATTCCCTGGTTAAATTTGTTCCTGACTCCTCTACATTTCATTTTCTCTCTTGCTTTGCAGCAACTTTTTTAGCCTTTCCTAAATACATTTTCCCAGAGATATCTCCTCCTTGGCTGAGGCCTCTCAGCTGTGTCCTGCAGTGGGTCCTCCAGAGTTCATAGGTGCTGGAGGTTTGTGACATCATCATTCTCTTCCTTGCACTCCAGCTGGGAAAATCTTGCCACCTGCACTTAGCAAAAATATGTATAATGGAACTTGACAATCACTCTGAATACTTGGGATAGAAAATAAGATAATCCTATCATTCCAAAGGCTGGAACACAATGTTAAAAAGTTGGTTGAATTTATGAATTTATGTTAGATTTGTAAATAAATATGAAGAACAATTTTGAATTAAAAGTACAGTTTAAAACAGAAGTTATTATTTAATTAATTGCAAGTTATCCTTTATTTAATTGCATACATACATACCTGCAGGTACATGTATTTTGTATGTTTATATCCATATGCACATACATGTAAACATTATTCCCATAGTTTGGGTTTCTCTGTTTTCCTTACTGTGAGGAATGCTCTAATTTAAAAGCTGAGCTGTCAATTCTGTGTGTATCAGCTTCAAGTAATTATGTAGAGGATACATAATGATCAATAAGATTTATTATTGGTTCTTCTTGAGTCACTATTTTAATAATGACCATACAATTTGCTTTTAGCTTTCTTTTGCACACACCATCAAGAGTAATAACCTCAGGTGCAAAAGAATACTGACTAGACTTTATCCTTTTTCATTCAAAAATTTAGTGATTATTGGAACACCTAACTTATTTTCTCACAATTTGGGAGATAGAAAATATAAACTCTCAGCTAGAGCACCGAAATTTTCAGAGTATTAGTGAAGAGATTCTTTTTCTTTATTTCTTGTCTCCCTCCCCCTTTTAAGGGATATAAAAATCATAATTGTCTTTAACACTATTAAGATTACAGGAGGACTTTGTTCACTATTGCAAACTCACAATAGGCAAAATAAGAAAGTGGCAACAACCTAGGCCCACCCCACCTGAATATTCCTCCTGGATTTTGGAAAATTGGAGCTGAGAGTTAAGCAGCCTGCCTTGAGATAAGATAAAGGTGACATTAGTGTCCAATTATGTCAGGTCTAGGGAGAAGTAAACACGGATGAGGGAGAAAAATATATCAAGGAGAGTGAGACCCAGCAGCTGTCCTGATACACAGTGTTGCAACACCCAGAGTCTGTTGCAAAACACAGTTTAAACCCTTCTCCTCTCCAGGGGAAGTGCTTGGCATTCCCATATGTACCAGAATATGCATTAATTCCTTGTAGTCTGTTTGGTGGGACCAGGGTGAAGAGGACCAACAGGATGCTGCTGGATACACAGGGGTGGTGACTGTCTTTCTACTTAATCCGTCTCACACCCTCTTTCTCTTAATCGATCCCACTCCCTCCCCCTTGTCTATTCCTTTCTATTTCTTTTTGCCTCAATTTTGCTTATTTTTATATTTGTTATTATTTCCTTTATTTACTTGCCTTAAATTTACTGTTAAATAATTTCTGTATTATTGACTTTGGCATCTGGTCTCATTTGCACCTTAATTTGTGCAGACATCTAACAATCATAATAATCAGATCATAACACTGCCCTCTGTCTTCTCCTGCCCACTTTCAGGAGGCTCCAGAGTACACTAAATGGATCAAACACTATGGCACAGGTAAGCAAACAACATATCCTAGATGGCTCCACCAAGTGTCCTCTATGTCTGACTCTGGTGAGTGAGCAGTCTCAAATAAGAAAAGCAGAGAATTGTCATGACTTTTTCAGTTCAGAAAATTTATAGAATTTATATCCACATTAGAGTTTGAAGCAATAGTTTAAATTACTTTGTTGATTTGGAGAGACAATCTTGTAGAAGACTCAAACTCAACAAAAAAATAATGTTACACATGAAGTCACAACTGAATAGGAGATACCCTTTTCAGTTAAAGTCGTTAAACAAAGAGGTCTGAGATGTATTTCTGCTTTGTGATTGAATCACCACATGTATGTAACTAACTCTGGACCCATGGCTTAGAGGACTATTGGACAGATAGATGCATGCTATGTCTCATACTTCTCTGCAGGCATCAGGCACATCACACGCAAAAGCAGAAAGAATATTGTGCTTGCTCCCTGTTCCTGCACCTGCATCCTTTCAGCTCTCTCTAAGCTCTAAATCCAGCACTCTGGAGGAAATACCTGGGCTACTGATGGTCTACATGTTTTGCCTTCATGAGAAATATTTGTACAAATAGAGAATAAAAATTAATCAGTCAGGTCAAGGGAAGAAAAAAGGATATGAAAGTTGCAATGAATCAAATTGAACAGTTCACCTGTATAATGAAGCTATGACAGGAGCAAATTTCTTGCAAGAGCAAAAAAAATAAAATGCAGGATGCATTACTTACATGAACAAAGATAAAAAAGGAGAAGGAGACATAAAGAAGCATTAAACAATCATGGCTTTTCAACTGGGAGAAAAAAAAACAACAGTGAGAGTCTTTCTAACCATTGTCAGACCCATGTCGCATGTGTTTATGATTTTTGTATGTATATAAACGTAGACAGAGGACTGTTGTAGGATTCCAGTGCTCTGCCTCTCTCCCCTTCATAAGGAGAAAAAAAAGAGCTGTAACTGCAACAATACTCAGATAAATTTCTTCTTTGACAGCAGCATAGAGTGCTTGATTTGATCCTGAATGTCAGAAATGTCACAAGCAAATGTCATTTCTAAGAATGTACAGTTCCAATTTCAGGCATCTTGAGATCATTTCTTAGACTAAGCTTTAATGAATATTTGTCTAGGAAAGATGCCAAAGATCAAGACAGTAATTATATTGGAAAATGTTGGATTCATTTTTTAGGGTATTCCAAGAATCAACTATTTCTGGGTTTTAGTTTTATTATAGAGGGGAGATATTGATCTTCCATTTCAACCTTAGAGTCCCAAAAATATTGAAGATAAATAATTAAAGTGCAGGGACAAATCATCCTGGGAGATTAAGCAGTTCAGTTATGAAAAGGTCAGCTTCATACTGATAATAAACTTTTGATTACTTTTCTAAAACCTATATGTAGAATTACACAAAGAAATTAACATCTTGGAAAAAAAATTTATTGTTTATCTTGAAAAATGTTACAGAATATAAAACTTGACTTCCTCATCAACTAATCTGTTTTCTCCATCATCCCCTATGAAATTAAACGATTAGGTGGAAATAAAGAAGAATTTTAGTACCTAAATAAAGAAAGCTTTAAAATACATACTTTACATGTCGGCTTCTGTACAGGAAGAGTAAGGTGTCTATAGATCTGTGACATAGCTTTTTAAGTCCAAATCCCTAACATTCAGAGGCTTTTTTTAATGTCTATTGAAATTCTTTGGAATTATTAAAGTCACAATCAATTACGTACACAATGAAATTAACTAGCAAGGCTTAACATCTAAGAACAAACAGTGAAAAAGCTGGATTTGCTAATTAAGAGTCTAACAGCTGGTTGGCTGCAGCCTGAGAGAAGACAGAGGAATGGAATATGTTGGGATCCATTTATAGAGAACCACAATCTAGTGGCAGAAAAAACAACAGTCCTTTCCTTCAGTCCCCCATCTCCCAGTGAGAGCTACTAAGGAAAATATCACATAAAATCCTTCCCCAAAAGAGAATGAAAAGACTTTTAGTTTTTAAATGGTTTCTGCAGAAGACATAGAGGTCTGAAGGACACACTGTAGACCAAATAAATTTGTAATCTGCAGAACTGTAAATGCCATATTCTTTCTGCCACATTGAAGATAGAGCTATCTTTTCTGCTTTCAAATATTAGCCTGAGCAAATACTCCCTCCTCGGAGGGAAAGGCTTTTTTATCTCCATCCATAGACACAGAAGGGTCATGAGAGCAGAGCAAGAAAGGCACATTATTTTATATCTCCATTTCCAAGTTTTCAACATAGTCTGTAACCTAATGATGATCCCTACCAATGTTCTCTAGGTACAATAATTCACTGAAGTGGCTGATCTTTATCTCAATTCCTAGGATCTTTTGCTGGGACTCAAGGTCTAGTAAAAACATGATAGGTGATATCAAGGATGGACCTACCTTAGCTAGTGCCCTGAAGCTCATTATACATTTGAGTGACACTGTGAGATATCAGAGGGAAAATATTCCAAAAACTTTTGAGGATCACTTGGGCAAGGATAATGCTGGCTCTTTTCCTTAAATTTCAGCATTGTGAAGAGTTTTAGAAAGATGATGTCCTCCTGCAATCTCTTTTGCTTCTGGTCTTATTACTTTCAATCTTTCAGTGTCTATGTGTATCTTATCTTGCTTTATTTCCTTTGGTATTCTCCTTGGGGGTTTTTCATCACATCATTCCTTATATTTTGTAGCTCTTTTTCTACATAATTTTGGTAATTCTAGAAATATCCTACAAAGAGTCTGCCTCCAATTGTATGTACCTCTTTCTCAAAGCTTCACAAGCACAGGAATATGCATAAATAAGACCATGCTTACTCTGAGTCTACTAAAAATATACTACTATAAAATAGACTAGTCAATAAAATGTTCCCTTCTTCACAATATCTTCTTAGTCTTACAGAGAAAGTCTCATATTCCCAAGGCAGCTTTAATTTTTTTAATATCTTCAGTTCCTTTTTTCTAATAGAGCTCATTTTCAACCATTCAGTTAATGATAATAATTTTTTTTAAAAAATTGTCTATATAGATATGATTTGGGTTTTGCACACACAAATTAGTACAATCTTTCCCTTTTAAGTCCAAAAATAAAAAAATCAAACTATCCAAAATTTAAAAAACAATATCACAACAAGAAAATACATTAGTACTGAAAATCAAATCTTTTTTTCACCTTCATCTTCTTTTCATAAGGGTCTTTTCAAAAAAAAGCTGATTTATCTTTATTATTCTATAATTGAAACTTTCCTATTTTACATTGCTCTTAATTTTTAAGTTAGAAGTACCATTGTGATATATACATCACTATTTTCTTCATCACGAGAATAAATTAAAAATACATCTCTCCAGAGATTTTAGTTACTATTACTGTTACACAAACATTTTCTCACATTCATGATACATCCTAAACTCACTGATTGTGTTGGTTTGGGGATTTTCCAAAAGCTATAACAATAATTTTTGGAAGAAAAGGTACTTTTTTAGACTCATATTGCAGACTAATTACCAGCCTGTCTTCTGAATGCACCCATTGGTCTGTTATGGAAGTATATGATCTCAGCAAGCTAATTCTCTTTTACTATCATAATATTTGATGTTAGAGAGAGCCAAAAGAAGCAGAGAAAGAATTGCTGATGATGGTGAGGAAATTTAGCTACATATGAAATAAATAGCTCAAATATTTTAAGTGCCAAAATAAAAGATTTAAAATTATGTATGTGAACTTAATGAGATAATGAGAAGGCTTGATTTGTTCAACACAAAAATGAGTTCAGTGCCATTAATGTAAAGTATTATGCTGCTGTTTGCCTCTGAGGACAATGAATCTTAATGGATTTGGAATAGTTCTCTTCCCCCAAAATTATAACTGATAAACATTTTTACTGTCTCTGCTCCCAAGGGCTCATCATCCACTTCTTCTGCGGGTAGTAGCCAGATTGTGTTGGACTTTTTGGAACATATTTTGTGCCAATGTCACATGAATGGTTGGTAAATGCGGGTTTCATTCTCCTCTCTTTTTTTGGTCTTTCCATTTACTTTCAAAACACAAGAACCAATGGGTTAAGGGGAGACAGAAGCACAAGAGAGAGTATGGAAATGCAATATTAATTGACATTAAAAACCTATATAACTGCAGTTCCTGTATTTTAATAAAAGTTAGATAGGTTTGCTTCCATTATTGAATTTTCAAATAGAAAATTTGAGTTTCTCTACTTCTTTATAATGCTGTAAAATTCTGGTAAAAATCCTCTTACCCCAAATCACTCTTAATATAGTATTTTCTTCCCTGTCCTTCTGCAAAAACAATATTCCTGCATAACTATTTCTTCTCAACAGCAGTGGTGTCCACAATCAAACCTCTTATATTACACTGAATAAATATTCAAATCTATTGTTTACTAACCAATTATTTATTAAATCTAATATTTATTTTTTTTAGAAGTCAAGCTGTTTCACTTAGTTATTCATTGAAAAAACCTTTTAAGATCATGTAAAGAATGCAATAGTTAAAAAAAAACCGGAAATTTCTTTAACTCTGTAAAAGAATGGGCAAACTGGACAAAATTTTAACAAAGTTTCCCATGTTCATAGGACTCCGAGTGGGGGGGGGTTTAAAGAAATATAGCTCTTTGGAATGTATAAGCAAATGCAAAGCAAAAGATATGACATGGGTTGAAGTCATTGAATAAATTTGGTTTAAAGGCACAGAACAGTGGTATTAGTTTGAAAGATTAATAATGTATCTTTTACCCTACAGAGGATGTTAGTCTTTTCAAGCTATTCACACTGGAAGTCTCCTAGAGTGACATCACCTAACTTTCAATGTTTCCAGCATTAGTAGCTATACCTGCATTAATTGCCTGCTCTTCCTTTTAAAATCAATACAAAAAAGTTGAGCATCTCTCAAATATCTACCTCATAGTGACATAAATCATATATTTGAAGTAACTCCTGTGATTTTAAATGGAGACTAAGTGACTAGCTAGTATGCTAGCATCTTAATTTAAATGACATATATTCAGCTCCAAAACCTAGATGGTAGCCACTATGAATATCACCAAAAAAATTCTAATGTATGGACCTACATGTTCATAAGAGGCTAGAACATATCTGATTCTGAGAATAATATATGTAGGTTTGTTCAAAGTAGTGTCACACTCTTTAGACTGTTAGTACCTCTCCTAAGTATTTGAAAAATTTTGCTTGACTTTTTCTCCACAGTGGAATTAGTAAACTTCCTCAATCCAATCCTAGAGGGGGAAAGAAGGGATAAAAGCCTTTTTTTTCCCCAGTTATACCATTCAATCATTTTACCTACTTATTTATGAGACAAATGAACTGGAAGTGAAACTCAACCTTGTAAAATTAAATCCATGTTGTTAAGTTGCATGATTGAAACACGTGCATTGCACCAGGTAATGCTAATAAGGATGTTTACTTGATAATAATTCTGGCTTCTTTTTGTGCTCCATGGTGACAGCTCAGCTGACTGTGGAAAAGGTCAGCTGGACACCGGAATCTTCTTAATACCTGATAAATTAGAGGTCTACATGGGGTAAAACTTATTAAAGGAAAGCCAGTTCACCCTGTGAGTGACCCAGTGTCTGGGTTTTGAAAGACAGGTGCCTGCCAAGGAAGGCAGGAGCTTCTCTTGGAATAGAAAATGTAAACCCTCTCCCTCCAAATTATTTAAAGGGGCTCTCAGACAAAAAATATGAGGATAGGAATAACAGTTCCTTAATATGTATAAACAAAATAAAGTAAAACAANAGTGGTGATGTTGAAGGGTCTGGTCCTTCCTCTGGGAATCCAGTGGGAGAGAAGGCTGCTCCTCTTGGAAATCCAGTAGAAGGCAGATGCCTGTTCTATCCAAATGCCCAGATTATATCCAGGTGGGAATGCTTGGCTCCTCCTCCTGGGCGGAGATTCTCACAATGGGCTGATATCATTCTATGAGTCATGGGGTGGGTCCTTAACGGCCAATTATACAGGAAATGGCTCCCGGAGGGAGTTATCTATGACTCATGGGGCAAGGTGTTAATGGCCCATTAACAGGAGATGGTCCGGGGGGGGAGGTAAGGAAAACACTGCCCCTCCTGATTTTAACAGTTCATGAAGATGGAGATAGAATACAGATCTTCTGGAATATTTTACATTGTAACCTAGGACACCCAGAATGACAGGCTGATGTGGCTATACTGTTCTTGTACTTAAACATGCTCTTTCAGAGGAGCAGCACACCTTTCTGTATCTCATACATCTAAAGAAGCCTAGTAAACAACAGGCTGCTCCAGTTTCTTCTTAAGTCGAGGAAAATGATGTAATAAATTCCTGCAGGAAGACTTTTGGAGTTCTCTATGAGCATACAATGCACATAACGTATAACAAATAGTTTTGCAAGCATGTTTCTTACAGCAAATATATCTTACTATGATTAAAAAGGAAAACATATAGAAATGGGAGCAAAGATATATATGTGTAGCAGACAGTCACTAGAGAATATGTGTCATAGTAATTCTGAAAGTTAGAACCAGCAGCTCCTGTCAAAAATACACGTTTATCTAAATATTTAAAAGGGATGAGTTCTGCATTATTGTAGACATTGCCAAGACAAGATAAGCTTATGACAGGCATATTGAAGCCATTATGTAGAATATTGTTGAATTTATGACAGGCCATAACTCTTGTGAAACTCTCCTTGCATATTAATACCAAATTCAGCAGACAGTTTTGAAGATATTAAATGGTTTGACAGAATAAATTTGGCCTCTGAGACAAAGACAAAATATGGTTTTCAAAGCTTCCTGCTCTCTGGTAGTGAAAACATTGAATTACAATGCAACTCTGTTTCCTCTGACAAAGAATGCAGCTCATGATGCATTGCAAATATGTATCCTAGATAGCATTCTAGATATTTCCATTTCAACTATTATCAGGGAGTTGTTTACTTTTTTTTTAGCTTTTTAGGAGCAGGGGAATGTTGTGGGGTTTTTTTGGTTTTTTTTTTTTTTTGTTTTGTTTTGTTTTGTTTTGTTTTTGTTTTTCAGTTTTTTTTGTATTTTCAAATAGAAAAACTTTAGCA
>VXBU01009025.1:98461-166534 GCA_013400315.1 Bombycilla garrulus
AAGTGCCTGGCACTGCTAAAATGGTTTCATTGTTTCTGATACACTCCACAGGCTTAAATGCTGACTACAAACACCTTTTCAAGACTACCAGTCATATTAATTAAGAAAAAATAATCAGTCTTTCAGATTTCTTTTCCTATTCATAGCATCTAGTTATTAATGTTTTAAAAACAGTAGAATTATTCACATAAGTAATAATTGCAGAATTCTTTGTGTCTATAATTATTTATCTATGTGATGGGAACAAATATTTATATTTTGGCATGTCACACTCACCAATCAAAAAATTTTCAGACATAATATCAAATATTACACTTTTTTCGCTTGTAAGAAAAGCGAAGTGAGAGGAAGAGTAATATCTTGAATGGCTAGTGGAAAAATACTCTTTTTTCCATTAGAAAACAAAAAAAACAAACCAAACCAAAAACAAAACAAAACAAAACACAAAAAACCCAACTTGTGTTGGAATATTTTATATCTCAATTGGAAAGAAACACCTGAAAACTTAAACACCATATCATTTCAGAACATTTTCTTTCTCTTAGACCTTCATCACACTTTAACCAAAAGAGACAAAAGGGCATCACAGGAAGGACATGACTCCATACAGTGAAAGAGAAAGAAACTGCATCACCTGCTGTTGAAGATGAGAACATCTGAGAACAAAAAGAGATGTAATTTGCAAAAGCCAGATGATAGCTGAGTGTCACAATAAGGTATTTGACAGAGTTCAAGAAGTATTTCGACAATGCTCTCAGGCACCTGGTGTGACTCTTGGAGTATCCTGTGCAGGGACATGAGTTGGACTCAATAATACTTGTGGGTCCTTTCAACTCAGCATAGTCTGTGACTCTGATCTTTTTTCAACAAAGAGTTTCAACGTTCCATTCTTTCATCCAAATTTAAGACAAGATAAATGTTTAAGTCTTGGGACTTCTCAGAGAAGAGAAAGTCCAAGTAAAAAAAAAATATGAAATTGAAAAAAGGATACAGACAAAAAAGAATTAATAAAATAAATATAGAGAGTGTTTCTACAAAAGGAAAATGTATAATTCACATAAACATGAGCTCTAGCAATTGAGAAATTTCTAATTGGAAGGTTTTTAAATAGACATAATTGTTCAGGTGCCCTTAATTACAACAACAAAATGTCAAACAAAGTATTTTTTAAAAATAGTTCTCACAATTCTACCCTAGGACACTGGAATTTCTATTATTTCTGTAATGCATCTAGAATTTCCGTATTGTAGCTGTATAGATATTGCAGTTTCAATAAATAAGACATTCCTTTAAATTAAGAAGATATTCCAAATCTGAATCTTATTTCTTTCCAGATACCTACTTAATATCTGATTTCAATGAAGGCTTCATGGCAGCTACTGTGAATCATCCACATTAATGTGGTATAAGAGAGCCTGACTTCCTTTCAGATACTGGGCATATGTAAATGTAAATCCAGTATCTACTAGAGTTGCTTCTGACTTACTTTTAGTAACCAGACCTAGTGAATATGGATGGCTTGAAGAAAGATTTATCTTGACACTGAGTTATCACAGGAATTATGTGCATTAGGTAAGATCTGATTAGAAGAACACTTTTAGTTGTTCAAAATAATTTTTAGTCATGTGAAAGGATTCAGTTACTGACCTAAATGGCATCTCACATAATGCAAGTTCTAAAAACCCTTGCTCAATTCTGAAGTCAAATATTTCCGTAAAATTCTGCATAACGTTTCCCCCAAGTTTGTTTTCAGTAGCCTTACAGGAGCTTAATGTAGAATATAAAACAGTTAGCAAAAAGAGAGACTAGTCCACATATTTTACAAATATATCCACAGGCAAAAGCAAAAACTTGTTTGTCTTAATTTACCTTTTAAATGTATCTGACCATTCAGGCATATATGTAATTCAAAGGCACATTGAGAATAGGAAAAAAAATACCAGAGGAAAATAATTAATTCTAATTAGATTATTAGAGATATACAGATTTATAAAAATAATTTTAACCATTCAAAATGTTAAAATGATATTTGAACTAGAATTTGAAATGTCCTCCCACAGATCTTTTTACTATTATTTGAAAGAAAAAAATACTAATTGAAAAATGATTGCTCAAAACCAACTTTTGCTTGACTAAAAATAGTCTTACCAAATGGTGACTCAGTAAGGTTTCACAGGTTTTAGGTTAGTACTCGTCTCCATGCTGCAAAGAAAGGAAAGTTATCAGTTGCAAGCTAGATAAAAGTGCATGCCATATACCTGTAACGTCTCCTAATTTATCATCTCCTCTAGTAATACCTTCAATGACAGAAAAGTAAAATATTCCAGTGTGACAACGAGAGAACCAGGTATCCTAAATAAAAAATCCACTTATTTGCCTTTCCCTCCTGCCAGGTCAAACGGACATGGCAGCTGGGAATGTAAGGACATTGTTTTGACGTCTTCTGTTAGATAAGCATAGTGTGGCATAGGAGCTGTAATTTGTCGTACTTCAAAAGAGAGAAACCAAACTGATGCAGATGTCTGGAGTAATTATCCTGGTTCCTTAAGCAGTAGAAGTTTGCAGATGGAAATAATAGCTTTTATTGCATCAGCTGATGGGGAAGGGACTTTTATGGGCAGTTTTTAAGTCTTTAAACAAAAACAAAAATCAAAACAAAACTAAAATAGTTAATCAGTAATTTTTTTTTGTGTAATCATTGTTGCTTTGGTAGGATGAATTGATGTACATGCTGATAATTATAATAGTCTTCTAAACAAGAGATTTGCTCCTCTATGGATTATTTAGTTCCCATTCCCAAAATCTGAGTCCTTTTGTTTTTCTTGAACTGATGAGTTCCAAGCTTATTAAGCCGAATAAAGTCATAGTAAAAATGGTCCAAAAGTAGTCAAAAGGGCTCTTGATTAGTGAGAAACAGTTGTTTGTGCTTTTTAAACATCTAGAACTTTCTAAAATCTGAAGTGATTTTTTATGCTATTTCTGAGCAAATCAAGTTCACCATTACAGAGCTCCCAGGTAAGGTAAGAAATGGCTTAAATGTCATCATATCACTTCTAAGTAATTAAAAAAAATATTGCTTTTTTAGTACCACTTATCCTTTTTTACCTCATCAACTACATGCTTTGAAAAATTACAATTTTTTTAATTATCTAAACTGTAACAAGTTATTTTCACCTCTATTGTGTAAGATAATTTCATTGAAACTTTGATAGTCATATATGTTTTGTTTTAACCTCTTGGATTCTTCTGTAGAAAGAAAAAAATGTATGAAAAATTTATTATTTGTTCTACAGATTTTCTGTGGTTCACACCAAATGGCAACCAATACAGAGCTTCTCACTTTTTCCTTGTCCATACTTGGAAGGAGAATCAGAAAGAAGAGCAAAATTTATGGGGTAAGATAAAAACATTTAAGAATTGAAATAAAATATGACATAATAATAATATAATAACTATAATGATAAGGAGAGAGGGAGAGAGGAATAAACCCAAGAGGAACAAGTGATAAACAGTAGGACTGCTCTCCACCCTCTGGCTGATGCCCAGCCTGACCCCAAGCAGCAAACAGCCCCTGACAGATGATTCCCCCGAGTCTAAAGACTCAACATGAAGTTCTACAGTATAGAATATCCCTTTGGCCACTTTGGGTCAGCTTTCCTGATCATGATTCCCCTCAGCTTCTTGTGCATCTGCTCACTGGCAGAGCATGGGATACTGAAAGTCTCTGATTTAAAGCAAGCACTACTTAGCAATGTCTGAAACATTAATTTCCTGCTAAATCCCAAACACCTCACTGTAGCAGCTGCCAAGAAGGAAATTATCCCAGCTGAAACAGAATAAAGGTAAATTAACTAATGTTCATGAATTCTTTTGAGAAACTTGTGCAAAATATTATTGAATGACTGCAAAAAAACCCCAAAAACAATCAAGAACAAAATTACCTGAGTGCACCGCATCACAGAATCACTTGAGTTCCAGTATTTAAAAGACAATTTTACTGGTGCTCACTTCAATGGAGTTTATTTCAGGCTTGGAGAGTTAGTTTGCAGTGCACAGTCATGCTTCATCTCTTTATAGATCTGTATAAACTAAGTTGTAGTATAAATTGTTATGGTAGGTGGCAATCAAAAACCTAAACACACCTCACAGTACTGTGTGGCTGGTATATGGTGCTCTTTCTGTGATTACGCATTCTTACATACACCAAATATTTTTACCATGCCCACAAAAGCTATATTTTATCAAGTGCTTATGAATTGTCTATAGTTGGCAAAGTGAAAGCTTCTAGAACATGAAAAAAATCCAAAGTAGTATAGAAGGAGATCTGTAAATATTCAGAAAAAAAGTACAATTATAAATGTGTTCTGTAGGAATGTATAAGTGAAGAGTAATAAATAAAGTAGGGTTTTGGTTTGATGGGTCTTTTTGTCCTGTCTGAATAAAAAAAAATGTTCTTCGTGAACCGCTTAAAGACAACAATATACACTAGCATGGTGAGAGCACTCATGCCTTTCAAAAATAGCCTGCATTAACTTCTTACGATTCATATTTTGCTGCTGCTTCTCTTCTTGAAAGTGGTACTGGGTCTGAATGTTCTTTTGCACACGAGGTCAATGGAGTTAGAAGACACTGTCCCTCTTGCAGGAAATAAATCAAAGTCATCCACAATAATACCTCTCCCAGTCACTACTGGGACAATAACAATAAAATCTGACCAAGCAGCAGGCAGCAGCCATACTGTAGAATAAGAAAATAATATAGTTGTTCCTTCTTACTTTATGCTCTTTGTAGTATTTGGTTGAATATAGCTCATCATCTAGACAACTTGGTACCACAAGAAGGTGAAGCTTTATTAAAAAACAAAACAAAACAAAATAAAACAAATGAAAACCCACTATCTTTTCCTTAACCTCTATTTTAGTAATCTTGGGTGTACTAAGTCCTTGCCCCTGTATTTGGTCTCTAAGACACAAGATGAGAGGAGTAAACAAATAGTAAATATAAAGGCAATAAACAAGAGAAATAAACAGGGAACTCCCATAGTATGTACGGCCTTTAGAAAAGAGCAGCTAGAATTCCTCATTAGGAAAATCCTTCCAAATGCAATTTTCAGCTCAGGGTTCATTAATTCGCAGCTGCAAACTGTAGCTCACAGATCTGTTAAACGGTATACATACCACGAAATTAAAACATCTAAAGGCTTAATTCTTCACTCAGTTCTGATACTTTTATATGTCACAAGGAAGCAGAGTTCCATCTGTGGTTCTGCTCCAGAAAAAATTATTCTTTGTGCTGCTGCCAGGTTAAATGTCCTCTAGTGATGGTGGCTTTGCCAGGGTAAGGAGACAGTGGTGCTGCCTCCTGCAGTTTGGTGCTGGTGAAAATATTGCCCTCTCCTGCCATGTGTCTACACTCATTTGAAGCTTATCTATGTTGTCTACTATACCATGTGCAGTCATATCATATAACCCAATAGCCCATACCTTTAATGACAGTTTATAGATAAATCTCCCTAATGCCACTCGAGAAATTGGTCTTTTGCAGCAAAAATGGACAAAAAGGAAGAATTTACACAAACTTAACTGCCAGCATAATCCTTCGTCCAAAAATAAGGAGGAAAACTTTTGACTTTGCAGTGTTGCTCAGTACATAAAACAAGTACATTTTCATGGATGCAGTTATTTACACAAACAGAGTGAATGCTTTTAAGCCTTACACATGTATTTAACCATTGGTATTCAATAGCAAATTCACATCAAAAGAAGAAAAAATAAATTATCATCCCTATCAGTTCTCGTAACTCCTAACTATTTGAAAACTGGCAAACACGCTTACAGTGGTAATGGATTTTAAAGCCAGTAAATTGAAGTGAGAATGTCATAGATCTGTAGTGGGCTTTCAGATACTTCAATTATAGAAAAGAGAGACCAGTACGGCAGCCATGGGAACTATGATGAACAATAACAATTGCGTTTTTCAGATTACAGTAAGTGCAATTAGACCACATAAATATACTGGTCAAACAGTGCTGGGTCAACCATAAAAAATGAATTTTTAAATGAAGTCTATTATGAATGTACAAGACCAGAGTGGGTATTATTACCAGTGTTTTATTTATTTGTTTATACAAGGCCTTGTTTAATGGAATGCTGCTGCAGTGGAGGACAGTTGGCTTTGCCTAGTGCTCCACTTCAGGGTCAGTAAGAAGCTTCTGACCAACTTCAGTGAATATTAGACTAAGCTTATAGTGCTTTCTCCTCCAGCTCTGTTTTTGCAGTCACACTCCCACTGGAGTCACTGGGAATGATACATGAGCACACACAGAATACAGATTGAAATACTGGACTATAAAGTGAGTGCTGACAGCAATAGATTCCTAGATTTTTCCAAAATGAAAATAGTACTGTAAAGATTCCGAGATACTAGAAGTACCTTATCCCTTTGGGAACTAAAACATATTATGCAAGATACCTAACTGGATGGAAGAAATTGTATATTTCCTGTTCTTTAGAATGATGCAATATCTAGATTTCTCAGATTGAGATCTACTGATCAGATGAAGTAGCCAGCCACCTCTCTCCTCCCACTCCCTTGGAATAATGAGGAGAAGAAAGGAAGAAAACAGAGAGATGTATGAAAAGTCATGGAAAATGGCAGAATAAAAATCTGAAGCATCTTGACCTCATCATATTTTTGGCAAGGTTTTGCTCATTTAAAATACTAAAAGCAGAAATAATTTATTTTTTTTTCCCCATGGACAGCTTTGGATTGTTAATCACAAAAGAATCAAGTTGTAATGAAAACTAACTCAATATGTCATTGACTGAGTCAGATTGGAGTTTTTTCCCTTTATCATTAAACATGTATCCTAATACTTAAGGCAATCTTTCTGATGTATCGATTAAAAGGGATATCCAATATTGTAGTTTAGAACGGTTATTTAAAAGATGCTACAGATACTAAGGAAGTTTAGGGATTTACCGACATTTTTTAATTTAGAATTCCATTCAGTGATTGGCATAACTGATGTCACTAACACCTATTGCAGAGGAACACATTAGTGGCATTTGTGGAATTCCAGGTAGAACAAAAGGAGAAACAAGCCTATATTGCTGTTGTTTTGTTTTAATTTTCTTCTGTTTTGCTTTAAGATTAAGGAAAAAAACCACCTTATACTGCTACATTATTCTGGCAAGCTAAGATGCATTTTACCATTAAAGACAGGCTACAAATCAATTAGTGTCTCCTGAGCAAACTTAAATTCAGGATTACACTCAGTTTAAAGATTTTGCCCAGTTTCCCTAAGGAATGTTAGGACACAGGCATGATGATTCCTTTTAAAAAATAAAAGGTAAAATTTACTTCTTCTATTTTACTGCTTCTACCAAGCATTTCACTGTTTATTGCCAATGTAGAGGAAGTGCTGCAGTTCCAGACAAACCAAACCAAGACATACAAGAATTCATGATAAAATAATCAAATTAACTAAACTTTTTCTCAAAGTGCTTACTGGTCATCTTAAATAAAGGCCCTCTGAGCCCATGCAATGGACAGGTAAGTGTCATCAGAAAGCAAATTCACATTATTCACTTAAGGAAATTATTGAAAAGATGCCTAGATACAACTGGAAGCACTGGAGAAAGTAACAGTTATGTTTTGACAGTTAAAATACTACTCAGATACTCTAGTCACAGATAGCATTAGCCTGAATCTCATCAATTTCTATTTTTAAATCATGAATGTAATATTCCTCATTTAACTTCTAAAGAGCTCTAGAAAGATGAACAGAAAACAGGTCTTTTCTGCCTGATCTGAAAGAGTGAGGAGAATGAAGATTTTAATTAATCACTAAGAAAAAAAAAAAAAAACCAAAAAACCAAACATCCTCTGCCCAGCAAGAAGCTATGAATCTGGATCTATTCTGGACAGTCAGTCTTTAAATGTGGCCCATTTGTGCCCTTCGTGGGTGTTAAGAGTCACAGAGATATTGGCTAAATTGTTGAAACTCCTACTATCATTGTTGTGAAAGAAAATTACTTAGAAACCCTCAGGGTTTCATGTCAGATGATAGGTATCTCAGTAAAGCTGAAAAGATACCAGACAGGGCTTGCCTTAGACAACCAACTGGTTATAACAGCAGTTATCATTTTGCAGCTGTATAAATCGGGTGTCTAATCTTTCCAATCATCAGAAAAAAATGAGCATTTTATTGTGGATCTGGGCACATATTTTGGTGTTGAACATAGTACAAACACCTCATGAATGTACACAAGTTCACACTGAGTTAGTTCAAAAAGAATCTGGCCAGAAAATATATTATCTTGAATACCTAGTTCATTAAAACAGAATGTCTTAATGACATTTAATTTAATTGAATCAGGAAAAGAATTAGCAGATACTGCTTTTATCCTTGCCTAATTAAAAGTTCTTTTCAAAAGCAGATAAAATTTTGGTTTAAAGAAATCCACTAGATATCATTAGAAGACTCCTAGGTGAAGCTTTAAAGAGGAGACACTATTAGAACTGAAACAGTAAGATTCAAAACACATGAGTGGTGAAAGTTTTCCCCTCTTAAATATCTTAATTGCTTCTTTGTCTCCTGATTCACTATTTAATTGTTATATCTTCAGTTTACCCCTATTTATTGACCATACCCAAGCCCATTTTTTTATGGAAGGGTAAAATAAAAGTAAAAAATTAGAAGAGCGTGCTATGACACAATTACATGCCATATCAAGGAAAAAGTATATTAGTGATCTGAGAAAAGGTCACTGCTGTACACAAATGCATTAGCATAGCAAAGAAAGAAAAAAAAAAAAAGAAAGTGAGACTTCTGGTTTTGTACTCTTTCTGTCTGAAGGGTATCCAAAGGAGAATTTTAAGCTCACTGAGAATGACCTCTAACAGAAATAATTGTTATTAAAAATCACAGCACTAGCATCTCTTTGCCACAACCTAATGAATGAAATGGCAGACCAAGAAATTCTTCTCATTTTTATCTTGTGCTCTTACAAAAATTTTTAGGATTATTCACCCTTGCTTGCTCATTTACAGAAAAGTGAAGCAGTATGAACCCATGCCATAAAAGTGGAGCTAAATTCTCTGTTTGAACCTGTACAAAGAACTCCCAAGAAAATTTCTCAAGAGCATTTTATCATCACATTCTGAGCCTTCCCTTAACTCAACACATAGTAAGCTTAGACCATTTGCTTCCTTGGATTCTATGTTAAAAAATAGATATGAGAATTGCCTCTTTCCCGCAGAGTCTTCTCTGCAAGCTGCTACATGAATTTCCTCTCAGTCTCCCTGCAGACATCCTGCCTTTGTGAGGCAGGACAAAGTGTTTCTAAGACCCCATCTATTAATGACCTAGAAAAGGAGTGTGCCGACCTTCGTTTAAACTTGGCAACAAGATGTTTTCAGATGCACTTGTCCCTACCTAAGCTAAAAAAAGAGCACAGCTTCTCAACTCAGTGGGCGGAGGGCTGATAGGTGACCGAGCCATCAGAGGTACCACTAAAGGTACGCAGGCACTCTGCAGGGCTGTGCTGAGGTCTCAGACACCTTTGCTGCCCATCAGAAGCAGCATTGACACACTTCAAACTGGGCTGGTGAGGACCTGCACTGTCAGAAGGCTTGGTCAGAGATACTGTGGCAAAAATACTTGTAGGTCTTATGAAAACTTTGACAGTCTCTTTTAAGCACAAAAACACGCAATGACAAGTGCTCACACTATGCTACCCCGACACTGTGGCACTACAGTCTGGTCTTGGAGGGAAGAGAAAAAAACATTGTGAAAGATTATTGAAGTCTCTGCCATCACAACTCTGCTGGAAACCAGGCATAAAAGTATAGCCTGCTTTCAAGCCGGACTAAGGCTGAAGTTGTAACTCAGCTTGAAGAGAATCAAGTTATTGGATAAACAGATCCAGCTTTCAAGAATCAACACCTTACCTGACCTTGTGTGATATAATATCTCCAGCTGGTCACCCCATCCCTATAAGACCACCTACGTTTTGTGGAACATTTTCTTGATCAAATCCGTTTGGAAGGGTTTTTACTCCACCTTCCTCACTTTGGCTTTAGAAGCCTGAACTAAACACATATTTGTTTTATTTCATATCTAAGAAGACTTAATTTTCAGAAAACACTCTACAAAACATCATATTTTTTCACTTTCTGGAAAGCATTGTCCTTGTACTGTGAATACAGAAAAAGTGGGACAGATGTTGATTGTTTTCCCCCAAGATGAAACGAAAACCAGCAAAATAATAAAAAACTTGTTGAACTATGGCATAGAAAAAGCTGTCTATAAGAAATTAAATGTCTCCTTCACATTCTCTAATTTTCTCTGAATGCTTTTATTAGCACAATTTTTATAAGACATATTCTTGTGGGTGATTTAGAATTCTGAGGCACTCAGAGTTAATAGTTACACAATGAATAAATGAACAAAGCAGTGCCTTTCTCATGTCTTGTAATAGAGACCAAATTGGGGTGGGGAGCAGGAGGGAAGGAAATGGTAGCAGAAAAATACTGAAGTAGAATACCTATATTTTCACTCACAAAACATTATTCCTCTAAGGAAAAGAAAATTCTGTTCTTTCACCTTTTTTTTTAATAATACGACAGCTAACTTTAACAAAAGTGAATTCTCATGTAATTTTATGAGATTCCACTCATACTAAGATAATCATAACGAACATGAATGAAATAATCTTAGACTATTACCATAACAATTCTGAATTTGCTTCTCTCAATAACTCCAGTTTATTAAAGTCTTAGAAATATATCAAAAGCTAGTAATCATAAGGAAAAGGTACGTATTTTCAGGAAGAATATGCTGCCTGTGTCATCTCACATTATAGACTACACTGAAGATAAAAACCATCTGCTTTAGTTATTTAAATAAAGACAGATTTTTTATTTTCAGAATGTTTGCTGCCAATAAAACTATCCTCTTGCTATATGAAATATATTAAGCTGATTTTTGCGCCAAATCCATCTTTCACCCAAATTTTCTGTAACCTCCCATTAAAAGCAGCATAGTAGGACACAAAACTTAAAGACAATAATATGAAAGAAAGAAACATTTTCTATATGTGGGAAGGGTAATTCCATAAATACTTTAAACCTTTCTTCTTTTGGCTTTTTTTCATTTTAATTGCAGGGTACAGACTGGTTGTTACATCATAAGTTCTACCTAATAGAACTCACCAAAGAAACTAAATTATTGTGTAACATTTTGTCTTCTGATTGTTCATCTCTGGCCATAGTTTTGGGTTTTTTTAATCAGTAGATTACTGAGAAAGCAGAATGTGTACATCCACATTGGAAAAAGAAAGAGAAAGAAAGAAAAAAATAAAAGGAAAGCCAAATTATTCCTTGGGAAGACAATAAAATGAAAGTGAACCAACTAGAAACAAGATTTGGAGCAGTCCACTTTTAATTTTTCTCCCTGAATACAGCCAAAAATATTACATGAGGCATAATTTCCCAAAAGACTAAAGGCTTTGACAAAGGACAAATATTGCATTTACATGTTTAAGGTCAGCATATGTAAGAATCATATATAAAATTGCTTAATCTAAGTACACAGGTAATGAAGACATTCAAAAAGAAGTTTCTTTGCATTTACCTACATAGAAATCACTGTTTGAATTCACTGTTTCTTAACAACAGATTTAAGCATAACTATAGCAGCAGCTGTACATATGCTTGTGTAGGATCTGTACCCCATGGAGTTAATAAGACTTTTTTGGGGTTGTTTGAGGGATTTTTTTCTAAATGTTAGAGGTGTCATAATATTTATATATAGAGAAAATAACATATCAAAATGCCACAAGCTAGAACAACTTTTCTGTTTTAGTGAATTCTGTCCATTCAGTCCACAAACATGAAATATGTATGAGTGCTGTTGTGCAGTATGAAATACAAAATATGTAGAGTGCTGAAATTACACTTTCTTATTAGGGACTCTAACAGACAACCCTAAACTCAGGAATTATAAACTACCATCTCCCATTTTGGAAGTCTTCAGCCTCACAGCTTTCTTTGTTACAGGTTTGCTTTTCTTTCTGTATGGCTGAAGCCTGTGTTTGTCTAATTTCTTTTTTTAGTGAGTCTCTATAACAGGTCAGCCTTTCCAGGCATCAAATCCATGTCTGGTACAGTTTGAAAATGGTCTTTATCAGAGCTCTTGTTTGCCAGAACATTCTGGAAAAAAAGAACAGAATGGGAAACAGAGGCATCTCTTTTCTCCAGTGAAGCTTTGCTCTATCCTTTTGCAGTTGCAAGCAGATCTTTGAATGGTGTTAAGGTCAGTAGCTGAAGAAGAAGACAAGTGTCATCCCAAGCCCCTCGCTCACCTCTATGTGGTCATTTACAACAACAATGGTAAAAAGACAATAACTTAGTGCATTTTTGCTCATCCAGGATGATTTTTTTTTATATTTTTAAATCAAGAGCACCAGTATACTCCATGCTGATGTACAGCAAAAGGCGACATTTTTAAATGAAAATGTACTACAGGTGATGTTCTGCTCTTGTGAAATGTGTTACTATCTGGACAAATGTCAAAATATGGTTCAAAAAAGACACATTTTCAAAGGGAAATGAGTAATATTTTAATTTTTTAGCTATTTTTGATATCACCTATATATGAAAACAAAAAAGAAGGGAAAAATAATACTACAAAAAGAAGGGGGGACTTCAAAAAGAAATTATCTATTAAAGCTATCTGCTCCACTGTAAAATATTTTCCTCTAATAGCTGCTTCCTGAGGTAGATTGCACTTAAAATTAGAAAACTTATGAATGGTGAGGGTCAGGATATCAGATAGATAACAGAAAACATACATTTATGATTTAAACTTAATGAAAGTAGATTAATAACTTGATTCCCCTTAATTATTATTTTTAAATCTGTCTTTGATAAACATTTTACCTTACCCTGCCTTGAGTTAAGAGCGACTTCAAGGGATTGGGATGAAAGCCTGATTTCTTAACTGAAATGTTAGTGATTCTTCCCTAGATGCCTACTGTATTGAAGAACAAAGTGTGCCTCCAGAGTACTTTGCATAGGAAAAGTGGAATGCTGTAGTATAATAATCAGAACCGCATCAGGGCATTGAGAAGCATGCCTAAATACTGAGGTAGCAAAAATGTTTTTCACATTCTGACATGAAAGAAGAAATAAACTCACCCTCTAGATAAACAGACAGATAGCTGAGCTGTCAAAGCCAATTCTTTTCCAAATGCTTCTATTTGCCTTCAGTGAAATGAGGAGAGTGGGTGTGGGTATAGAGTGAAACATTGCTCTGAGTTCTTATCTGGATTTCTTAGGAAGAAAGGCTGGAAATAGAGAAAAAAACCCACTGTTACAAAATCTTTCCAAGCAAAATGTAAACTACTATACTGCTATATCAAAATCTGCTTCTTTTCAAGAATGAAGTAGTTTTAGAATTTGTCCCAATGTCTTAAATTTTAAGTTCAGTAACAGGATTGGGTTTTTTTTTACTAAATATTCTTTGCAAAGAAGGATTTCAACTAACAGGAGCTCAAACCTGCCTTCTCCTATCAACCTTCATCAAGGACTCTCTTCAGAACCACTATAAAATTCTTGAAGATTACTTTCACATAGATATAATATTTTAAGAAGTTTTTCTATATATGAGCTTCATTTTTAATAGTTAACGCAGTGACATGCAAGTTGAGGTTATAGTAAATTAATATCTTTCTTAGCCTTCAACTCCTGACTTCCTGAGCAGTTGATATCCTGGGAAAAGTCATGTTTTACCCAATGTCATTATGCTGGATGTTCTCTCTGCATTCCTGCTCACCTTCACACCTGAGCCAATCACTTTGCTCATATGAGGGATGAACAACCTGCTCACACAAAACTATTGTGTTATGTAGATCTAGACTTCTATGAAATTCAGTAGAAACTCTGGAAGAATTACTCTTCAGTAACAAGAAAGTTGTAATAAGAATCAATCACAGTAGCATTCTACATGTGCTCTATTTTTATCTATTAACCTAATAAGATATAATATGAGCTATTTTGGAAATGAATTGGTGCATTAAAACCTATCCATATTAATCTGCAAAAGATAATATTTGATTTCTGTTTCCTGAGGTTTTATGAACAACATGCATTGATTTGTGCAGTTGGTGGCCACAGTGTTTTTCTCATTTTTTGCTTTACATACCACTATATACCAAAAGCAAAAACAAACTTATTAAGTGTTCTGTTGGGATCACTTCAGAAATTTTATTTAATATTCCTTTCTTATACTTTGGTATTTTTCTTATTTAATTAAAAGCCTCTTGAAAAAAAGAAAACAACACCCTCTTAAAAACCCAAACCAAAAACCACACGCACACACAGACACACACAAACACACACACACACAAACACAGACACACACAAACACACACACACACAAACACACACACAAACACACACAAACACACACACACAAACAAACACACACAAACACAAAAAGACCGCTGCTGAAAAGATATTACTAGCTTCTTCAACAAGGACTCAAAAAAAGTTTCCATAACATTTTAATTATCACATTTAATTCAAACAAATATTAATGTAAGAGTCAATAAATTAAACAACAAGCATTTAATAAGATGAACTTAGGTATACTAGATGAAGTACAAATATCACTGAGGAAAGGAGCTTTAAAATAATCTTCCCAGAGAGAAGAAATCTTACTAAATACTTTATGGGGGGACCTTAATGACAGTAAATAAGGTAGTGTGATTACACAACTGTCTGTATAGGTAAATTCTAAATCAAAGATATACATACAATTAAAAACACATTGTTGCCTTCTAATCATAAAAATAATAAATATTCTGAATTAATTGAAATTGCTTGACCTTATGTCCTGATTTTATGTTGCTTCCAACTAAAAAGTCCTATCCTTAGAAGGAAACACTCCAAGACAAGTGCCCTGCTGAAGTATAAATTGTTCTCTGGGAAACCTGTTGTGTTTCATTGTACCACAAGTGACTGATAGCTTTGCCCTGTTGCAGTGACTTTGTGGCTAAAAGTGCATGTGATTGTCATAAGTCATTGTACCAAATGCTCCTTGTAAAATCAAATGGGAATCTGGTTCTCCAGTGGGTACACTTTGAAAGAGCCCACAGAGCTCTGAGAGTACTAAGCATCCATCAAAAACAAGCTAGCAAACAAATAAAAAGAAATAGGGGCTTTGTTTTGGATATCAGAAATGTAAATTTTTCACTAGAGCCATTATTATTTCAGCAGTGCAAATACACATTTAATGCACTTATATATCTATATGCTGGGAGAGAGATGTGCAATAATGTCACACATTTGATTTACTATTTGACATGTGCTTAACTTTAGATATAGAAATAGCCCCTAGTCAGCAAGTCATTTTTACTACGTCCTATGGGAAGATAAGAATATTGTTTTCTTCTCCATTTGACAGCATTTAGCGTTTGCTCAAAGTTATCCGATAACTTTAATAGAAGAATCTGATTTGAAGTACCAGATAGAATTTGAACTTTGGACAAGGTAGCTTTTATTTAACAACCTAAAAGGTAAAATCTGAAAGAATTATTCCTTTTTCCTTTTTCTTTTTTTGCCCCATCCAGAAGAGATATACTATGAGATTAGTAAGACATTAAACACTGGGGATTTCTGACACTGATTTATTTCCCCTTTGGTTGCATTCTGTAAAAAGGCTATATACATTTACTGAAGATTTAGAACAGATGAACCATTTAAAGCCAGTGTAATCAAAATGAAGGATAACTCTGGAGAGTAGTTACATGTATTCAGAATAGAAGTGTGACTTTTTTAAGACACCTGCAGTTTTCTTGTAACTTATTAATCTAATGTCAGTGAATGCAAAGTCTCCTATAAAACAGGAAATATTATCACTCAGTTCTACTATATTTCATAGAATTTACTGTGTAATTGTAAATACATTAAATAAGTGGTTGGCAAATTAGAAAATTTTACATTACATTACCATCTATTTAAAGCTATGAATCCATTCAATCAGGTACATAATACGATATTAGTTTTTTAAAAAATAAGAAAATTACTATTGCAAGATAGTTCACTGGAATCAATAAACAAACAAACATGCCATTTAATAGTGCTCTATAATAAAACTTTTTTTTTTTTTCAGGTTTTGATCAAGAATCCCATTGTTTTCATGGCACTGGTTTTCTTATCATGACTACCCGTTTTGTGTGGCTTAACATAATACACCTGAAACAGCAGTACAGCAGTGCTGGACTTGAGAATGCAGTAGGCATTACTTCTGCAGGAAAAAAATGCACCACTACCCCGCAAATCTATGGCAAAAATGTTGGGACTGAAAACGTGAAAAATTTGGTTCCTCTGTTTGAAGCATTGAGATCAGGGCAACTTTGAGAACACTACAATACAATATGACATGACCAAAACAGGTTTTTCTCCTCTGTTTAATAAAATTATTGTTTCCATCCTACCTCCTTTCTTTTCTTTGTTTGGCAGCACTTATTCCTATTGCTCTTCAAATGTTCATGTAGAGGTCCCTATAATACACTTATTAAAAAAGCAAAGACATTTGAATAGAACAATGGAAATGCTGTCAGCTTTCAATAAAACACTAAGAAACATGTTCTTTTCCCCCAGGTGGGAGAATACATATTAATAGAAGTAAAGCATCTAATAAAGGCTTCAGGATACCATAAATAACCAAGCAGGATGTGATGTTAAGCACTAATACTTTGTGTTTTGCTTTATGCTAATTTTAAGAGAACAGGATTATATGCCTAATGAAGAAGAAAGAACCATAGACAATTAATGAAGCTGATAATCTTTTGAGGGAAAAACAAAGCAGCAAAAGGGGAAATTAGAATTTTGATTTTAAAATGCTAGTTACTTTTCTTCCTTATCTACACAATTTTCATCTAATCTTTAGTATTCAAAATTCAGTGAGAACAAAACAAATCAAATTGGGTTGCTGGAGATGTTATTTTGTTTCTGTAGGTGATTTTAATTTAGAATTTCTTAGAAGGTAATCAGAAAGATTTCACACAACAGTTTTAACAGCAATGCAGCCTAGAAGACTGTTAAACTATTGATATCTCCAATATGGAGGTTGCATCTCTCTCAGATCAGCCATGGTGACAGGTGAAAATGATCTGATTTTAGTGCAAAGTGAGACTTCTTTGTTTAAGCCACAGGGGTATTGACTTCTTCCTTTCTAGTAGGAATGTTATACCTGGGCTTCCTGCCTATCTCTTAGAAAAGCATAGCTGACGACACAAAACAGAATAATTTTGACACAAGTTTTAAAGTCTACTGCATACTGACATATAAATGTATTTTGATACACATTTCTATCAATGTTAATGGTGATTTTATTCACCATATCCAGTATGAACATTACAACAGCAAAAGAAAGTGATGCAGAAAGAGTAAAGAAAATCCTTACAGCATATTAAAATCCTCCTAGACATCTCGAGTTGCCAAATTGTTTTTTTCAGTAAGGGCTTAATGGTTAAATCAAAGGAGCTCATTATGAAAACATGTATTGTCACCATGGATAAAAGAAAAAAGAATCTGCCCTGAGGTAAAAAAAATAGCCTTTTTAGTTAGTATGAGTTCTGTCTCATACTAGAGAGTATTTTATACTAAACAGTATCTCATACTAGAAAGTATTTTAGTTAATATGAGTTATGTTTTTTTCAAAATATTAGCCTACCACATTGATATATTAAGGACATACTTGCTCAACAGAATTATTTCTGTGGTGTTCTCCAGAGAGTCAAACCTTACACAAAGAAAAAGAAGAAGAAAATATTAAGCAAAAAATGTTTCTTTTGGCTGCCAAAGTTGACATGGAAAGAGAAAAAAATTGTTAGATTTTTGGCAAATGCTCAAAACCAAAACACAAACAGAAAAATCTTACCCCCCAAACCCAAACCATTACCACCTAAAAAAAATATCCCAACCGACACTGAAATTTGCATGAATTTATCATCGTATAGTAAAATATACAGAAACTTATTGATTTATTGGATAAAGAGAGGGGAAAGCAGTCATTTATAAACACTATCATCAAGAAAAAAATTACTTTTAAGACAATACAGTGGCAATATACAAAGACAATTAAAAGACATGGTCATCACAGACTGAGTAGAAGTTTAATACATTACTTCAACTATTCAGTTATTTCAGGCTCTACAATCCTACGAGAGGGAGTGTAGATTCATCTTCTCAAAGTTAGAGATAGATGAAAAAGATCAGGATAAGATGAGTTTTAATTTTCATACATATTCATAATTTAAATTAAAAAATTATCTGTGGGAAAAAAAAGTGAGATATTTGTCACTTCTTCCATCCAGTTTACATCTGTATCAAACTAGGGTCCCACCCCACCACCTTATCAAGGCCAGAGACTCACAGAATGGTTAAGGTTGAAAGGAATGACCAGTGGAGTTATCTGATCCAAGCACCATTCTCAGGCAGAGTCATCCAAGAGCACCTTGCACAGGATTGATTCCACGAGGTTCTTGAGTATCTCCAGCAATGGGAGAATCCACATCTCTGAGCTATCTCTTCAATGCATGATTATCCATGAAGTTCTTCCCAATGTTCAGGTGAAACTTTCTGTACATCTCTTTCTCCATTGCCTCTTCTTCTATTGCTTGGCACCACCAAGAAGAGCCTGGATTCACCCTCTAAACACCCTCCCCGCAGATACTGATATACATTGACGAGATCCCCTCTCAGCTGTCTCTTCTCAAAGCTGGACAGGCCTGACTCTCTCAACCTTTCCTCATTAGAGAGATGTTCCAGGCCCTTGATCATCTTTGCTGCCCGCCACTGGAGTCATTCCAGGACCTCCATGTCTCCCTTGCACTGAGAAGCCCAGAACTGGACTAAGCGCTCTAGATTTGACTAATAAAATTAGATAACATGATGCTAACTATTATTCACTTGTTATAGCTTAGGTCCTGAGACTTAACTTAAACAATTTTCTGGCAATAAGTTTACTAATAAGTAAAGCCATATATATTAAATAGCTCAACATTTTAGAATTCCCTGGTTTAACTTATGAGTCAATTGTTCTCCAATATGATCTCAATAGGACAATATTTCTGGTTTATGCTGTTGAAACCTGATCAGGTAAGTTTAATTTGCTCCTACTTTAAGTTTCTCTTTACAAATCTTTACCAAGCTTAAAAAATAAATTTCTATTGCTAGATGTTGAGACTGAACTAAACACATTGGTTTTTATTTAATTTAAAGAAATAAAATCAGAATTTTTGACTCTTATCTGCAAAAAGGAAATAGACAAACGAGACCTCCCTCTCAAGTGTTTTTAGTTTTTGTTTTGGTTTTTTTTTTCTGTAATCTTTCTTAAGGTACAGTACAATAAGAATTTTTTAGAAATTGTCCCATTTTTCTGACCAGCAAAACCAGGAATTGTGCATTTACCTTCCTTTCTTTCCTCCCTTTCCTTGCTTTCTTTCCCTTCTTTCCTCCCTTTCCTTGCTTTCTTTCCCTTCTTTCCTCCCTTTCCTTGCTTTCTTTCCCTTCTTTCCTCCCTTTCCTTGCTTTCTTAGCTTTCTTCCTCCCTTTCCTTCCTTTCTTTCCTTTCTTCCTCCCTTTCCTTCCTTTCTTTCCTTTCTTCCTCCCTTTCCTTCCTTTCTTTCCTTCCTTTCTTTCCTTTTTTCCTTCCTTTCTTTCCTTCCCTTTCCTTCGTTCCTTTTTTCCTTACTTTACTTTTTTTCCTTCTTTCCTTTCTTTCTTTCGTTCCTATTCCTGTTCTTTCCTTTCCTTCCCTTCCTTCCTTTCCTCTTTCCTTCCTTCGTTCCTTTCCTCCCTTCCTTTCTTTCCTTTTTCCTTTCTTTCCTTTCTTTCCTTTCCTTCCTTTCCTTCCTTTTCTTTTCTTTCCTTTTCTTTATCAGAATTCTCTTTAAGAGTTCATAAGAAGTATTTGGGTCATGATGCACTGCAGATAAGGTGGAGACATCTGCAATGAGAGAAAATGTGACATTTTAAAAGGGCTGGTGAGAACATCAATCAGGGAAGAAAGGTTAGAAGGAAAAATGAGAATAACAGATATTGTGTGGAGACAGGCTAGAAGAACAATGAGAGTATCAGAGATTGTGTGGAGTTTTCTGAATCCCATCATTCAAATATGCAGCAGGGAAAAGGGACATATGCTTACAATTACTTTGTTTCTGTTCTTTCTTCTCATTCCCTTTTTTTTTTTTTTAATTTCTGAAAGCTTTTTGTTTCAATTCCTGTTCTAGTAAGAAGCTAGCTTTGTACAGTCAAAGTGCTCTGATGCACAAAATTTAACAACACAGTGGAATCAGAACCATCTCAAGGGTTTAGGGACCACATCACTCCCACTGAAGAAAACATTAAATTAATGTCTGGTCTTTAGTGTTGAGCTCCCTTCCTGTCTAATGATGGAGAAGGAAAAATAATAATAAAGAAAAATCCTGCTTTCCACCATGGAATAGTTATTCTGTCTGGGAAAACCATGCCTTAATCTCACTTGTTCTTTTGCAGCCCATACAATCCACTTCAATTCACCTTTTCCTTCTATCTGAGATGATGAACTTCTAGCCAAGCACAATCTTCTGCATGTAAAACACACAGTGGAAGGGTTTTCTTCTGTGCTGGGTTGACCTCTGCCCAGAGCTCAGCCCCACAGAGCCTCTTGCTCAGTTTCCCTCAGTGGGATGGGGGAAGACAATCAGAAGGGCAAAAGTTAGGCAACTCATGGATTGAGACAAAGATGGTTTAATAAGGAAGGCAAAAGCCACATGCACAATCAAAGCAAAACACAGTATTAAGTCATTACTTCCCACGGACAGGCATTATTTTTTCCAGGACAGCCGGACTCCATTGGGTATAGTATCTTCCTGGGAAGAAAAATGTCATTGCTTTAAATATCCCCCTTTCTCCCAGGTTTTATTGCTAAGCACAACTATGTATGGCATGGGATATAAAATAAAAATAGATATATTAAATTATATAATCCTTTTAAACATATAAAGTTGTTGGGGTTTTTTTTATTTTTTTTTAATTTCAACTCTAATTCCAGCATTCTGCCTGGATATTTGAAAAAAATCGGCTTCTATGGGACTGTATGTATAGCTCCTTACAAGAATCTGGTACTACAGAATATCCAGATAAACTTAATTCCTACGAAATACAGTCTTAAGCTTCTCTTGAAAGCCACACTAAGAAAACACAGGTGTGAAGAAGCAAATTCAGCATAGCATCAGCTGGGCTTTTAAAGCTCAGCAATGTCCATTTTCTTCAGAGATTAATGGGAAAATTAAAAAATTATCATTTAAAAATTGACTAAACGGCTGACATTTACAAAATTAATTCTCTTGATGACACTTCCAAACTTTCCTTTCATCAACAGTAAATAAAGTGCATTATTAGTGACTTGATATTTTAGTGACAGTTTTACTTGTAGGAATTAAGTAGTATTAGCAAATTTGCATCATGATGTTGCAAGGTATAGTTTAATCTGCTTTGATCAGTTGAACATACATGTGGGAGAGGAACAACATTTTGTTGTTTTTCTTTCTGTAAAAATTGAAGAATTTCAACTGGCAAATTCCTTCCTATTCAGTCACCTAAGAGGGCTGCCCAAACCTGGGATTTCTACTGTCCTCTTCTTATGTGTGTCTACATAATATTTGAATTGGGTTTTGTTTGGGTTTTTTAATATTACAAAGCATTAGGGGTGATTTTGAAACATGGCATGATTGTGGGGAAGATTGTAAAGTGGAAGCTCATAATATGGGCTTTCATTAGCTACCAATAAAAACTTGCATATCACTCAATGAGTTTTCTAAGCACTCTTGTCTTGCTGCTGACACCTGTTGATGTTGCTTTACTTGCACAGAGCAGCACTGAAGAGAGACACAGTCTCCAAATGACCGCCTCCATTTTCTGACCATCTCAGTCTAAATGGAATGGACATTTCACACTGAGCACGCTGGTCCAACTACAAACTGCCCACACAAGTGAGACTTAATAATGAATGCCTCAGAGGATGAGCTGGAAGCCTTTGGCAACTGCTGCAAGATACACAGCAGAAGAAATTGAATTACATGGATTTATAACTTTTGTCTCATTTCAGAATTTGAGCAGCCTTGCTGACCTCTTTTGTTAGTCAGTTGTTTGTTTTTCTCCTTGCTGAGCACTTACAGGGCCCTGTACTAAGGAGCAAATGCCGTGATAAACGTATAAGTAGCTGTTTTCATGGGGATCTGTCCTACTGATAAAACATAAATATGTGACAGAGGTATAAGATAAATACATGTGCACTAGAATTAGCTGCATTACAGTTACATGTGCATTACAGTTAGTCAATTGCTTAGGACCACTTTTGTTTTTTTCTGGAATTTTGCTGTCACTCTGAACTTTGCCGGTTGAGTTGGCTGATACCTCTGAGGTACTTAAAGAGAAGTACAAGTTCTGTTACAGATGGAAAATTTCTTACACAGTTCTATTTACAAGCCATTGAAAGGAAAACTGAAAAAAAAACAACATATCTGTAAGTTGCAGACTAGTAAAGGATTTGACTTTTGTCTTTTTTTTTTTGCATCAGAGCAAAATCAAAATATTACGTATTATAAAAACATTTATCCGGCACTTCAATTTCTTTGGTGTAAAACAATAAAGACAATTGGGAAAAAAAATCTATCAGTTTGTCTGGGGTTTAAATCCCATTAGTTTCTCTTTTTCCTGATGTGATTTAACTTTCTAACAGCTGTAATTCAGATACAGACGTGTTGAGAAACTGGTCTTTAACCACATAAAACTTTGCATGTATATTAGATTTTAATACCAGAAAAAAACCCAAAATCTATGAAATTCTGTAAGTTAAAGGAAAGTGTAGGAAATTTGATGCTTTTTAGGAGGAAAGGTGTTTATGCTTCTCTCAAGCAAGTAATAAAGGCATATAGTTACCATTTTCCTCATTTACTTTGCAGTGTCATAGCTACACTAAGGAATAACAAAAAAAATAATGGAAGAAATCTCTTTAGTACAGCTGGGGCTGAATTGGGCCGAATCACTGAAATTCTATAGAGCAGCAAGAAAAACCTACAGGAAAGAAATCTACAATGTTCAAGTACTTTCCTTCTCTCTGGTATTCTACAGGGACAGGCAGTTTAAGTTACGTACCTGTAACACCATCTGAAGATTGAAATTCTAACTGGTTTAATAAAACCATTGCTTTGTATACTTATATCCAAGAGTTCATAGTGTGAATGGTCATTCAAATGACTACTTTAAATTCTCAGTTGCCCTAAAAATGTATTCTTAACTAGATAACTGAAATATTTGGTGAAGGCAAAAAGAGTGGAAAGTTTTTTAAAGTTTCACTCTGTTAAGTATGTCTATACAAACTAGCTAGAGAAGGTGAATTAGTTTTGAGGGGTTTTCAGTATTTTTCAGATAAAGTGCTGAGAAAAAAACTTTGCAATAACTAAGTATTACAGAATCATTTTACACTGACCTGTGCTGGCAGCCCTGAGAGTCTTTTTGATTCATTTTTAAAAGAAATTTATTTCCTGCTACAAATAGATGAGAGCCAGCTCCAAAGAGAAACTTCCTTTAACCTGGTAAATAGAAATGAGATGAGATATTGTTTCAATCACCACTTAAACTCTTTGTGTGGGTGGACGCAATGCAGTTATGTACAGCTTGACCTGGAAGCATTGCTCTTGAAGACTGAAAACAAGTGCACCACTTAAAGTCATATATTGTACGAGGCAGCAGCAGCAGCCAGATCATGGAGGGTCCCTTCAAACAGCACTGTGTGGTGACAACAGACCTGCTCTGTCTCTCTTATCCAGCAGGACTCATCTGAACCATCAGATTGAATCATGGAAGTTATGATGGAGTGAATTCAGGGAGGTCAAGCCTGGGGTATATAATAAGGGATAGAATTTTTGTAGCTACCATTTTTCTTCTGATTTACAGAGCTTTACATTTTGATACTGTGAAGCTGTGAACCCACAAAGGCTGCTGTTCACCTCTGTACGGCTGCCAGGTGTATCTTCTCAGATGTATAGCTACACCAGACTTTCTTATTCTTCTCACTGTTCCCTTCCCAGTATGAAGGCAATACTGAACAAAGACCACCAAGGTTATACCTCAGGTTCATAATACATAGTGTTTTCCTACAGTCACAGTCAAGAATGCTATGTGTAACATGGGAATCACCTGTGGAGAAATTTGTTGTGTTTGCTGAGAGATGTAGAGAAAGGCTCCCAGAGCTTCATATGAAACAATTTCTTCATTGCAGAACATTAGGAGAGCCAATACACCCAGGAAAAACTCCCCAGATGTATTTATGCACATTAAGAAAAGCTGTTCATAGTTTGATTTTCAAATAAAAATTAGGTAGAAATTCAAATTCACCTTGCCAGTAGGCTGAAGCCCACCGACAGAATTACAGAATCATTACAGTTGTAAAAGATGTCTAAGATTGTCAAGAACAATTAACCCAGTACTGTCAAGTCTGCCGTTAAATCATGTCCCAAAGGACCACGTCTACAGGTCTTTTAAATACTTCCAAGGCTGGTGACTCAACTACTTCCTTGGGCAGTGTTTGACTACCCTTTCAGTGAAGAAATTTTCCTAATATTCAATCAAAGTCTGCCCTGGAGCAACTTAAGGCCATTTCCTCTCATCCTGTCAGCTGTTACCTGAGAAGCTTACCAGCTGAGAAAAGGCTGACCTCCACCTCACTGTGGCCTCTTTTCAGCTGGTTGTAGAGAACAATAAGGTCTAAAAGGCTAAAAATCCCAGGCTAAAAATCCTCAGCTCCCTCAGCTGCTTCTCGTAAGCCTGTATTCCAGACCCCTCACCAGCTTTACTGCCTGTCTCTGGACACCTTCCAGCACCTCAATGTCTTCCTTGTAGTGAAGGGCCCAAAACTGGACACAGGATTCAAACTTTCAAGTTCTGAGAACAGCAATGGCCAGCACTGATAATGACAGCTTGTAAATTGCTTACCAGGGTATTCGGGGCCATGGATTAATGCAGTACTTTCATCAATCTTAATAAATTTCAGCTCTTCAGCACAACATTGAATGAGGATATGAGACCCAAAGGTGTCTCTAGTAAAACTGAGAATAATTGTCTTGGTTTTGAAAGACAGGTGTCTGCCAAGGAAGGCAGGAGCTTTTCTTAGAATAGAAAAAAATGTAAACCCCCTCCCTCCAAATTATAAAAAGGGGCTCTCAGGAAAAGATATGAGGATAAGAATAACAGATCTTTAATATGTATAAACAAAATAAAGTAAAACAAAAACAAACAAACTACAACCTAATAAGAAAATTAGAACAAGATGCAGTATAAAACAAAAAGACAAAACCTGACAGTTAGAATACAACCTGACACCCTGTCAGTCAGGGTGTTGGTAGCAGTCCAGTTTGAATGGTGGCTCCAGTAGTCCTCCTGGAGTGACAGATGGTTCTGTTGAAGCAGAGATCCTGTAGAAGGGCAGAGTTTTCCTCCAATGGTCCAGTGGTGATGTTGAAGGGTCTGGTCCTTCCTCTGGGAATCCAGTGGGAGAGAAGGCTGCTCCTCTGGGAAATCCAGTAGAAGGCAGATGCCTGTTCTGTCCAAATGTCCAGATTATATCCAGGTGGGAATGCTTGGCTCCTCCCCCTGGGCGGAGCATCTCACAATGGGCTGATGTCATTCCATGAGTAATGGGGTGGATCCTTAATGGCCCATCATGCAGGAAATGGCTCCCGGAGGGAGTTATCTATGACTCATAAGGCAAGGTGTTAATGGTCCATTAACAGGAGATGGTCCAGGAGAGGAGGCAAGGAAAACACTGCCCCTCCTGATTTTAACAGTTCATGAAGATGGAGATAGAATACAGACTTTCTGGAATATTCTTATATTGTAACCTAGGACAATAATCTATGTCTGCATCTAATCAGTGAGAAAAAGAAAGAAATAAAACTGAAAACCAACCAATCAAACCACAAATAAACAAAAACCCAAAACAACACACCATTGTGGATAGCAGTGGGAGGAAGAACAGATGGTGCAAAACCTTGCAAGCCTCAATTACCCTCAGTGAAAGCCATGGTGGATATTCTGACCTGCTTTGCATCAGACCTGTAAATCAGACAGCTTCAAAAAGGGAGTGATCCACTGGGCTGAAACCAGAGTGCAGAAACAGTCACCAGTCACCTGTGTCAAGGCAACAGCTCAAAGGCCGAAGTATCTTTCAATTAACAGAAATTATTGATCATCCTTATACAGAGAAAATCTGATCCTGAAACAAGTACAGACTATCAAGAGTGATAATTATTTCATTGTCAGTAGGCTCCAGCAACTATACTTATTACTTATGTATTTTGAGGATATTTAAGACACAAATGACACAGGCATCTGCTAAACTGAAGTCCAGAAATACAAAATAACCACTGTGGAACTGTAGCACTACCATCCTAGGTATTTCTAGAACTTTTTGACATGCTTTAGATTAATTAGACACCAACAGGAAGGAAGCCAAGGGTAAATGGATATAGATTATCCTCCAGGTAAACATGACTTCATGGTGTGGTATGGGATAATTGTCATTCTTCTCTCTGTTGACAATTTCTGTTGAATGAGACATTGAGAATGATCAGGAAGGTCTAACAAATAACAGAGTGCTTGTTCTTATTACATAGTTATGATAAATCCTGGTGGAGAGGCAGGGAGCGCACTTAGATGAAAGCATAGGAGAATAATCAAAAAAAGCAGCGTGGATTGTGAAGTCACAGAAGACAAAACCGAAAGTGCTGTAGAACCATAATCAGACCAAAGGAAGATGCATCAGTCCTATGTCCATGCACACAGATAGAGTCATTATGCCATTGCTTGTCCAGCTGTACAGAGTAGATAAAGAACTCATTTATGCTGTGAGAAATTTGCAGATTTTCGTAGAATATCTGGAGAATCCTTGAGCTGACTTACAATCAGAAAACACCAACTAAACCATACTTTTCCTATTCAGCAAGAACTTCTGGTTTGTTTTATGCTGAAAAAGTGATTGTGGAGCATAAGACGAATTATGATGGTTTTCAAGTGGAGCAATAATCAATATTTATTTTTAACCACATGTTCACTGTAGTCCACAATATTCTGTTAGACCTTTGGGTTTTTTTGAAACATTACCCACTTTTCTTTCAGATGCATCAAGCATTGGTTCTTTATAAGAGAGATTATATAGGTTAATGACAAGATGCAAATGAATAGAAAGTGAGGTTAATTTTGTATGTGTTATATTGAATAAAATTGGAGTAAAAATTGGATTGCCAATGTTGATTGCAGAGTTGCTGGAATAGCACCAAAATACATGCAAAGCACACTAGTAAATAATATTGAAAATTCAGGACTGATTTTCAATTACTTGATTTATTAACAGATAGAAATATATTTATACCAGATCTTTCAAAATTGCATTGCCAATGATATGTATCAATCTGGCATTTCTCTCTAAAATGGCTAAGTGTTGCTTTTTAAGCTTTGAATGAATTGGGCTCAATGGAGCGATTAGTCAGAAACTAACCTTTTTGGTAACAAAGTGAAATCAGAAAATAGGCAATAACTTAATGTTCAAGTAAATTAAAAAAAAGTTTCCTAAGTACATACACTTGCAAAATTGCACCTATCCAGCAGAATAATATCTAATTTAACACAGTTACTAAAGATAAATTACTTTTCCTGATCAAATTATATCAGGATGAATAATTTTATACTATATAATTGGTGAGCTGGATAATTCAATAAGCCCATTTGCTATGGTTGACTTCCTTTCACAAGTAGAAATTCTGTAATGAGGAAGGCAGTTTTGTCAAAACAGCTGCCAAATGGCAGTAGCATAATAAAAGAAGCCCATTAATCAGAAAATTAATTAAACATTCTGTGTATGTAAAAGCTGCTGCATACTGAGAAAATGTGAATGGCCTGACAACAGCATTTGTAACAATTTATCCATTGGAGAATTACAGGAAACAACCAGTGTATTACAAAAATATCCAAATACAGCTATTCTACAGGAAGAAAAGGACTCAATTTCTAAGGTTAATTGGCTAGAAAAATAATAGAAAAAACATTAAACATTTCTATTCCTTTTCTTACTAATCAGAATATAAGTACTGTGGGGTACCAATCCTCTCATCTTGTCTGAAGAGTACTCTGAGCAAAGAGTGAAATTTCATAGTAATATGGGTGGTGGCTATCAAACTGCTGGCATGTCTCAGAATCAAACAGAATTTTAGGATGAGCTGGGACCAAGATAATCTGCATCATGTGACACTGAAGGAACAATTCAGTAGTTTGGGATGCTTCTAAAAATAGTTTCCTAAGTATCTGTACATTTGTTAGAGATGTTGATCTATTCTTGACATTTAAGCTGGCTAATACATGTTTTGAAAGCAATTTTAATTTTCCTCAAATTAGGTTATACCTTGAAGCTCAGGCTAACATGGTGAATTTATGACATTGAGAATCTAGAAAAACAAACTCTCAGGGGTGGTTTTCTAAACCTATGATGGTAGCCACCAAGATAAACACTGGCCTCTATTCATTGATCTGAAAGAAAAGTAGTAGGGTAGTAATCTCGAATCTAAAGTGGCAAAAAAACAGAGCGAAGCATGTGGCCAGCAGAAATAGTTATATTTTATATAACATAGAAATGAACAGCAAAATTTTCTCCCTAGGGGGAACTTCATATTATTTTGGGAATTAATGCAGAATTTTGACACATTCACTCCTTTGTTTTTTGTAGAAAAAAATCTTCAACAGGTGTGCTGCACAACCATTTTATATGGGAATAAAGTGTGCCCCAATTTTCTGGGCTGTATAATCACAGAAGATTACAAACAAGAGTTCCATAAGCTTCTAATGAATTTAGACCCTCTCTCTCCTTTGAAAATCAATTAAAGTAAAACAGGTAACAGCCTTAAGCACTTTCTTTATATCTGCATAATTGAGTTTGAAATAAATGAAAGAAGTAAACTTCATGGCCTCATGTGCAGTGTCGGCTACTTTTAAATAACATTCCACATAATTACTGCATATTCTTTGCTTCCTTTTTAAGTCAGCAATGAGCAGGCACAGGATAATATAACTGGTAAGAATCCCAGGTCCATGAGTGTTATGAACAGGAACTGCTCTGACTTTAAGAAAGCACTATTTCCAAAAAAGTAGGTTTGAAATGTTCCTTCTTTTCAACACCAGATGTTCTTTTTCATGCCATGTATTTGATTTGAAGTAACAAGAATATTTCTGTTTATACTGGTGTGCCTGGTTGGATGGATAGAGTATTTTCTGTGCTGCATAGCTAAAAAAGTGATCCCAGTATTTCCACAGTATCACACACAGAAAAGACTAAATCAGAGTTATATGGAACAGATTATATTCAATATCAGAATTATATTTTCTCTCCTCATTTTGTTATCAGAAATGATTTATTCATAGGTAGTTATGCTTGAAGAGCCCCTATGTATTTTTTCTATGAAGGTCAAAATCATACTGGAATAAGGTGAAGTCATCTCTTAGTTCCTATAGAACATTTTACTAATGCTGCAGTATCAGAACAATTGGTAATTGAAAGTTAAGAGATTATGGGGGAAAAGACATTGTGGAGGAAATACCGCAAATACATTGCATTAACTACCAATAGCTTTTGTGAGCATGTTCCACTTGCAGAAATTTAAAACTGTTTCCAGCTGCAGAGATAGAATGTTGAACGGAAGCCTTGAAAACCACTGAATCATTCATTAGCTTGCCAGAGGTAGAGAATGGTTACATGGCACGGTGGGTTAATGCTTAAGCTTTCCAAGCTGGAGGCGAGTTATGACTAGATTTAGGTCACAAGTGAGACACATTCAGTGCTATCAGCTTGCTTTCTATGGATAATTTCTCAGCTGTACAGATATATTTTATGATTGGCAATCTGTTCCAAAGTGAAAAAAGACAGACATTAGAAGACTATTGCAATAGGGTTTAAAAGGTTCTGTAGACAAATATTCAAATTGACTACATATATGGCACAAAACTCTTTCCAAAAATTATTGCTCCATTTACAAAACCATAAGACACAGGCTTCCTCACAAAATACAGAAACACTTTATTTTCTTTTTCAGAATAACTCTGAAATAATTTTTAAAAAAGCACAAAATCAGAATTTTATGTAAAGCAGAAAAATATTCTCTAAAATTTACATCTTTGGGATAAGCAAAATAAGCATTTAATACTAATACACACTAATAGTAATAGCATTTAATACTTAAATACAAACATAAAGCAAAAGAAATTACCTACACACGCTGAGGTATATGGAAATCTCTGCCGCTGCTATACAGATGAGTGCTATCGATAAAGTATAGACTTTTTGCTACACAGGTAGCTTCAAAGCTAGAATAAACAAAGGTGTGCTGCTTGAAAGCTAGAGAAGTGAAACTCCTGCTGTTCTCACTTGTTGCAGCAGTTTGTTAGAAGGTGACCATGTGGCATCAGTGTGTGTGTACCCAGGGTGTGTGTGGTCTGCTACAAGTGCACAGGAAAAGGAGAAGGACAAATGGAGGTGACAAAGTAGAAAACTACTGACCATCAAGAATATCGTATGCCTCTTGTTCCTCAAATGTTAGTCTTGCTCTTTTATCTTTTCCATCTCCTCACTCCTTCAGGAAGCCAAGATAGCTACACAGAAGTGAGAAGGACTGTTTTGATGTATCAGTTGTAGACTGGAGCATAAGATATGATTTCATAACATTCAGCTTCAGAAGCAGAGATCTTGAAATCACAGGTCTGGGTCAGCAAAATAATTTGCTACGAGGACAGTTAATAAATACATAACAGTCTTACCTCAAAACTGCTGGCCCTGGTTCTCACAGCAACTTCAACATGACATTTGTTGGAAAGCAACAGAGCAGTACAAAAGCAATGCAGATTTCTGGAATGCACTGATATAAATTTCCAAAACTGATACCAGGAAATTACTACCTACTTATTAGGTAGGAGTGTTGCTCTACTAGAAAAGCTGTATAAAAGTAACAAAGATTCGTTTAGACACTTCCATATAAATGACAGCTTTGGCAGTGTGGTCATCACAAGTTTGCGTAGTTTAAGACCATGAGGGTGAGGAAGACAAGGACCAAATAAAGCCTTTGAGAAGACCAGATATCAACATGCTTAAGAAATAGTGAGTAGAGATCACTTTGGAGTCTGGCTTGCAGAACAAATGGGTTTGGACAGATTTTCAGAGACAGAGATGGCAAAAGGTAAAGTCTCCCAAATGAAAACATAAAATTATCAGGCGGCCATGCAACAGTGCAGGGAGGAGAGAAGAAGCTCTGTTGCAATTCAAACTGATAAGAGATATAAAGAATAACATGAAAGTAATTTGTAAATGGTAATATAAAATAAAAATACAAGGAAGATAACAGGCTAATGTCAATTGGAACTGGCAAGTCAGTTACAAATGCTACAGCAAGGACCCAAATAGTTGCCTCATTGTCCTCAATCCTCAGTCCCAGGTCTTTAACACCAAGGAGCAGAAATAAGGAGAATGCTGAACTACTGATTATAGAGAAGAGTTGAGTCAGGGACCACCCATGCAAATAAAAATTCATGAGACCAGGCAAGATGCATCCAAGGGTTCTGAAAATGCTGGCTGGCATGACAATAAAATAATTCCTAGCAATCATTTTTGAAAAGCCACAGCATTGGGAGAAGCCAAGTAATCAGAAAAGAGCAAATATTTTGCCTAACTACAAATATTGAGGAAAAAAAATAAAGGTCAGAGAAACTGCAGACAACCACCTTTACTTCAGTTCCTGGGAAAACTAAAGAAGAGGTCCTCAAGGAAGGACCTCTCAGGATCATGAAGGATAAGAAAGTGACTGGAAGAAGCAAATACAGAATTATGAAGATTAAATCATACTTGACCAACCAAATTGCCTTCTGCAATGAAACAATTTTTTGAGTGGAAGAAGATAGAGCTGTGGATGTCATCTGCCTTGATTTTGTCAAGGTTTTTGACCTGGTCTCCCACAATATCCCTATAAACAAGTTTTCAAGTTCTCTGATAAACAGATGGATCATTATTTGGGAAGAAATTTATCTAAACTACTAAGCTCAAAGGGTGAGTGGTTCAAAGACCCACTGGCAGAAATCAGATTTAGAAATATCCAGGAGTTTCTCCTGGGTCAGATGCTATTCAGTGTCCTTGTAAATTACCTCAGTGATGGCATTGAATTCACATTCACCAGGCCTGTGGATGACACTGAAGTAACAGGAAAGGTAGATGTGGTACAAGGAAGCGTTGAGCACACAAGGGTTGTGCGGAGTGTTGCAAAGAAACATCATCCCTGCACACCTGAAACAAAACAATCACAAACAGCAGGACAGACTGGGTTCTGTCTCAGTGGGGTATTTTATCACTCAACAACAATAATTTGATTCTCTTAGCAGAAAAAAGAAGTGGCTGACATTTTTCTGTAATGTGGCTCTCACCAACCCAATCTGCTTTCCAAGCCACTGCTCATGGAGTCTCCATCAAACCTGTGAGGAGAGACAAAAAGACCAGAACATCTCTGGTGACCTGAGAGACTCTGAACCTGTGACTGTGCGCAAGGTGGAAGCTTTTCATGTGCAATTCTCTTTCTGGAGATGTCCCCTCCAATTCACCAGTGTTCAGTCACATTCCCATCAGTGACTCAGGCATAAGTCCCAAGTCCCTAAGGCAGATGTACATCAACTTTTTTTTTGCCAGGAGAAGTGACATCAATTCCCTGCTGGAGACTGTTGAGAGATTCAAAGGGACAGAAGAGACCAAGCTGTGATCTGTTAAAGAGAAAGAGGGTGTGTGTATCTTTGTCATGAAGGTACTTTTAGACTCTGCCTTGTTTTAGACTCCTGCTGTCCTGGTTTGTGAGAGAAAGCTCAGAGTGATGAGTGGAAGGAAACCATCACAAACCAATGTCAAAGATGTCCCCATTCACAGGGAAAGAATAGATGGAGAGATGAAGAGAGGGAACATGACAAAAGGTCATGTAGTATTTAAAAATACTAATAGCATTTATTACTTAAATACACACCTAAAGCAAAGGAAATTACCTACACATGCAGAGGTATGTTAAGAAAATCTCTGACAAAGAAAGAAAGGAATGAAAAGTGAAGGAAATGTGTAACAATAATCTATTATTCACATAGAGTTTTATACTAACCTTTATTTAATCGGTCCCTCCTCCCAATGCCATGCTTAATTATTGACAATTGAAAGAAAGTGAGGACAGATATATTGCTTTGGGTAACTTTTCATGTGCATCATTAGCCATAAGTTGCTTTTATTTAAAATGAAACCCGTAAAGATTTGGAAGGAGAACAAGTAACTCAATGAAGAAACAGAACTCAGATAATCAGAATAGGTTTTAACACTTGAAAAATTAAGACACTGAAATTAAGCTGGGGTAACAGATCCTTCATTTTCTCAGTTTTTCAAAGTTTCCTACAAAAAGGGGAAGGAAAAACCCCAGTAAAACACATAGAAGCTGTTAAAATATCCTGGTTGTACTAAGAATAGACACTTAGCATATCTTTACAATACTGTCCAAATATGCTCTCTCATGGAAAAAGGCAAAGGGTCAAAGCAGTCCACTTTAAAACACCTGGATGGAAAAGCAGAAGCTAAGGATTTAAAAGAATTGTTTATTTTCAAACAGCAAAAACTTGTTCAGTGGAAGCATATGTAGTTGCATATTAATGATGGCATCTGTTATGTACTGACTTGAGTTCCCTTAACCACAGAATGTTACATAACCACTGTCAGGAGATTTAAAGACTTACATTAATTGTGATGGCAGCAATTAGCAAGGAGGGTGTTAATACTTACTGGTGCTCAAGCTGTCAATTTCTGGCTATTTTTCATTTGTATTCTTTATAAACTCACACTGTTGTTTAGACAGGATATCACTGCATCTAGGCAGAAAACAAAATTTTTCTTTCTGCCATGAGATATTCACTAGACGAATGACATTTGTCTTAGGAATAGCTAAGGATATTTCACTCAGAATAAAATCAATACTATATGTGAATCACTATATACAGAAAAGTTAGGAAGTTCATGTTTGATAAAGAGTATTTCTGTCTGAGCCCTCCTAAGTTTTTGTATGTTCATGGTGATATATGTGTTCTGCGTAGTTTGGCAGGTTCAATATTATGAAGTCTTACATTTTAGCAGATGTTAGTGAAATAAATTTGCATTAGCAATTTTTCACAATTAGTCAGAACTGAGAGAACTTTACTGAAAACAATTTCTTACAAATATTTTATTTGAGATGATTGCTGTGCTCAGATTTTTGTGATCAAGAGCAAGGTCAAGTGACTTGAAGCTACAGGGCCTGAAGCTACAGGGCATTAAAGTATTCTTTTCATGTAAGAATAAAACTCAGTAGCTGAATTTATGACGTTTGTATGTTCTGTTTTAGGGTTAGTTGCTCACCACATTCTAGAGAACACAGAGGAGGTCAAGAAACAGTACAGAACAACACTACTATTACGCGAGGTAGCAATGATGCACTCCTGCTTTTTTTCCCGGCAGGTGATGATCTGAAGAGGGTAGCACTGACCTCAGTTGTCTTAAAGTTCTCTTGGAGATGGAATCCAAGATGAGGGAGCTATAGTTGCACCCAGCTAAACACCAGTTCATTTCTTTAACTTATCAGATTCAGTCATCATATAATAGGGTTTCAGTTCAGAATATGGTTTTGAGATGATAACATTTGATAAAATGACAGCATCATCCAGCATCCTGAACCACTGGTGTTTTGAAAGCATTTAGAAGTACACACATCTATTATAAATACAATATTAATCTCTATTTAAAATATTTTTGTGTCAAAAATCTCTGCGAATCTTTTTATGTGCTGTAAACATATGGAACTGAAGAATTATATCCCCTTCTGGAATTAGAGGGCAGCAGCTGAGATGTATGAACTATCTTGCATAATGTTCAAAGGAGAGAAAATTATTCCAAGGAGAGCAGAATAAATTCTGTCAGCTACAAAAAACAGCTGTGGGATCCTTTTTATGACCACATAAAATAAAAAATCATAGAGGTCTTACTGGAAGACCTATAACACAGCTAACTACATGGTATTCCATTTTTTTTTCTGCCTCAGTTAAATTGCTAGGTTTAACTGGCACTATCAGAAATTGAACTTTTGATTCTGTGGAACCTATTTCAAGCTTAGCATAAAAAATGCAGTGATCTGTCCCAGTTAGGTCTCCAGGCTGCACTGCTTGATAGCATTAGTTAAACAATACATGCTGAATTGAAAAGAGTCCCCATCACCTGCAATGGTTTTCACAATCTTTATTTAAACATTCTATGCCTTCAGTAGCCTAAGATAAGCAGAAATTATATTTCTTGGGGTTTGTGAGCATTTTTCCCCCTGCTGATAAAAGGCAATAACTTCCAGTGCTCAGTTTAATGATCACTACAAATGCCTTTTACTCATCTGTGAACATCAACTGCATAGCTAATGTCAGCAGGAAATTCTGGATAACTGTAGAGTAGGAGGACACCTGGGAACAGGCAGCTAAATCAAAGAAACATAATTAAATTGTGGAGCTCATTTTCACTGGATGTTTTGGAAAACAAAAGAATAAATGTGTTTCAAAAGGCTTTAACCAAATGAAGGATTGTCTGTCAGTGACTATTAAACTTGTTTGTCCAGATGTATTGTCCATTTCAGAAAATTCCTGAAGTCATTTTTTTGCTGATCATGAATAACACAGGAAGTTTTCAAATAATTCTGTTTCTTAACGTTGTTCCTAAATGCCTTCCTTTAGCCACCACCAGCAGGATGATAGGTGTCCAAATAAGGACCTTTGGTATACTACAGACTATAAAATTACTTAATTCTCTTCCTGGACCAGATTCTCTAAGGAAGAATAAATATAAACAGCAACTGTTCTCTTAGCATGTACTGCTGCCATGGCTAGGAAGGCACCTTTTCTTTACACCTCTTTGCCTCCTTCTTTTCAACTACAGCCCAAAAAGCGGAAGGAGACAGTCACAGCATTAATGGGAGACATGGTTCTCTTCTGTGTCACAGAAAATGACAGAGACAAGCTCACGGGACTGCAGGATTTTAGTGCTACACACTACATAGTACTGCAGAGTATTATACTATATGCTTTATTGAAATAACATTTGGAGTCAGGGAGTTCTAAAAAAACAATGGTGCTCTGATGGGATTATGCCGCTATTGACCAGAATGATGAACAAAAATGCAAGCCTAAACATCCTGTAGCTCCCAGGGTATTGTAGAACAAAGAGAAAGGTGTCTCAGACTAAACAGTTCTGTCTTCGATTAAACAGTTCTTTGGGGATATTGATAAGCAAAATAAATTTGTTAAAGAAGGGACATGCCATTCTCACACTAATGTCATGCAGGATTTAAAATTAGATGTCCTTACTACATAGTACAGCACATGTAGACATATTTTAATCTTACAGCTTTGGTTATCAGCATACTGCGTCTTGATATGGCAGATATATCTGCAACTCATTGTATACTCAATTACCTCTTGTTTTACCAGAATTTGACCTGGGTGGGCTAATGGTAACTCGTGCAATCCTATCTGCAAGGAACTAGAAATTCTGGATTGCCTTGTAGACCCACCCACAGGAAGTTGAGGGGCCAAGGCAGGCATAAACTTTCTATCAATCTTCATAAAAATATTTTGAATGCAACATACCTATCTCTCCCATACAGATACTGTGTTACATGCTTAATTAACTTAATTACTTCATTACTCTGGCATTTCAGAAACAGAATAACAGAATATTCTGAGTTGGAAGGGACACGCTAGGATTATAAAGTCCAGCTCTTAAGTGAGTGGTCCATACAGCAATCAAACCCACAACCTCGGTGTTACTGGCACTATGCTCTAACCAAAACAATTTCAGTGACAGTTGCACAATTTCTGGGAAGAAAAATGCTAAAAGAATATGTTGGCATTTAGAGACTAAATCTACAGCAATATGGAACTTTGTATACTGTCTGCGTGAGACTCCAGTCCTTGTGGTGTTCAGACCAACATGTGATCATGGCAGTGGTTCTGGCTTCCAGGCTGTGAAAAATTACAGCTGGTGTTTCCCAGGCAAATCTCCAGAGCAGGACACAGTAGTATACCCCTAGCATCATGATCTGCTCCTGAATATGACGGTATTCAGGGTCCCAGAACAAGAAAAGCTTCAGCTAACTGCAATAGTTTCAGGAGAGAGACACCAAGACATTGAAGGGGTGGAGGGACTGTGGGGAGGGAAGCTGTAGAGCTTTCGCTGTGGGGTATGGGTGAAGGCCTAGGAATTGTTCAGCCTGAAGAAGGGATATCTTCAGGGACACCTTACAGCAACCCCTTAGCAGCTCTGAGGAGGCTGTTGAGGAGGCAGCTGTGGGCTCTTGATGCTGATGTACCATGAGAGGACAAGAAATAACTAGAAAAAGAGCAGTTGTGACAGGATGCAAGGAAAAGATTTTTTTCCCCTGAGGACAGGGCACAGTGGGACAGGCTGCCCAGAGAAGTGGTGCATTCTCCATCTGTGGAAGTTTCAAGGCCCATCCAGATGGTTGCCTTGAGAAACCAGGACAGACCTCAGAGCTGGTCCTGCTGAGGACAAGAGGTAGGATCAGAGACTGCTGAGCAGCCTTCCAGCTGGAGCTATTCTATGATCTTTTGTTCCTATAAGTAGGTGTAGTCATTTCAAACTTGATGACATTCCCATTCAAATTCTCAACTGAATTTGTTCGGACTTTGTTCTTACTGAGATCAATCAGATTAGACTCTAATGCTAGCTGAGTTTTTCAGCCTTCTTTTCTGTGAAGAGAGAAAGGAAAAGACACACTGACTTTGGGGTTGATGTCAGTATTTCGAGTAACACTTCTACCATTTCATGTCCCTGAAAATAAATCTTTTGACTTTTCTGGTAGTTGCAAAAATGATGGAAGGCCAAATGTAGCTTCTGAATGACTCCTGTCCAGAGCACAAAAATGCCTGGGCAAAGTAATGTAATTAGGTTTTGCTTAGTGTAAGCATAGCTTCTTAAGTCCACATGGAGGTGCATACCAAGATCTGCATCCAGGACCAAGTTGACCAATGTGTCTGCTTTCTGCAAGTAATTCTGGCCAGGATTAGAGTCTCAGAAATACTAAAAGGCACTGAGAGTTTCAAAGCACTTAGTAATGTTTTGCATACCCAAAAATTATCTTCTTTTTTTCTTGTTAAATATTCAGGGCAGGTAAAAACTTACGCCCAAACCAAACCAAACATATAACCCCCAAAATCTCACACAAAACAAACTACAACAGTCTAACAACAAGCAATCAGAAAAAAAATAAATAAATAAAAAGGCCTTCAAAATGCTCTATTGAATAAGGTATACTGTTCATGTAGACAATGGAAATACAACAAAAAAAATGCAAGTTTCTTCTGACAAAAGAAATATTAAGCTTTGAGTGTAGAAGAAAGACTATTTCAGATCAAAATGATGACATTGAAAAAACAAGAATCAGATCTAGATTATTCACTGTATTTTGAAACACTGCATTTCTGCTTTTGACATACTATTCACAATTTCTTACTTGTTAAAATGTGTTTGCATTTAATGTTACTATTTCTCTGTTGCTTTCTCTCTCTGATGCATTTGAAAATGTGCTCTTTAATACCCCAATAATAGTGCTCATGGATGTTAATGAAGCTGCTTCTTTGGAAAATGTGCTCTCTAATTTCTATTTGAGTGGCAAAGAAAAATTAATTCAGTGGGAAAGGTTTGTGGTGCATTTGGAAATTGCCGTTATTTTATATCTTAATAAAACAGGTGGAATGGAAACTGCTCTTTTAATATTGTCTCCAATTAAAATCCTTTGTTATTTGTTTGATTTAATTTACACATACAGGCAACGAGTGTGCCTTTGGGCGCATTGCCATAATTTCAATTATTAAATAACTTCTGTTGGCTTTAGAAAGCGTACTTCTTTTTTATTTTGTGTTCTTTTTTATTTTGTGTTCTTTCTTTTTCCACTTCATCATACAGAAATTTTCTTCAATTCTTACTGTTCACTGCTTTCAAAATGGAACAGTCCTGCAGAAAACATGACATCCATGGAACAGCCATCTGATACACAGAGAGTAAAGAACTTAATATATCAACAGCAGAAAATCCATTGCTATAAAAAGGCTCTCCAGCCCAGTTTCAGGCGCAAGAAAGCACTTATTGAAAAGGATAGTTTTTACTGGAATACAGGCTGCAGCACCCATATCCTTTGCCAAGAAAATAGCTCTAAGTGCAAGACATTTCTCTAGCTTGTATTCAAATGAGAATTCAGGAGAATGTCTGAAAAGAAAAGAGTTCCATTCCCCTGATTTTCATGGTAAGGCTCCTGTGAATATCAAATGCAGCATATGCAGTGTTTGAATGCTTGTTTTCTTATGCTATTATTATTAAACTTAATATTGATTCTAGTCTAGATTCTCATGGGTTGCAACATAGTGGATGCTTAAGCCATAAAATAGGTGTGAGTCACACAACGGGTTAATAGATGCATTGTCTTGACCTTCTGTGAGATATTTTAGTTATGATATCTATTTTATGTCCATTATTCTAAAATTTGAATAAAATTGCCATGCATACAAAAATCATCACATAAAGGTTTTAAGTACCTGTAAAGAAATGCATCACAAGTAGTTGAGGAGATAGGATGCAACTGTAATGAGGAGAATTACAATAATCTGATGAATCAAAGTGACTCCTTCATAAGTTAGAAAATAAAACCTAACTGTGTGGAACACTGAGACGTCTCACAGCTCAGCAGCCTCCTGCACACCTTGGGGCTCATCCCACTTGCTTTGGTATTCCTTCTCCTCAAGGAAAGTTTCCAAACTTCCTTCACCTATCAATGCTCATACAAAATTATTAGTCATAAGGATGTGTCCTCCAGTATTAGATCATTCAGAAGTCTTCCTGGCAGCCTTTGGAGATATTTTTCACTTAACATGGGATTCTGTCATTATTATGAGCAGTGCTAATTATACCTCAGCAAATAATAATAAAGGTACTGATGCACTGATACCTGGTATCATTCATATACTTTCCTGTTATCTTACAAAATGTTTTCTTGTCTCACAGACTGTTAGATTTATTAAAACAGCATGAATAGAATGTGAAACTTGAGCAGTCAGAACTGCTTCCTAAGTGCCATCTACAAGGAGCTCAACTCCTTTGATTAAAAACTGTATACGGGAATAGATAACTGTAGTATAGGTACTATTAGACCTTTACCTCAGAACTCAAAGGCTGACAGCTGTGACACGTAAATCATTCTTTCTTTCCTCCTGATTATTTAGCACAGTTTTTTCAACAGTATAGTAATAGTGTAGTAATACCGTCTTAGGACAGAGATGATTTGTTATTTACCTGAAATATCAAAATTGGTCAAATACAATTTTCATTTTTAAGGCTTTGGAAAAAGCCAGACTGTTCACTAAAGAGGTGCTTTTTTAATACTTGAAAAATCATCTGTATTATATAATTTTCTCAAAAATAGGTTTCTGGTGATGAAAGAGATACAGATACTAGAATTAGAAAAAATATAGTAGATTTTCTTTTTCTCAAAAAAAATTAAATTCTATATGAAAACTAAGAATTTAGAAACAAAGGTTTATAAAAGAAAAATTCTGAAAAAGTTATCTCAACTTAAATCAAAGGAATGCTTCTTTGATTACACTGAAAATCCTCACAGTTTCTGTTTTATTTTTTAGCAAAATACGTTTAATTATTCAAAATGTTTTTTAAGGAAAATCTGTGGAGTGTTAACCATTTCTCTTTTCTTACTGAAGTTGAAAAGACTAGGATTTTTTCCAGACAAGGCATTAATTGATTTTATAACAGTTGGATGGATCAAAGACCTTGGCCCTTCCTCTTAAATTTTAATTATGTCTTCACTGCTTTCAGAATAAAAATGTCCTCTTAACTTTTCTATCTTCTTTTCTAACCTCTAAGGTTTTAAGAGCCCCTTTAATTCTTAAAATTATGGATTTTGATCTTCGTTTTTCCTCAGTATGTTTGTCTAATCTTTCAGTTACATTCATAGTGACTTGCATAATTTTCCAAAGGAAAGCAAGATGTGAATATATACACAAATATTTTCACACATATGTATAATATGCTTTTACATAGTATATATATATATACATAAAGTTAAAATATGCCAGTTACAAGCCACCATCTTAATGTCTTCCATCTCCCCTTTTGGAGGTAAGGTATTGTAGAGAATTTTTTTATGTCCAATGAGATGCTTGAACATTAGAGGTTTCTTACCTTGTTTATGCAGTGCCTACTCAATTTCGCATTGCGTGCAAGGTTCAAGGTAGTTAGTTACACCACTCATATTAAGTCAGATTATATATACACCAGCAATTTTTTATTCATCTTTTTCTATTGCAGGCTGCGTCCATGGAATTTGACAGAATTACTGCTAATTGCAGAAGTACAGAATAAAAACAAAATCTAAAGTGTGCATCTTGCTTTAAAAAGAGGGAACTAATTTTTCCTTGTTTAATTACATTAATTTCCTATAAGCCTTAGATTAGTTTTTAGGAGTCTTTTGTGTCTGATTTTTATTACATGATCAGTAATTTATTTCTGACAGCATTTTAAGTAAGGATAGGATTTTGATTCATTTTTGTTCGTAGTTTTATAATAGTTTATCATTATAAATAGAAAGGTGGAAGTTTTACTTTACTTCATATTTACAAGCAGTTTATAGAACTATCAGTCAACTACTAAACTGTAATTATTTTCCACACGATGTACACTAGTCTGTATCAAATCATTATAAAGATACTCATATTTTTTTCTGACAGCTACTTCTCATCAGCAAAACATGCTATATTATCAAGATCTCTATTTGGTTTTTGCAAGCCACTGGGGAAAACGCAATTTTCATCTGATCCTACAAATATTTATTTAAGAACCCTGAAACTCATCACAATAAGAAGTAAAAAATGGTCATAAATATTTTCAGAATGTTCAAGTGAAAATACTCTTATAGATTGCAGACTTAAACTGTAGTACTTTTTTTCTTTGTCCCTAGAGAAAATTACACTTCAAGGAGTTTGATGTTAGAGTGCTTGATCACTACTTTTGTTTTAACTCAAGTGGCTCTATTGAGCTAAGGACCTTAATTTTCACAATACAGGGAAAAATACAATGAATATTCCATGATGTGCCATTGGATTGCTGGGTGACAGACAACTCTGAAAACTTACTGCTGCATTAGACAAGTGTATTTTTTCAGTTTTAGAAATTTAAAAATCTATGGGACCTAACTTAGTCCTGTTACTTCAATATCCTGTCTATTGTAGTCTTGGGAATATCTAAATTCTCGTCTCCATGCAGCCACTTCTATTTGAATAATATGTTGTGATTTTCATTCCACACACATCTCAAAGATATGTCTAAAAATATAAAGTAACTAATATTCTTTTTGTATTTTCAGAAAGAGATAATGTAAATGAAGTTTTAAAGTTCTTAAAAATATTTTTTTTATGGTAAACTTTTTCGTTTTCCAAATATCTAATTTTAACTGTAAGTATTTTCTGTTTTCTGATTATTTTATTCTGAAGGTTTTAGATATTTTTTCTTGTTATATTCTTGGGGTTTAATTCTAAATTCTAGACTTAATCACTCACCCATATTTTTCTAAAGTCAGAAATTTTCTACATAACTGATGACTTTCTATATATTTCTTTTGGGTTGATATCTAATTCCATTGTTCTTGTTTTTTATCTTGTCTTAAGACATCCTAAGAAAGAGAAAAAGAAAACAAAAAAGAAAGCAAATATGCTTTTATAACATACTATATATTATATTTCCTTTTCGGGGATGGCATTTGATGTAATGTCAAAACAAACATTGATACTTTGATTTAATGACTATCATGTCTAAATATTCTATTGATAGATTATGAAGAATGGAATATGAACTTGAATTGCAGTCAATATTTGTCTAACTAATGTTCACAATTGCATTGAATCTCTCTGTGTTGTTCTTGGTTTCATAAATTAGTTTTAACAAAAGGAAATATATCTTTTACTATTTCTCTTCTGTCTCAAATATCCATCTCATTCCCTCTTCTAAAAGCTTGATTGCTAAAGCTGTATCTTTTAATGACCATTTGATTAAATTATATTTTCAATGTTTTTGATAGTTACATAGTCATTAATTTAAAGCAAAGACAAAAAAGTTAATTATCTGAAATAATAAATATTTATTTTATAGTATTTTTGCAGAATGCAACAGGAAAAATAATGTACAAATTTTTAAACCATAAGTCCAAAAGATTACCCCAGTTTTTACATTATCCCATATAGAATGATGCTTAGATTGTCTCTGAATGACAGTAGCTTGGTTTTACTCTGCTAATACTTGTGTTTCCAAAGATGATGGTGTAAGATCAGCAAGTGCTTTGACTATTATAATTCAGAATAATGTTTTTTGCAACCTGTAACATATTATGTATGGCTGATAGACTTGTGGTACTTCATTGTTTGTTTTTAAAGATGTTATATAAAGTTCTTGGGTGTTCAAAATGTGCTAAACAATATTTTCCCTAAAAGACGCTCCATTACTTTAAAATTAAAGAGCATGCTTTCTTGCACAGAACATGCTAAACATTTCCTACCTATCTTGTAAACTCTGCTATTAAATACTGCAGTAAATATCTAGTTTGTTTTCAGTTGTGTGTCAAGGTTTCCCCTCAGCTGACAGCTCAACCCAACACAGCCTCTCATTCATGTCCCTGGCCCCAGTGGGACCAGGGAAAGAATCAGAAGAGTGCAAGTGACAAAACTCATGAGTTGGGATAAAGATGGGTGAATGGGGAAAGCAAAAGCCATGCATGCAAGCAAAGTAAAACAAAGAATTTATTCACCACTTCCCATGGTTCAGCCATTCCCAGGAAAGCAGAGCTCCATCATCCATAACACTAACTTGGGAAGACAAACACCAAAACTCCCAACAGCCCATCCTTTGTCCTTCCTCCCCAGTTTTATATGTTAGGTATGGTGTTATAAGGCAGGGAATGTCACTTTGTTCAATTGGGATCAGCTCTGCTGGCTGTGTTCCCTCCCACCTCCTTGTGCACCCTCCTCACTGGTGGGGTGCAGCAAGAAGCAGAAAAGGCCATGATACTGCTTGAGCTCAGCAATAATGAAAACATCCCTGTGTTATCAACACTGTTTCCAGCACAAGTTAAAAACACAGAACCATACCAGCTGCTGTAAAGAAAATTAACTGCTGAAAAAAACCAAACAAATAAAAAAACCCCACAACAAAGCAGCAACAGAAAAAACACTATGCTAAGGAATAGGTTATCCTATTCCATCTGCTTTTTTTCTTTTTCCTTAGGCAGCTTGACTTCCAATGTGGTCTCGCACCATGGAAAGGAGATTTCTGCTGCAGTAGAGAGAAAAGCCTGTATAAATGAAGAAGACAGAGGGCAGATAGGTCTATACATACACAGACTCTATCGTACTTCCTAAGCATTCCACTGAATTCAAATGGTTAGCACCATAAATTTAATGCATGTGTTCATATTTTCTTTCTAATTAAACTCAGAACAACAACAAGAAAGAAATGTATAGTCAAAAATTAGATTAACAAAGGGAACATATATCACCCAGGAGATAATTTATATGTCCTTTTATAAACAGAAGCCTGAGAAAAAGTTGTTTAAGACAGAGATTTTTACTCTGATTTATTTTGTTATCTAAACACTGGACAACTGCTGAAAATCACATGCAGTTAAATGTCATTTTATAAGCAAAATATCATATCAATGTTCTTTTATGCTCTTTCTAAATATTCTCAAGTAATGTAAGGATAGTAGGTGTTCTGAAGTACAGAAATCTCTGGAATAGCTCAAGATGACCAGTAGAAATATTCTGAGGAGTATAATCACATCAGGACAGACATTTTCATGACTTATTTTATACTATAAGCAAGCTAGAGCTGATCCTTAGTTGAACCAGCTGAACTGGTGATACTGTGTTGAAATCATCAAACCCTCTGGAACTGACTTACGTCAAAGACTTACAAGATTTTATTTACCGTATCTAGCAATTTATTTCCTAATGTTTGGTAAAGAAACTCCAGGAAGCTAACCAGGAAACATTCTATTTTATATATTTTCCCTGCAGATATTTTATTTCTTACTAATATTTTCATTTTTTCTTATTTAAGTTTTGGTTTGGTTCGTTGTTTGTTCGGCTTTTTTGAAAAGGTGCCTTTAAAGAACAGGAAAACCTGAAACTAGCAATATTTCCACTCTTTAAATGTTTCATAAATTTTATTTTGGCCTGTAAGGCTTGGGATGCTACCAGAAATCTCCTTTCTCCCGTTTTCAGGGCTTGCTTCATATATAAAATTTGAGTGTGGGAGTATTTTTTTCATTTCTTCCTCCTCTTCTGTTATCTCCATGCACTGTTTTGTACAAGTATTGCTTTTCCAGCTGGTATTGTAAACATCACCATCCTGCATGTGTTGAAAAATGAGCAGCCTGCTTATCCAATTTTATAACTCAGAGTAGCAGAAGCAGATTGGCAATGTTTTTTGACATACACAACGTACATTACTGCAAGATGTCATATTTCCCCAAAGGGGTACTCAGAATGTCAAGAAACTTGGACCAGACACAACAAGATCATAAACATGCTAGAGCAAACACACCAGAATATTTGTATAGGATTATCATTAGGTATTAGATGAATACTGTTTCATCACATGCTCCCTGTGGAATAGGATTTGATGGTTCCATACTTGTGATAATATGAATTATATTGCTGTTTTAATACCAATGTTTTGGCAAAGATATTGCAAAAATAAGCAGTGTTTTTATTTTTTACATAGTTTAAAATTCTAAAAAAAAATTAATTATGAAAATAAATCTGAATTGATTTGATATGGAAAAATAGCAATTTGCATTTATAACCATCTGAAGACAAAAAGGTATTACCTTATAAATATATATATTTTAAGTATAAATTTTTAAATGTGCAAATTTAAAAACACAGGCTAAGGGAAAAAAACACATTTTAATTTGAACCAAATTTCCTTTTTCCCAAAAAACTAGTAGAACAATACATAATTAAGAGCTTTATGTTTTATTTAAGTCACAACCTTATTAATTCTACTGGGAGCTATTTGCAATAACTTACACAGTGCAAGTCATGATTCCTACCCTAATGGTTCTGATCTTGTGGACAGCTTCAATTCTAACAAATCTCCATTCAGAAAAACTCAGAAAAGGAAGAGACAACCTGCTGCAAGCCAAAGCTACAATATTTTGATCACACAGCTGGTCTCCACCTACTGTGACCCATAATCCAACCCTGAAAAAATGATAAAATGAAACAACTTAGCAGATATAAACCACTGATTTACCTTCTGCAGGTGGAAATTTTATATCACTTTATGATTCCACATATCACCACTGATAACCCTAACTTAACAGGCCCCTATTTCCATGTGAAATGACCAAACTAACCCTGAACAAATTAAATCTTTACTTTGTTTGAGATTTTTAACAATACATGTCTGTAGAGAGTACTGTCACAAACTGACAGCCCTCTCCTCTAGTAACTCCCTCTCTGTGAAAAGACAAACTCCTGGTACTGGCACGCACTGTTAGAAGAAAATCTATATTCATATATTTATTATATAAATCTATATTCCCTACTCCTGCGGTTCTTGTCCTCTCTAAGTTTATGCCTGGCCCAAATTCAGCCTTCTCTTCCCATGCCCTTTGTAGAAACTTCTGCTCCCAGAGCCATGGTTTCACACATTATACTATCACATTCTGTAAGGAGTTGGTCTGGCCCTAAAGGAAATCAGTAAATCTCCCCATGCTTCAGATAGCTGCATAAATTATGCAGGAAGAGAGTGGTTTATACTAAGGCTAACCAGAAAAAAAACTGCAAAAGTGTGACTATGCCAGATAACTTGTGTTATCAACGTCCAGCACTAGCTCAGCTCACTAATTTTTCTGATTTTGCAGCCTGAGGCAAATATGATGTGAACTATGTCATAGAATGATACAACCAATAAGATGGGAAAAGACCTCCAAGATAGCTGAGGCTAAGCTTTGACCTAACACCAGCATGTTAACTTAACCATAGTGGCATACTGTGCCGCATTATTTCTTGAATGTTTCCAAGGATGGTGATTCCACCACTTCCCTGGGGAGTCCATTCCAATCTTTTATCACTTTTTCAGCAAAGAAATTCTTACTGATGTGTTACCAGAATCTTCCCTAATATAACTATTTCCTCTTGTCCTGTCGCCAGTTGCTTGGGAGAAGAGACTGACCCACACCTGGCTACACCCTCCTTTCAGGGACTTGAAGAGAGTAATAAGGTCTCCCCTGAGCCTCCTTTTCTCAGACTAAACAACTCTATCTCCCTCAGCCACTCCTCATGTGATTTACTCTCTAGACCTTTCCTCAGCTTCAGTGCCCTTCTCTGGACATGCGCCACTACCTCAATGTCTTTCTTGACACTGATGATACTGGATATAGATTTTGAGACGTGGCTTCACAAGTGATGCGTGAAGCCATTGTACAGAGGGACAATCACTTCTCTGGTTCTGCTGGCCGTGATTCTGATAGAAGCCAGGATGCCATTGGCCTACTTTGCCACCTTGTGATCAGTTGCCTGTTGACCAGCACCACAAGGCCCTATTCTGCCAGGCAGATTTCCAGCCACCCTTCTCCCAGCCTCAGGAAAATTTGTTCCAGGGCCTTCCCTGGTACAGAGATGAGGCTGACAGGGCTGTAGTTCAGACATCCCTTCTAATCTTTTTTTGCAGATAATCATCACACTGGCTAACCTGAATATTTATATTTATAGATATATTTATNCACATGTATATGCAACCTGCAGCTGTATGTACTGTGCAACTCTTTAGAAAAAAAATCTAGTCTCTAGAATTAGCATACCCTTCATTTCCTCTTTCAACCCTGCCTTTCTGCTTTATGATCTATTGATTTTTTTTTCTAGTCCTGTGTGATAAATGTTTTAAAAGACCCAATAACCTTTGTGTGACTGTCCTGGACCTTTACCATAAGTAAGCAAAGACTATCTCTTCTTCTTTCTTAGGAACTCTATAACTACCTCTCTCTTGAAAGAGGCCTGGCTGCTGTGGCATCATTCGTTCCTTAGAGGCCTTTCCTTGGTAGAGGAAAGAAATCAGTTCATTTCTCATTGAATTTCTGAAGATATGGATAAAATTAATTTTTACCACAGAAACAGCCTAGAGAAGTAGCTAATCCTGGTTAAGACTTCAAATCATCACACTGATTACACTGTGAAAGTCTGCACAGTGGGAATTTTTGGTCTGATGTGCCAACCAAACCTTCACCTCCATTACACCTGGAATAACCTTCTTGTTTGCTGTCCATGCTTATCTCGAGTTCCTATTGTGGTGGCTTATTTATGGGAATATCCTGCTGTGACTTTGACAGTGCTTTGAGAATGTAATTTGTGGTCTTTAGGTTCCTCCACAAGGGAAGGGTTGTGTCATCCTCCGGAATCCTCAAATGAAGGACAGATATGTCTTATTCCTTAAGGCTTATCCATCCAGCCCTCAAATTACAAAAGCCAAAGGGAAGAATTATGTATTTTATGAAAAAGTCCAACCTGTCACCTTATTTCCCTGGTGGAGTATGAGTTTCTTTATGAGATAAAAAAAGCTGTCTAGCAGTTTTCACATACCTAAGCCAACTGTACTCTGCTCTTAACACCAGCTGGTTCCCCATGTGAAGCCCCTTCTCACACTCAGCCAAGTGCTCATTGAAAAGCAGAAATGTTGGAGAAAAAACAGGGATGGGTAAAAATAAACTTCTGCTTCTCCAGCCACACACTGCCCTGCTAGCCCCTACAGGGAAAAACTTTACGGTGGGAGGAGAATAATTTATGTCTGACGTAGGCCCTATTGTCAGCTGGCCATCTTCCATGCCTTCCCCTGTGGTTATCATGGGATAATTTCAGCAATAATCATAAGCAGTGATCAGTATTAGCCCTGATACTTGAGTGGGTTTTTTGGGACGTGGACCTCACAAAACCACAGAATTACATGTAATCACACACCACACACCATTATATATGGGGATACTCAAGCTAGGGAGAACAGTATAAACCTGTCACAGAACTGCAGAATATTCTGAGGAGGAAGGGACACACAAGCATCGAGTCCAATCTGAAGTGAATGGTCCATTAAGGGGATCAAGCCCACAACCTTTGCATTAGTAGCACTAACTGAACTAATCTCAACGGCCTCCCACTGTGTATGAGGACCAAAGGCTTGGTCCAGTCTCACTCATACCAATGCAGTCTTTGTAAGCACTTGTTTCACTGTCTTCAGATCACGCAGTCTTCAAAGGAGATACTTACTTTTCTCTACTTCTGACAGAGGCCTTTGAGACTTTGATCGAATACTCAGAGTGCCAGTCAATTGAAAACTTAAGAATATTTCATGTATCTGATTTGAAATAATTGAGACTATCGAAGAAAGGCGAGCATGTACTTGTAAAGATAAAACACAGTAAATGCAGGATGGACTACTGTAACCTCTCGGTTATCTATATTTTAAAGTTCTAAAACCAATAGTAAGAGCTGTTTGTGTTGAGAAGGTTAACGTTAGACATAATTAGCCCTTCCAAATAAGTTTTGTGATGATATCAAAACAGGAAATGGGGTAGTATCTCAGCAAAAAGAACAGACGTGTAACATGGTGAGACAATACCTGTACTGCTTCTGAGCTGGCTGCAACATCTCTGTGAAAATCTGAGTAGCTGAACTAACCACATCTAAACTTAGATGAAACCAGAAATTATAGAAATTAGGACATTTTTTCATAGAAGCTACCTTTATTTTCTCAGATTCTCCAAGTAGCTTCCAACCATTTTTCAAATGTCTGTTAATGATTACAAACCTTAGAAACCTAGAAGTCTAGTTTAATGGCCACATTTTTAGCAAAAAAATGTAAAGCTATGTGTGAAAATGGGCATTGAGTAGCTCAGTATTTTATTCTTCTCTGATGAAGTCACAATTAAGAACATCACTATTCAATTTGAACACACAAGCAAATGTCTGACAAATGTAGGTTAGATGCAAGCTATTAAAATGCAAGCCAAAGACTCTCAATATTTCATGTACTCAATAGGTCATCAGGGAATAGAAGTCTGCAGTATTTTCCATATATTACAACTTTACAGAGCACGAAGAATAACAATTAAGTCACAAAATGCTGTATTAATATATTCCTTTCAACTAAAAAGGTACCAGAGATCTGTACAAGAGACCGATACATTTTAAATCATTTTACAATTAACAATATTGACTGTAAAAGACTGATACTCAAATACTAACATGAGCACTGTTTAGGTTATTTCCTTTTGTCTGTCATCAAAACATTTCACAAACTGCATTTAAGAAATTTTTCACTTCACTAAAAAAATAACTGAAAAGCTACTCCAACTTCNGATGGAGGGGAAAAGAAAATAGATTCTTCAGATGGAGTACCTATACTAACAACAACTTTCTTTTTAAATTAAAAAAAAATTCGAATCGTTTATTGGTACTTTCTGCAGTTCNCTCAGATGGAGTACTTATATTACCAACAACTATCTTTTTTAATTAAAAAAATTATTCAAATAGTTTATTGGTACTTTCTGCAGTTCATAAAGAGTCACAGGCTCAGAATTGCAAGGGATCTGAGTAAATGACTGAAGTTCAGTCAGTCATTGCTCATAGTATTCTTTTCTGGAAATTTTTGAATCAACTGGCTTGATTCAAGAGCTAAACTTCCACCAGGTTTCTCTTGTGAATCGGTAAAGGCTATTCTAACACATTTTTATTTTTCATTATAAAACATAAAGATATTATTTATAGTTCAAATGCCTTGTAGAGGAAGTCTTGTTTGCTATTAGGAATGGGAAGAATTTAATAGAATATCAGGGCATATATGACTCTCTAGGAAATGTCTGTCAGGTTAACAGGAATGCTGAGTGAAGAGGTCTGAGGGAATGCATCATACTGAAATGGCACCAGAAGCTTCTCACACTTTCAACTGCACTCCATGCTCTGGACATCCACAATGATGTCAGATACACAAAGTATTGCCAGTATATCCAAACTGATAAGTTAACGGTACACTTCTTATTAGGCTGAGGGGGAAGAAGAAAACAGAAGAACATAAAACAAAGAGCAAGAGAGAGCAAAAGAGAAGAAAGTAATAACCCCTTCCAAGAGTTCAGCTTGGAAGAGAAGCAGCAGCAACCTCCAGATGCATCTCAGGCATCCTTCCCAGTCCAGCAGACAATTGTTCCAGTACACATTTTACTTATAGCTATACATTTTTCAGCAGGACCCACTCACACTGCCCACGGTGTCTACCTGTCCATGATGCAGTGTTTGGAGTATCTTGAGCAGATGCAGTTGTTAAGCTTTGTGGATATCTGTTTTAGNAAACATAAAGCAAAGAGCAAGAGAGAGAGCAAAACAAAGTAATAACCCCTTCCAAGAGTTCAGCTTGGAAGAGAAGCAGCAGCAACCTCCAGATGCATCTCAGGCATCCTTCCCAGTCCAGCAGACAATTGTTCCAGTACACATTTTACTTATAGCTATACATTTTTCAGCAGGACCCACTCACACTGCCCACGGTGTCTACCTGTCCATGATGCAGTGTTTGGAGTATCTTGAGCAGATGCAGTTGTTAAGCTTTGTGGATATCTGTTTTAGAGTAACATTTGCTAAATATATAGGGAACCCTTCCTGGAGAAGGGTCCTGGCAGGGGTGAAGCTCACACAGGAGCAGGTTTTCTGGCAGGAATTATAGCTCTTGGGGGACCCACACTGGAGCAGTCCACTCATAAGGACTGCAACCCATGGAAAGGAGCAAGAAGAGGAGAAGGAAGAGGAGGAAGAGCAGGAGGAGGATGAAACATAATTTTTCCAGATAATTTTGCAAGTGTATTATTGTAGGAAAAACATTCTGAGACAGCTGTACAGTCCCTAAAGTCATGCTAAACAGACCATGGAGCAATAAGGAAAGATTTTTAATGTTTTATGTAAAAAAAGGTTGTCCTTGAAACATCAGTGGGCAAATCCATCTGGAACCTCTGGGTATTAAACTGGTAGTAGTTTGTAATTGTACAATATGCTTTACACTCCGCAGCCAGATGATCTTAAACCTATTTCCTCCTTTTCATTTTTGTCTTCCCCCTTCCAGAACCTGACATAAAAAGTTGTTCTGCTTCTACATCACTGCTTTTTGAAGAACATTCCAACAAAAAGAAAGTCTCCAGCTCAATATTATACAGACAACATTGTTTTCTACAAAATTCAGGGAAAATCTCATATGAATGAGATGAGGTTTTCCAACAGTTGTTTTGACATTTGTCTATGTGTTTTTTAAGACACTAATTTAATACACCTTTTTTCTGTCCTGAAAGACGATGGCCATACTTGCGCTGTCACCTAAAATCTCTGGTAATTGCCACTTGCTTTTCACTTTAGTCAATGCCACTTTCCTGCTACTATGAGCTTTGGGTATTTTCTTTCTTAATTTTCATGTGTGTAATTATGTTACTTTAGAGTGAAGATGTGGATTCTTTTGGAGTGCACTGAGGTTCCTCGCTTCTGGATGGTGATGTTTTATCTTCCTGTCTTTACATTCTTTTATGGCTCCTTTCATTATTTCTCTTTATTATTATGCAGTGAGAAACTGTGTGATGAACTTAGTCACTAAATTAAGCAGACCAAGAGACATCTCCAAAGAAAGGATTTCTAGAGAGCCAGCCTAGCTTTAATGTCATAACTAGAGACCAAAATGATAAAAGAGAAAATAAAAATAGCAAAATAGCATTAGGAAAAAAACAAACTTTCAAATATGTTTAAAGATTAGACATTCATTTAAATGAGTTCATATATAAAGGTTCCATGTTTCCTTTCTTATTAATGGACGATTTGATAAACTGAAAAAAGAGATTACACACTAAAACTGATTGTAGCTTTTAGAAAAGATCATTCATAATGAACTTTTTGTATGTCTTTTGATATATATTAAGATGTAGTTTTCACAATTACTTATTTCTGTATTATGTAATACTGTAATACTGTAAATCCAAAATAATTTTGTAGGAAATTATTCAAAACTTAAATGTCATTATTAATGCTTTCTGGCAGACACCAGTTATTCATACTGCTGGAATCCCAAGGATCATGTTTTTTTCTTTAGTCAAACATAGCTCTAGTGAGAAATTAAATGAAATAAATTCTTATTCTGTCTCTAAGGTTTGTTTTAGGGGAAAGAAATAAAAATTCATCAAACTAGAAAGAAATAAAAATTTTCTTATTATAAAAAATATTAAAAAGGTTGATTATTTTTTCATTAGTTTTTGTCAAATTAAAATATAATTAAAATGTTTCAATTGACAAACAAATCCTGGTTTTAATGACAATGATTTAGATTACATTTGTGATTTTAAATGCAAGCAACAGATTCTTATTATTTTTCTATTTTCAGAAAGGAAAACCATTTTAAAAGGCCATGAGGCACTTGATGTTAAGAATTTAATTTCTGAATTTAATTTCTCAGTTTCTATTCTGATTTTAAGAAAATCATTTTAAGCTCTCAGAAGCAGCTGTAGTTAATCCACATAGTCCAGTAAGTACTTCATTTGTTCACTCCTGCTCATTCTTCCCTCTGCACAGGATAAATATCATAAATGCATAAAAATTATGCATGTATAATAAATATTAAAAACTCTATTTTTAATCAAGCAGATAAAATTATTGTGTATAAAATTAGTGCAATATGTTAGTTTCTAGAATTCTTGCATTGAACTTTATAATCAAGTATTTTTGGTGTAGTATTGTCTCTTTGTCTTGTGTAAGTAATTGATGTTACTACATAAGAAGATTACAAATTCATAATACGATCTAGATCACTGTTAATTTAAATATGGACAGAAAATTATTTCAGGAAGCCAATGAATTTTAAATGCCATGTAATATCCTATATTGGTAAGGCCAGATTTTGACTAGCTAAGGAAAGATTAGTTCATATATTTTAAGTTAATGTAATTAATACTTTTCTTCAAAGGGTCTGATAGAACAAAATCAAACAAGACTAAATTCAGAATCATACAAGTCAGAAAGACAAAATCTCTTAAAATCTATTCTGAACAACTATCCATTTCAGTCATAAGAATTATTTTCTTCCTTATATATGACATTTTTCCTGCTACTTACAAATATTAACACACTGAAATCTTAGTTATAGAAGACTAAGTATTTAAAATAATTTTGTGACTCATGTTACTACATAGGGCTACTATACTATTCAATATAATATATATATTATACTATTCAATTATATATGCTTGATCCATGGACAACCTGTTTAGCTGCTGTAATTCATGCCAAGTTGCTTGTGTCTTGGAAAAATTTCAACTGGTTTAATAATTTGAAGCATAACTATTACCTCATTATATTTTGAATCAAAAAAGTCATTCTCCTCTTGTGCTAGGGATATTGCTGGTTTTCTGTATTGTTTCTCTTTATTTGCCCCTAGAATTAGATTAATTTCACCAGTAAATGAAATATTTGCTGTCTGTGTTACAGAAATGGAAGAAGCTGATTTAAGGAAGGAAATTTTAAATGAAAATGACAGCTAAACATAAGATAGGCAGATGGTTATCTAGAAAGCTGTGTTTTTCCTGTTGAATATAAAGTGTAAAGACTAACATTGTAAACTGAAGTAATAAAGTGTATAATATGATTGTTACTGAACAGAAAAAAAGCATTTCTCTGATAGTCAGAATGCAGATATTTTATACCTTCTAAACATATCTTGGTTTTCTTCCTTGTCTGCATTCACAGATTTCTTGCATGTAACACAGTAGATACAAGACAAGAAGACAATTTCACCTTAATTTTTCGTAATGCAAGTATGTTGCAGGACTCATCAAGGCCTTCACAAGGGTATATAGGTTTGTTTTTGGTTTCCTTTTAGGGCTTGAGACGAGCTAACACATTACAAGCAGTGTCAATTCTAAACCAACCAACTGCAGTTCAAAAGAGATTAAACACTGTAGGGCTTTAGAGGCACCAGAGCAGGTGCAGAAACAATTCATTTTTGCTTTTCATAAGTTTGTTTGTGGATGCAGTCATGCACCATGCAGCAGCCCTGCTTATGAGACATGAAAGCAGTAGTGCCAACACCAACTTTTTTATCTAGAGTGTATTAGTGATTCTGTCAAACCTCAGCAAGTCATAGTGCTATAGGTGGTCTTGGTGAATGAAGCTAAATGTTACTCCTTGCTCATTTCCAGGGACATTCTGCCACCTGCCAGCTGAAAACGCATGGCATGTGGCATGAGAAGTCTCTGAATTCATTCATTATATGTGTTGGTAGCAGAAAAAAGTGGGCAAACACTGAGGTTTGAGATTTTTGCAAAACTAAAAAATATTGACTGATGTTAAAATTGGGCTGTTTAGAATTTTTGCAGTACTTTTTGTGGAGTCTCATAAAAAGATACCATCTTGGAGAAAAGATTTCTTTTTAATGGATATCATACAAGCTGGCAGCATCTTCTGGCTGATTTGACCATCAGTCTCTTCTTTCCTATTCTTTCTAAGATGTTGTCTGTAAAAAACAAAATGTTATTGGCTCATGTTAAGATACAATTCTACATTAATCACTTCCTTTGCAATCAAGAGGTGTTTGTAAAGAAGCACAGGGCTGTGCCCTTGGTTTAGTCATCCACTGTATTTTGTACTCCCTCAGCACAGATATAAGTGACTGTCTAAGGTGTATGTCAGAACAGGTTGCTGACCTCTGTTGAACATTTTTCTTGAAAAACACAAATGAGTCTACTCAATTCATGTATGCTATTTATGTACAGGATAGTGAATCAAGTTCTTAATTTGTTTATGGATTTCATTAGCTGTAACAAAAAATGAATTTTAGGGATGAATTAAGTGAAAAAAATTTACTGTCTTTACATTCTTTTAACATTTTCTTTGATTTTATGTGGCCTAAATCAGTTAGGCCACCGCACAACTACAAGCCCTCAGACAGGTCCTGCAAATTCTTAGCAAGTCATCATATTTTCAATGACTTCAACCAGAACTCATCCTGATGAACTGGAACACATTCATCCTGTTGCTCATGAGTATGAGTTCACGAGTTCATGACCAACGCTGCAATTAGATGGGAAGTGCATGTTCAATAACTTCTGCAGCAGCATTCAAAAATTTAAGTAAACTGCCAAAAAGAGTATTCCAGCAACTGGAATACTGTGGTCCTGCTGTGCATCCACCATACTACAGCTCCAATGAGGGAAGATGTGGAGCAATAGTAACAAGGGAAACAGCTGTCACTAAGTGCTGCCCAGAGACCCTGAAACTCAGACTCTTCCTCCCAGGAGAAGGTTTGCTTTGCCTGTGCATATACCTGCTGACATGGCTCGGTGATTAAAGAAAACAAAACAAAACAAAGGAAAACCACAACAAAACCCAGGAAAAGTCACCTGTTTGATATCAGTCACTTAGAAGTAGAATGAAGGCCATATTATTTAAGTATCCCTATTTGTGCTTTATCTCCATCTGCCCTCAGAGAATTTTATTCCCTGCCCCTGCCCTTGGAGACATTCCACACAGCTGGCATGTGCTGGGCTAAAGAGCCTAACCAGCAATCTAGCCTTTAATTAATACAAAAATTTTCATTGACATTGCTATCATTTGCACTTTAAAAAAACCCACAGGGTTTACAACTACATCTTCTTCTGAATTTTCCATTTCTCAGAAGTAAAGAAAACATTCCTGTCTTTATTTTCTTAAATCATCTGTGTTTATTCAATTATTTTGCTGTTTTGACTAGCACAGTCTTCTTTAATAATTGTCTCTGAAGACAGTATTGAGGCTAATAGCTGTAAAATGAAGACAACAGACCTACTCATAATGGAAGCAATAAAAATGAATTGTACTGAACAGAAAGTGCTGCTTTTTTCTCCTTCCAATCTACCAAAAATTAGGCCTTTGCATTTCATATCTCCTTTGCCATTAACATAAATCAACTTGATCTTAATGGGGAGGAGTCAAGTATCCTATTATTAAAATAATCTAAATGAATAGCATATAGACAGTGCTAATACTGTGAGACAGTTTTTCACACTTATTTACTGACACTACATCCCTCTGGGCATAAATTATTGGGAACACATTATTTTAAAGCACACTGAGATTCAAAGAATGCATGCAGATGCCTATTGCTTAGGACTAAATGTAATCATCTCCTGCTTGTGACCATTTGGCAGCATCAGGAAAGTTTTCTCCAGAACCGTCTCTCTGAAGCCAAACTAATAAAGTGCTAATTAAAGAAAGTACATGGAAGACATGAACACTAGGAGCCTGGAGTAATTGGGTACAAAAAAGGCAGCACTGAAACACATCACTTTCTCTGCTGCTCCTGATTAGGGCCTAATTCAAATACCAATATTTCACTGCACGTCAAGGTGCTTTGGGAAAGATCTTGGGCTTTCTCCATTCAGCAGAGGGTCTGCTACAAGTAGCAATAAAGTGCTGAAGAAAAAACCCTGTATTTAATCATATGCTACCATCAGGATAACATTTGTGGCAGTCTGGGCCGTGCACAGAAACCTTTTTTTTCTCATTCCACAGTGGTGAATCAGAGATCAGACAGAAATGAAGGAAAACCACCACTGTTAAAAAAAAAAAAAATAGGCTCTGGAGTAGGAACCATCTCCCAAGCCTGTCACAACTGAGCAGTAATTAATCTGAGGGGCCTTTCATCTCCCTTGCAGGCAGGCTGGAAAGAACACCTACTAGCACTTTCCTGAAGAAACGGGCAACAAGTGAAAGTCACTTCCTTTATTTTTTTTAAATGAATTTTGTCATTGATTTTTCTCTTGAGTAACATAAACTTAGCTTTGTTTGTGTGAGATGATGCACAGTTTCATGGTTTTGCTGTTGCTGTTGTAGCTCAATATCCTCAAATTCCTGCTTTCCTGAGGACAAATACATTCTCTTATCTGTTTATATTATCACTATTTAGTATCCAGAGAAGATATTTTTGATGTAAATTTATTCAGTGTGAAACAGGAAACTGCAACTAACTGGACAACTCAGCTTGTGAATCACTAGAGCTGGTAATCTAAAGGGAAATGTTTCATATAATCAAACTACATTCATACTTTAATTCACTCTCAAGTTACTACATCCCATATATGGCCATCCACTTAAGCATCTGATTTTAACAAGAAATAGACCTCTGTTCAACAAGGCACCTAAACATATAATTAATCCCACATCTGCTCAAAAAACCTAAGCAAATATAGGTATAATTTTAAAAGAATTTCCATGCTACACAAAAAATTATAAACTTAAGTAATTCTTAATTTTCTGAGTTTGAAATCATTGTGGTTTTAAGGCTTTTCACTGAGCTATTTAAGTAGAATGAGACCATTACTTAGGAAGAAAACAACAACCAAAAAAAAAAAACAAGGCAGATTTATAAAAGTATGGCAATTAGAGTTTGTTATGCTATGTAAAATTATACTTTTATAATTTAATGGTTTGTAGCAATGTGGGAACACAAAGAGACACGGACCCCCTTGTGCATGCGAAGGAGATCACTTTATTGTAGAAAACATGCCCATTTTATAGTTTTAATTTCCACAGTACATAACCAAAACTTTACAGAAGAAGGGCATCCACTGGCTACTCAGCTGCAGTGCTGCTNCAATTAGAGTTTGTTATGCTATGTAAAATTATACTTTTATAATTTAATGGTTTGTAGCAATGTGGGAACACAAAGAGACACGGACCCCCTTGTGCATGCGAAGGAGATCACTTTATTGTAGAAAACATGCCCATTTTATAGTTTTAATTTCCACAGTACATAACCAAAACTTTACAGAAGAAGGGCATCCACTGGCTGCTCAGCTGCAGTGCTGCTGTCCACACGTCCCACCATGCAATCAGCTTCCCTTTCAAGTGCTGTCCATGTGTTCCTCCTCACAACTGCCTCTCACCCCCAACTGGCTTCCAACTGTTCAGCCTGCAGCCATGCCCCCCCCACAGGGCTTTCTTGTAAACATTAGCCTTAACAATTATAACAAATATAACCCAATATCCCACAGTGCTGCATCCTTTTAGATCAAATAATACTTTTTTTTTTTTAATTCTTTTTAAATTGGGAACATTCAAATGGCATCTCAGAAAATATGTAAAACTCCTCAGTCTGTAAATACAACATGAAAACTCATTATTCACAACTGTTAAGAAAATTTTAACTATAGAGAAGGGAGATCAAATGTTTCTAGCAAGGCATTTAACAGAATTTGTTTAACTATTTTCCAGTTACTTTGTAGTAATTCAAATTTAATTTCAGAATCAAATATTTCCCAGGTAATAACATCTTGATTTTCCTTTCTTCTGATAGAATGAAAAAGCTTAGTCTACTAAAACATATGGAAAGACTCTTTGAAAATATATATTGACAATTAGTTAACAGTCATTGCAAGCTTCAAAAATTTTATTCAATTTTATGGTCTACGAGTGTTGTTCATGGCAAGATCCTTAGAAGACAATTTCCATACTGTAAAATAAAAGGAGTTGGAAAAACATAACTTGAGCCTTACAAAAATATCAAATTTGAGTGAACTCTAGTGATGTATCTAATGGAGTTGACTGAAAATGAATTAAATCTTAAGGGTAAACAAGAATAATTTCATGAATGCTTCTCTTCACAAAACTGTGGGCAGATTCATAAATCTCACTAGTTTTAGACGAGGTGGGGAGACATGAATCATCATTATAGAATCCCCTGTAAATGTTTATTGAAGCCTGCAGTGGATCTAAATATATTTGGGTTTCACTGACCTGGACCTAATCCCCTACTTCTGCATTTTCTAATCCCAAACCTTCTTCGTGTTGTACAAAGTACATAATTATCAAGTCATATTACAGATCCAAAAGGACTGCCCAAAGCTACCATCACAAGAAGATTCTGACACTCTTATTCTCTAAGTACATCATACATAAATACTTCTTGACTTTAAAACAGCTATTTACACTGCAGGTGAGAGGCACAACTCACTGCCTAGGTGGTAATATGTTGCAGTACAAAATAACTAGGAAGCTGTTCTTATGTTGCCTTGCCACACTCAATAACAGAGGGGAGGAAGTGAGACTCATTTCTTTCACAGTAGTGCTGTCTTAACTTGCTTAATGCAGGTGATACAGCCCCCGTGGGTTAATCAGAAAGCAGAATTCTCCTGTGTGAGTTGGATTAGTTTTAACAAGAGCATTTGACAGATCTTAACCAAAAAGACTGAATGTCCTCATAGTGAGGGCTCTCTTCTGGGAGCAGGGAAACATGAGTGTAAATTGCTTCAGGCAGAGGAAGAAATTGGACCTGGGTCCCAGGCTGAGAACTAGTAAAAAAATAGCTCAGTCTTTCAGAAATACATTTTTTTTTGTTCTTCTGCAGATGTGTAAAATATATCTCGACACCCAGTAAAATGCTGCATTAATATTAGAAAGAAGTTTTCAGAAGGTAGGAATCCCCAAAACTGTCAGCAGAACTTAATGCAACTGATGAAAATAATGGCTTCTCAACATTTCACTTTGGCAAGAGAGTAAAAAATTTAAGTTAATACATTTATCTATTTTAGCTATAGCTCAAATATTTTCTTCAGAAAGGTTTCTCAGAAAAAAGAGATTATGATTCCAATGCTGACCTCTACAATTACTAGAACCTTTCAGAACTAGCAAGGAAACAAGCAACTCTCAAGCATTATCCCACATTGTATAATGGCCTGTTTTGGTGTTGGTCTCAAAACAGTTACTGTAGAAGTGTGAATTTTGAATAGATAATCATTACACTGTTGCTGTTCTCAGGACCAGGCTGGCATTTACCTTCACTTCTCTTTAACCTCAATAGATGTGGGCTTTGAAGCAGACTGTGGCCTTTTTAAATTTTTCTCTTTTGTTGCTTCATTCCTCTGGCTCTTTTTGTAGGTATTACTGAATTACAGCGATTCAGCTGTATTGTACCTGTACTAGATATTAGGCCACACTTGTTAGTCCCTTGAAATACAATCTCTGCAATAATTTACTTCTATAAATTACAATAAGAAAGAGAAAATAAAGCCAAGATAAAAATAAGAAAGCTATCAGTATTCTTATTAACTGTTCAAAGAGTATAATAAGGTCATGTTCATTGGGGTACAGTAATCACTTATGTAAAGAGAAGGCTGCATTTTCTTTTTCCAAAAGAAAAATAAAGACTATGCCAACCTTATTTCACTGAAATCTCCAATGAAAGGTTGGTCTGTCTTTCTGTATATTACTCCCCCACTGAATTTGCATATGAAATGTCAGGAAAAATTGGACAAAACATGAAGTACATCTCTTTTCTCATCATAGCTAATGTTTAAAGTCTTACTTTATGGGAAAAGAAGTATATCCAATGCAATCATATGCTGTTTGTAAAATTACCTCTTATTTCAAACTCATATATTTATTAAAGCCTGATCATTTTGTGATACATTCATATGGAAAATACAAAAAGCCTCACTGTGAAGTGTAAACGTAATATCTATCCATGTACCTGCAGACGGGATTTTAAAACTGTATTACACACAACTGTACTTCTGACATCACAGTCAAGGCTGCATAAAAAATGAGTTTGCTAATTTACCCCACAATATTTGTATAATAAATATGGATAGGAGAACTAGCTTAGATCCAGAAAACTTTCAGAAAAATACCTGTGAGCTTATATGTATTTAAAATAAAGGAAATAAAATCAATATTTTTGGTGATTTTAAATCACTATTTGATGTATGAATAATGGATTTCAGACTAGTTATGAAGAAATTTGGACCTGCTATGCCAGTCATCTTCTCTACTTTGTTCCCTTCCCTTTTTTGACATACTTTTAGTACAATTAGAAGATTTGGGATGAGTTTTTTGCACATTATCCTTATTCCTTCTGCCATAAAATTAAAACTGCAGTAGAATTATACATCAGATTATTTACCTCTATAGCCTTTAATCCACTTCACAAAAGATGTATCCCACCACCCTTTGTTTTTGTTGTGCATGCTAGAATTTGAACTCTGCTCATGAACTCCGGATCGTAGATCCACCATTATCTTTCCTGACCTATTTTCTAGACTTCAAGTTTTGCAAAGAGATTATTTTTTCAATTTTATATCAAGATGCACGTGAATTAATATTGGTGATTGAGAAACAGGGACAGGGATATCAGAGTTGAGACCAGAAGCCAAACTTATTGAAAATATAGGTTTTTCTTATATGGCGCTTATTTAGGGTTCTATTTTTGGTAACAATTTCCCACTGTTTACACATAACATCACATCACCTGGTAACATTATTTTATTGCAGTGTTTCCCAACATGTTTCTTGGTCACTTCTTGCCCAGGGAGCATTTATATCTCTCCCACGATTTCTGCTCAATCAGACCTAAGATATCAGGCCACTTTATCAGTTTCATTGTACTCTGTGTCTTATTCCACAAATTAACATAACCACTTGGGTCAATATAGATGATTTGTAACAATATCTTTTGTCAGATATCTGTAACGGTATTATACATAGGAGTTTGGAGCATCTGTGCTGCAACATGAAAGATTCCTATTGTATATACACACCGTGTATCCATAATGGCAACATTATGAATGCTAGTGTCATACTCAATGGATTGCAAGAATCACTGTGACTTTAGAAAGAGCCTGAAGAGTAGCATGTACAGTTTTCATTAGGTTTAGCACTAATTTCAGTTGACTTGTAATTGAATCATGTATCATTTTAAGTTGAATTACAAGCCTACATATCATCACTAGTGCATTTTCAAATACAATTCTTACATGTACTGATAATAAGACATAATTCAATCACTATTAAAAATAATTATTTGTGACATCTTTTGCTTTGAGAATAAATTATTTCTCTACATGATGAATGCCTGCAGTGCAGTTAAAGTAAAATATAACTGAAAAATATTATGACACTTTTAATAATCAATTATCAGTCTCAAAGTGGAAAGAGAAATATTCCTTTCCAGCAACCAGAAGGCAGGTGTTCACTTAACTAAGCCTTGCAGTGTTCAATTTCCCTGCTTTAGTTTCGGCTATTTCTTTGCACGAGCTTGATTCCCCATTCCCTTTTTCCATTACCTATATTCCCACTGTAGTACTCATGACTACGGCTTTTTAAATCCTTCTGTTCCTCCTCAAGTAGAGAATTTTGTACAGTAGAGAGTGTAAAAAGCTTCCACTTGTTAATTCTTTACAAGAACACTACTGTGTGCTGCAGGATACAAAAGCAGAGGCATCTGTTGTTTCTGTCCTTTCAAGAACTGTGTAAACTGAAAGGCCTGAAAAATGCAACATTATCCTGTGTTTTCACCAGTCTCCATCACAGGCAATCTACATTGTGTGTGAAGTGTTGGACACCCTTCTCTACATACAATATACCTCAAAAATGTCTTTTTCTTCGTTTTGTTCCCATACAACACCTAAGTTCACTTCTTGGAATATCTTTAATAAGAAAAAACAGTAAATAGTCCAACTTTTCAAAAATGTTATGTTACTAACCATCACTCATTGTCCTGACAGCCTTTAAACAAAACAATTAAATTAGATATATTAGATATAATTACTGTAATCATCTGTAAAATACTATTAACACATACACAGCAATTAAATATCTTGGCAAATAAAAATACACAGACTTAATAAAGCAGTTCACTGATATGGAAATGAGAGTGCCATGACCCAACAGCAAAGGCAATTGAAAAATGTGCTGATGTGGATTTGACACCTTGAGGAGCTGGAACAGAGGCGAGAGAGAGATATAAGAAACAAAGTAAATATTTATTGAGGGGCCTTCAAAAGCCACACCCTGGCAGTGCCAGTGCTACAGCCATGGCTCTGCCCGGATGCCTCCAAGATGGAAGCAAAAGAGGGCTAGGTCACGAGATCTCCCACTTTTATATGCCCTAGTCCATTTGCATGCAGAAGCACTCCTCTTTTCATGCTACTTGTGCTTTGGACTTGAAGTTTGAAGGAACGATTGTCCTTAAGTCCCCAGCTGGAACAGGATTGTTTTGTCTTTACCATTCTATGGAAAAATCCCAGTAACCCTCAACACAAAACTAAAAGCTACACACCAAAACTGAACAGAAAACTTAGAATTCAAGGCATCATATTAGGCTGGTGAGATGAATTAAAGTTAGAGCCAGGACAAGGCCTATGGTTGGCCAGGTTAAATAATTCCTTTTTCTCATGAATTTACAAGAAGAAAGAGTTTAGCTGGGTTATGGAAAGAAAGAATTGACTCTAAGGTAGGAGAAAACATAAGGAAGATAGGGAGCAGAAAGGAGTTATACAAGTACAATATATAACCTAATCGCTCATTTAGACTTATTGCAGTGAGAAGCAAGTTTTTCATGAAGGAATAGAGGAGAGATGCAGGAAAGCCCAGCTGCAGCACTGCTATGCTACCTGGATGGGTGCTCCTTTTGTTCAACCCAATTTCAATTTGTTCCTGGTCCAGAAACCTCCTTTTCCCAAACATTCAGTGCTGAGCTCATCTAGAAATGTGTGTCCAGGTTTCCTTAACGAACAGCATCCTCTGGGTGAAGCGCTCAACAGCATATGTCACTGGCTTCCTCTGTGCAAGGTACTTTTTTAAGATATATAGCTATATATTTATGTTTTGGGGGATGTAGGGGGAGGAGTGTTATTTTGATTTGTTTTTTTCCCAGAGAGAAAGATATGACACGACAGTACATTCACTGTAGAAAAATTCTTCACAAAAATTGCCCTTGAAAGTAAAGCTGGTTTTAGAAAGTGTCATCCTTAGCTATTGCAAATAATTACTCCATATAATTCTCTTAATTATAGTCTTCCAAAACCATCTCAAAAGTGGGTTACTGTCTTGCTTTCACCATGCTATTTGGAAAGTAATACAAAAAATTAATTTACTGGATATTTAGAAAGTGTCAAATAAATGCATTCGTTGCCAGTTTAGAGTAATGTATTTTTGTTCCAGCAGTCTTTTACTTTTTACAACTCTTTTTCCCATATGTTTGTTCCATTGAGGTATTTATAGGAGGCTTTCAGCTGGGTGAATCCAGTCAAACACTTTTAGTCTATGCCAATAAGATTTATTCCTTATCACTACAATCATCCTAGGAGCCTTTTTCTGCAGTTGATCCTGTATGAATTTATCTTCTTGGAGTACCAGTTGTACTAGGATTGTATTAGCTTGGAAATACATAAGTACTGCTGTAAGAAACTATAGAAGAAATATTGGCATTAATCATTCATGCATTCATTATAATGGTACTGACCATAATGGAATAATTTAGTATTAATGCTGATATCCAGAGGACTCTATTGAACCAAGTGCATCTGTTAAAATATCCATGAAATGAAAAATCATTCAGTCCAAAATTTAAGCGTTCAGCCTCTTAAATGTTTCTTCAAACCCTAACTTTAACCTTTCTCCTTGACTCTGATTTCTGCTTATCTGAGATGTGAGCATGTTATTTAGCTGTTGAATCCCTCTGATTTCCAGAAGGCTGATTTCACAGGAATATATTAACATCAGTGTCAAGTTAAAACTGTTTTATCCTATAGAAACAGAAGACAGCATTTTCTCCAGTCTTTTCAGGAGCAAGTAGCTTTTATCTTAACCATATTTCTGAACTGGAAGCCCTGACAAAATTAACCAATTACAGTTCTTCAAGAACGCTTGCAGCAGTGGCAGCTTTTCAGTCATTGCAGAGAAACCCCATCTTTCAATTCCTAGGACCAGGACTGTTGCCCTGGGATTTGGGGACAGATTTGGGGACATTATTAGCTCCCATTAGAATTTATAGTCAAGCAAAACAGTTTCTTATGGTCCATGTCAGAAACTGCCATGAAGCATGCTCCAGTGATGTCCATTCTAGCAAGGAAAATTATGAAGAGCTGACTGTAGCCTACAAGTAACCCTTACAGAGAAATGTCTAGTCATGCTAGAGCAGCTCTTTGTGCTCTTTTCACTTAAGAAAACAAGTTCAGTTCTGTTCTATTCTATTCTATTCTATTCTATTCTATTCTATTCTATTCTATTCTACTGTATCACTTCAGATTAATTGATTACAAATATTTTGTCATTAAAAAAATTAAAAATATAAGCTTTCTGTATATGAAGGTCTCTCCCATCCTCAACAGAAATGTATGAAGGACATAATAATCCTTTGTGCCATACTTATCAAACACGGGGAATTCCAGGCAAAGCTAGAAATAGAATAATTAATATTCTAACACTTAGGGGCCTTAGCAGTTGTAATTCAGTGGCTAATTTTTACTGTAGTGATGAACCAGTAAAATTGATGAGACTGGACTGTGAAGAGAAATATCCTGGCACTATGTCATGTGGATTTCCTTCAGGTCATCCATTGAGCCCCTAGAGAATACAATGAAAGAAATGAAGGAAATGACTGTGAAAAACCTCAGAGCTTTGAAAACAGCCAGGCTCAAGTAACAGAGCCAAAAAGTCAGGTTTGGACTTCATCACTGATTTTCAGTCCTGTAACTGGTAGCAGTTGCCATGGTAGCACATGTGCCTAGCACTCTCTCCCCTCACATGCACACACCCTCCCCAAAAAGAGGAAAAGCATAAGATCATACAGAAAGCAATAAAGGAAAAGCACTCAAGAAGACAATGAAACATTCTGTAAGCTTCAGTCTACATAAAATAGTTAGTGCAGGATTTTTTTCACTTACCAGTCCCTAAGGTAAAGGTCTAAATGCAGAGTTTTGCAATTAAGAGAGCGTATATTCCAGCCATCCACTTTGTAGAGATGCTATTTATTACTAAGGAAATTAAAGTGTTTTGGCACGTTTCTAAAAGAAAAAAGTCTTGCTTAAAATTTTTCAAGTTCTGCAAATTAGCCCATTTACTTTAACATTTTAAATACAGGTTTAAGAATTTTACTGTTACACTGTCATTAGTGTAAATGAAATATTGAAACAAAAAAAATTATTTGGGAAATATTGTCTCTGTATAGCATTTTCTTGGCTTCTAAGACCATATATATTCTTTAATCATATGTGAAATCTTACTTATCTTTTCATTTTAGAAAAGAAAAGAAGCATATGGAATCCATAAAGATGTTGAGACATAGGTTTTCTTTTGCCTCTCAGGAACAAAATTTTCCAAACAAACTTCATACAAATTATTGGAATCTTGATCTTAAGATTTTCTCCTGCAATAGGATATCTCCTGGTTCATGTCTTGTAATAGCTGTATTTCAGTTTCTTATTGTTGTAGCTTGGTTAATTTTTTGCCTACTTACTCATATATGGAAAAATAAAATCTTGAATTTTCAATTGTTTCCTTTTATTCAGCGTAATAGTTTAAGTCCTGTTGTATTGGAAACCTGGATTAATGACTGAATAATAATTTTAGTTGAGATAGTGATCGTGGTCTCAGAAAAAAAACCTATTGTCTCATGCACTCCACTAGCATGCTTAGATTTAGACCAAATTATCTTGAAAAGATTTCCTTGTTTGTCTGGGCTGGATGCCTGCTCCTCATAAAGGTCCAAATTTCTACTCTCATGACGTTCTTTCTTGTGAGATGAACCCCGTGAATCAGGTGTCCCACAGAATCATCCAGCTCAGGGCAGCTCCTGTCCTGCTGCCTCTGCTGACACACTTGGTTTTTCATTGGTTTAAGGATCTGGCCAAAGGAATGCCTCACAGAAGGTTCGGAGCAAAGAAGTTGTTTCGGATTTGTAAAGGAAAACAGTCTACAAGGAAAAGCTAATTCTTCTCTCCTTGCACA
>VXBU01009025.1:166885-187602 GCA_013400315.1 Bombycilla garrulus
AGGAAAGGAAAGGAAAGGAAAGGAAAGGAAAGGAAAGGAAAGGAAAGGAAAGGAAAGGAAAGGAAAGGAAAGGAAAGGAAAGGAAAGGACACACATGTAATTTTTATAAGGCTTACCATCTGCCAAATGTGCAAATCTTAGATGGACTACCCAATGTAAGTGTGTAGCAACTAAACAATTCCCAAAGATAGATTGCCCTAGCACCTGTATAATTACAAGCTTTTTAAAACAAAAAACTTGTCACTATACAAATGTGAGGCTCTTTGTGATTCCTCTAACAGTAGAGAGTATTCCAACCAACTCTATCTGGATAATTAGCAGACAATAAACAAATTCGGTTTTTAAACAGGGAAACATCCATGTGGATTTTTTTTCTTTGAAAGATAACTTCAAAATAAGCTAATACTGTAATTTTAATATCCTTAATCTTGATATTCTCTTTTTTCAAAACAAGCAATGATCTGACAAAATGCGATTCAGATCCTTAATAATTTTAAAGTTTTATATTTATAAAAGGTCCTGATTACTTTGGAAACTGCTGGTTGATTTTTTTAAAAGAGGAATTTCTCAAAATGTTCAGCTCAATTAAAAAGTAATAACAAGAAACTCAAAGGGCATCTTTTATTGTTTATGTTTCATAAGAGTCATGATATTTTGATTTATTTTTTTCCCATAGACAGGAAAAAGAATGGCATTTCTGAAACTTTATATCTGAAACTTAGATCTTATACTGATCAACATCTGAAGATGGGGAAACCTACAGTGAGCAGCAGTTACACATGTATGTTTTTGGGGAATTATCCTTATCCTGAAAACAAGCAAAATGCTTTTCTTGATGGAAGGAAAAAATATTTAAATTCATTTCCCATACTGTTTGAAACTCTCAAGTTTTACGTCTTCGTAGTTGTGTTTGCATGTGTGTTTGGGTGAATGACAAAGTAAACAGGGAACTGAAATTTGTGTGTGACCTGTTTTGGGGATTTTGCCACCAGTGAGTCTCTTCATGTTCACTTAATAGTAAAATTTAAACCTCTTTAAAATGTAGCTTTGTAGCTGATCAGTCTTGCCAAAAAATATACCAAGCATCCTTTGGGGAATGTGGTTGCAGGACAGGCAGCCATACCTAAAAATAGGTACCAGTGTGGTACCATGTGGTTTCACACAGCCCTGGGTGCTCACAAATCTCTACTTTATACTTTGTGGGTATTCTCTCTCAGATATCCACCTCTGAGAAAATGTGTTGTGGATTTAAGTCCGTCTGCCTTGGCATTTTAAATTTTGCACTGCAGCTCTGCTAAGTGAATTGCAATGGGCCCCTTTGAATTCTGGGCATCAAGGACTCCAGCAATATAAATCCCATTTTTGGCCTGAGATCCTAGGTCTGAAAGCACCAGTTTGGAAGTCCTATATATTTTTCATATGGTTTTGCTAATTATCTGTATGGTACTGTTGAAAACAAGACAAAAAATGTCCTTTTGACATTGAATGAAAACCTTACAAGCACTAGCTGAACTTTTACTTTTGTTCCTGGCATCTCTGGAAAAATACAGTACAGCTAAAGAAAATGTAGAGAAGGGCAAATATAATGAGCAAGAATGTGGAAAAATTGCCCTACCAGGAGAGAATAAAAATAGCATTTGTGTATCTTCTCTCTGGAAAGAAGACTGAGGGAGAATCTAATCAAGATTTGTAGAATCTTGAATGTGGTGCATATGGTTTTTGTAAAACTGACTGCCATCAAAACTTGCAATACTGTAATTAGAGTAAAACAACACAGGTAGTAGAGATTCAGTTCAAAACAAATAAAATACAGCACTTTTCCATATTGGGGGCAGCGAACTTCTGGAAACTCCTGTCAGAGGGGTCACAGCAGCAGACAGTATCAGCAGGATGCAAGAGATGAGACAAATTGGGAACAATTCCATAAATAGATGGTAAAAGAAGTAGAAAGGGTTAGTCCTTGCAATGCCAAATGATCAAAGATGTTCTGGAGTTTAAATATCAGTGGAGGGTAGAAAGGGACCAAGGTTATGTGCCCTTATTAAACACCCTCGAGTATTGCCAGTCAGGGATAGACTTGCAGGGTAAATGGTTTATTGTTATTTCCTTTCTGACACTGCACCTCACTCCAGAATTCTTCACTGATCTCAAGTCTTAAGTGATACAAGATGAGATTAGAAAATCTCTCTGCTCTAAACTCATGGAACAGAGGCACAGAGGCTGGAGTTATGGGTACTAACTAAATATTAGACCAATGGCAAAGCCAATTAAATAAGTGAGATCCTGGACCCATTGCTCCACTGGCAACATCCTCCTGTCTATGTTAGGACACACAAGTTCCAGTGGCACAAGGTGCTACAGATTAGTTTTAAGAGCAGCAATGTAGAATATGGAATGTAAATGGAAGGGAATTTTATCTTTTGTGTAGTTTTGGTTTTGTTTGGGTTTTTTTAGTTTATTTCACAAAAACAAATGGGATTGTTTCTTTGCTTTACCTATTTTTAGCTAAAGTTTTTGTCATAAACCATTTTGTACAATTTTTTCAGTCTTTAAACAGAAAGGAGAAGATATTTTCTTTCAAATTTTTTGTTGAAAATTTCTTTGAAATTAAAGCATAGTAGTTCCAGTTTTTGTATTATTGTTTATCCTAAACTGTAGAGAAAATAATGTGTATATTAATGCTTCACAGGTATTAACACCAAGTATGTATTGCTTTTCTAATAATATTTGTGCAATAACCTAAGGAAGGAGATGAATTAAAACAAAATTTTAAATACTTTATTATTCTTGTTAATTATACTGATAGTTTCTTTTGTTATCCAAAATAAAATAAGTATCTTCCCTTGAAATGTACATTAGAAATACCAAAAATAAAAAAAATGGTAGAATTATTTTACTGGTTTAAACTAGGTATTGCATTCAGCACTTTTCAACAGGAAGTATTTAAATTCTAATTGCCTTATGCTTAAAATTAAAATAAATGTATTTCTCAGGCAATAAAATTTTAGATTTAAACAAAAATAGTTCCATATCACATGCTTATTCATGTAGTTGAACATACTGCTAAAGGGATATATTTTGTTTAGTTCATGTGGATAACTGCTACTTTTAATTAGTTATGCAGGTGTGTGCAATCCAAAGCAAAACAGTGATTAAAGCAATAAATGAGGATAGGCTCATAATGTGATATTTTTAGACTAAGAAAAATAAATTAGTTTGCTATTAATCCCTTTTTTTTTTCATTTATTTACATATTATCAGAAAAAAAATGTGCACAGGGGAGAGTTTCCTACATTTCAGAAAACTGCAATTAAAAATGTATTAGTTATTAAGAAATGGTTGGCTTGTAATGTATTCACTTCTCCTTTTTATCTGTCTATTAACTTCACATGTTTTATTAATAATTCTTCCAAATGTACTAAATACAGCTGAAACACAGTTGTAATATAAATCATGATTACTAATTTTAAGATGGGAAAGAAACAAAATGGTCTATTTATAATTTTCAGATTTTCTTTGAAATTTTTGTTAAGTTACTTGTCACACAAAATGCTGTTCTCCCTCACTGTTGTTTGGGTTGTTTGGTAGCTGAGTGGTAAATGGAATAAATATTGAATGATTTGCATGAGAACTTTAATGTATGTTTGGTTTTGTTTGGTTTATATGTTTTCACCTCTTTACTACTTGTTGCATCACTTTGAACTTTTTATAAAGAGTACTTCATACATTTCATTCTCCTTACAGAAAAGCCATTCTCTGTGTCTAGAATGTTTTCAGATTAGAGATATGTGAAATTGGTTAGTTTTTCTAAACAATTTAGAACTGGCCTAATTAGGTTAGGTTATTTGAACAAAAGCCATGTCAAATTTTCCTGTAAAAGAGAAATATTAACAATTTTCATTCCATTTCAGGTACCTAGGATAGTGAATTAATAGGCTCAAGTAAACATTGTAGTTTGTTATTAAAGTAGTCAAAGTCCTATAATTTCAGATTTTTCTCAAGTGACATACAAAGAAAGTATTTTAAATTAGCAAGCTGAGGAAAAAATCCTGCTTATTAAGTGAAAGACTCCGTAAATACAGTATTTGAAAGGTTCAGCCGTGTCTTTCGTGTTTGGTATAAGTGAAAGTGGGAAAAGAATCACCTTCATTGAATTCAGCAGAACAGTGACTGAGAACCTAAGCCACATTTTGACACAACTTTTCAATTTCCACTGTACTCATTAAGAATTAATTTTTAATTCTGTTACTCACAAGGATGACTTACCCACATGTGTCCTTTCCTTTATAACTTAAATACAGTTTAAGAATATACTTTTTAGGATTTAGAATTTAAATAATTTCTTCTTTCAAATAAAGCCAAGACTCTGAAATTTTCTTTTATTTAATGCCATCAGCAGGAATTCCTGGCCCACACTGATATCTTGGTACAATGTTAGTATTTTTGTTACCAATAGTATTCTCATTACAATTGTTCTCAGCACTTCTTTTAATCACCTCCTGAAAGATCTCAGGAGTCCCAGGCTCTGTCATTAAAGAATTTACAATTTCAGCACCTGATGTTGTTTTGCACCATTAGAGATCTTCTCTGAAGAGCCACAAAATTACTTTGCAGCTCTTAATTAAGCTTTGCATTATACTCACAAAATGGCACTAGTCTTAATTTAACAGCGGAGACCACAAGGTACAGGGATGTTAAAGGATACCCTGCAAGCAGGTTTTACTGAGAGCCAGCCAAGGACAGCAGTGCTGCAACCCACACTACCATCCCCACAGATCATCCACCCAGTGTGTGCTGCCTTCTTCCTGGCCACTTCTGCAAAATTACCCCAGAGAATCTAATCACTTTTTAGTACATTTCTAATATTACCTTTCCATAACCCCCTGGATAGAATGAGGTCAGGGACGAGGATCTTGACAGGAAATAATCCCTCCAGGGGAGGACAATGAGAAGTCACTGTAGGACAGAGGACAGAAAGCTTATTTGAGGCCAGTTGGGATGTGAGTATGCCCACAGTGAATTATCCTTTGGCTCTTCCTACTGTAGTTTGCTACTTGGGTGAACTCTGTGTGGCTAATGTTGGATTGTTACTGCCCTCTTAACCTTCCAGGTACTCGTGTATAGTGACTGCAGAGAGAGGATATAAGTATGTATATGTCTATAATTGTTATCCTGTACTTAATTTTTAAAACAAGCAAAAAAATTCACATAAATTCTACTTACATTATTCTGAGCTTTTTCTACCTAAGAAAGTTTATAAGTGCAATGAGCTAAAATCAGTAGTAAATTCTTCAATTTGATTTGTTTATTTCTGAGCTGCTTAATACTATTATTCACAAAACTGCTTCTGTAAAAACATCTAGTCATCTGAACAAATAAGTAAAATACTTTTCCACCAACTAATTCTTGAATAACTTTTTACAAAGCAGACTCAGTTTGACAGCTGCAAAAAAATGCAGTCATGTAAGTCTGCATAATTCAAAGCCCACACATTTACAAAAACTCCTAGTGAGTGCAATAAAACTAGAATCTATATTTCTGAAATAAATGGAAGTTTTATAGAATACAGATAAGGCATTTTAATTTATTACATATGTTGGAAAGATAAACTAGAATATTACACTATTTTCAAAACAGTAATCATAGGAATAGTATGGTCATTCTATTTTGGGGTCTTTTCTTAGCTAACAGAAGCTCCTCAGACAGTCCTTGGAGATGGAATTAACTCTAACTTTGGAGTCTTGAGCAGCAAGTTACAGACCACTTCCTGGAGCTTCTTCTGACCTGACTTGTTTTATAAATTTTTACTTTATGATGGTGTTAGCTGTGAGCCTGCACACAGAGGTTGAGGTATACAAAGGAATACATCCATTAAAAATATATATGTACTCTTCTACATGTCTATTTCCCTTTGGAAATTTTTAGGACAGTGATCAAATCAAGATCAAGCCTAGATTATTATATTGACTGCTTGGGTCAGAAACTTCCTCTAGAGATTAAGGAGACTTCACTGAGTAATGGTGCTGATCTGTAGAGATTATTTCTATCCCTGCTTTGTCAAGTACCAAACTACTCAATGTTTTATATCACCTATGACAGATTTCTTTCTCTGACATTTCAGGATCCTCAAGTATCTCTAGGATGCTACAGAAGGTGTGTTTTTATCATTGGAAATCACATTTTGTGTAGCTGTTATATTTTTTAAGCTCCATGTGTTAGAGTGTAGAGTGCTTTTAATGAAGTAATGAGCAGGATGTTTAGTAATAAAGGCAGCTTACCACTGCAAAACTTTAATTTGAATATCAAAAAATGAAACAATTACTGTCTTTTTGCTGATGGGAGCCACCATTAGAACAAAACTGTCAGACTACCTTACTTTATGACACATATCGGAGTTCTTACTTGTCACATTCACTGTAACAGTGAAAACACCATCCTTCATTAAGTAAAAACCTGAGTTGCTATACAGCCCTTCAGATTATCTAATAATATAGCTTTAAGCAGACCATGCAGTTAGGATTACATATATATATATATATACACATGTATGTTTTTGGGGTTTTTTTTAAGAAATTTTAAAATAGGTATTTTATACTTCTTTTGGAAATAGCTAGAGGGGCTTTTTCTTGTCTTGTTTCCATGGTCCTTGTAAATTCTAAACAGTTAAGTACCTCTTCAATAGCAAAGATCTCCACACTTCAATATGATTGCATAACGTATTCTTTCTCTTTCCTAAAGAAAATCTGGAAGACTGAAGAAAAACTTTTAATACTACTGCATGGGTGACAATTAGGATGAAACTGTTTTAGGGAGAAGAAAGAAAGTAAATAACTGATCTAGAGTTAACAATTTTCAGGGATTTGAATACATTGTTAAAAAGAAGGTCTGAAATTATAGAATTTGACAAGGGTTAAAGTAAAATTTTTCCTTTTATAATAACCCAGATGTTTTTAAATTAATTTTTAATTTTGGAAGAAAATGTTAATTCACCAGGAGGAAAAGACATTTGATAGAGAAAGACATCTTACTTTTCCTAGAAATTCTCTTCACTGAATTTTCAGTACATATATGTAATTGTAAAAATTGAAATTTTGCGTATTGTAATTATTTTTAAAATAGGAGATTTAATATAATATTTTAGTCATTCTTTTGTTTCTATTGTTGTCAATGGAACATTTCACACAGATATATATTGGTAAATTTCTTGATTAAAAAATTAATTGAAAGAAAATGAAATTTAATTTCATTATGATAGAGATGTTTAAGAACTTCAGGAGAGGATGCCTGTATTTCAGGAAAAAAAATAAATTATCTATGGAGAAAACAGCTTGATCTATGCTATTTCCTCCAGAAGCCATCTATTCTCTTTCTTTTCTCTGGACAAAACAAAACAAAACAAAACAAAACACAAACACAAACACAAACAACAAACAGACAAACCCTTTCTCTTCTGTAACCAGGCCTATCAAAAGCATTCGTAAAATAGTCTAAGACAGACTCTGTTAAGGAGACCTGCTGGCTCATAAAATATATCTGTAGTTCATGAAGATTATGGCTAGTTTTAAATTGAACCAATATATCTTTCTGACATTTAGTCACTTTGCTGGGTCTCTCTGAAGTTCCTTAACATCCTCTCAAGCATGAGCTCCTCTAAATAATTTTGCATGATTTGAGAAATTTTTCTACTTCATAGTTTAGCTGCAGTTACAGACCACTGAAATAAATACAAAGTAATATGGTACTATGGACTGGATAAGGGTCCAAAGCTCTTCTTTTTCAGGGTGAGCACCACAGCATACAGGACAAGCCACTTGGTGAAGGACATTACCTTGTGAACAAGAAACATTTCTCACCATCAACAGGGTCCACTCTTAATTGAAGTGCCTGTTTTGACACGTTTTATTATAGATTTAATGGGCCAGAGAATCTTGCCCTACATCTGGTGTATCCTTTTCCCTCCCTGTTTTTTTTAAGTCTGCAATGGGCAAAAGGGTAATCAAGTATGTCTGGAGAGACTGAGCTGACCTAATGAACATATGTCAGAGTTAATGAACATTTCAATGGACTTTGTCAGTGCACATCCTAAGGCAATTGTAGGCACTGAGTGGCTGTCATTTTCTGAGCTGCAAAGTTGTTCAGTTTGCTTGCCTCAGCAGTAAGTCATTCCAGTTAGTGTTTCTATTAATAATTGCATTTAAAGTACCTCTAATTTCGCTATGGTTTGAGCTATTGTTGGGGGCAGAATGGTTCACTGCTTGATTACTGAGAACCACAACTGCATGCTGCTAAGTGAGAGTGAATGGTTTGATTTCCTTCATAATTCATTATTTCCCTAAATCTCCTGAAGTTTTACAGATGAAAGAAGAGAATTTGTAAGAATATATGTACTTTGGGGTATTACATTAGCACCAAGTCTCCTTATACTGAAGGACTGCCTGCTGTCTGTCTCATTTCTCTTCTGCCTGGATCAGCTCTTATTCCCACTCTAGCTCTGACTGTGCAGCCTCAGGAAATATCTATCCACTTACTCCCTTGAATAACATTGCAATGTTTTATTTTTGTGTTTGAGTATATGGGAGGGTGAGAGAGTCCACCAAGTCGTCAGTGAGCATATGTCTCCTCTAGCGTCTGGGGTATTTTTTGCAACACAGATGTGCCAGCTTTGCTATCCTTTTATGTAAGCAAGAGAACAACTTACCTCACTAAAACAGTCACAGTGGTATATGGTTATTTTAATTAAACTGTAAGTTATTTTAATGAAGCTCTATGGCTTTCTCATGACAGCAGATTTAACTCATTCTTTGGAATAGCAGGAACACAGCCAGGCTGAAACTGCACACACAGAATATTCACAAATCCTCACAGAATGAAGAGTCAACTGCAGCACCCTATACTTTCTTGCTCATATAAACGGCATGGTCTTTGACAACAGTGTGCTTTTTTGTTGTTGTTTATTTTTCCTTTTAAGTAAATACAAAAGATGTAATACAATTTTGCTATCAACAAAAAAGGAAAACCAATAAATCATTTTGCCAGCTAAATAATGTCATGTAACTGATTGACTGAGTGGTAAAAAGGCAATTGCAATTCAGTGGAGAAAAATGTAGAATGATGCACTCATTAATGGGGTTATAAGTGATACTTCTGGGAAAATGGCAGCTTATGCTTTGTAACAATCCAAGAAGTAAAAAGTGTTAGGAATGTTTAGGAAAGGAAGAGAGAACATCTGAAGACATTGATACTTTGTACAAAGTTCAGGAAGTCCTTCAACACTAGGTGCAACTCGGGTTGCAACATCAGCGTCCATAGAATGTTGCTGTGCTGCCCTCAAAAGGGAGTAAATAACAGTTTTGAGAAGTAAAGGAACTCTCAACACAAATAATTTGCATAGAAGAAACAACCACGGTGGAGTTTGTTGTTTACAGCAGAGAGATGCTGAGAGGTATATGATACAGTACTAAAGAACTGTAGGCATAGAAAAGGTAAATAACAGTTGTTCATCATTTTTCACATGCATTACAGGCCTCTTTTTAAAATAGTAGATGTCATAGCTCATATAGGTTGAAAAAGCAGCAGGAAAAACACATGAAAGAAAAATCCACCAAGGCTAAAAACCCACAAAATCATTCTATCTAGCACTGGAAGTCCAGAAGCTGTATGTATCTATCCCAAGGAAGCACTCATCTGATTTATTCCTTTCTCAGGCATGTGTTCCTGTCCACTCTAAGAAACAGATTATTGGGCTTTATATACCTTTAGTCTGACCTGATGAAGAATTTTTTCAATGAAAACGAAAGGGATATAATTTATTTTCCTTTAAAATATAGAGACTAATTTATGAGCTTTTACTTCTCTTTTTCTTCCATTTAAGCATATCTTACCGAATGAATGGCAAAGAATAATATGAGTAGCATATAATACATATATAACCACCTCTCAAATCTAAAGAAAGATACATACATTTTTCTTTTAAAGACTGCACTCCTTCTGTTCCATATTGTTGTCCTTGTGGAACCTTTGAGATAAAATTCCCCTGTAAGCCACTGCTTGCATCATGCAGCCCTTCTGCTACCATGAGTGACTGGAAGGGCTGTTACTCTGAAATGTTAAGCTTTTCAAAGAACCTTAGAATGGGTCAGGTTGGATGGGACTAGAGTGGATCATCTGATCCAACCTCCATTCACAAGCAGGGTCATCCTAGAGCACATTTCACAGGATTAAATCCAGATGATGCTTGAATATCTGTAGTGAGGGAAACTCCACAACCTCTCTGGGCTGTCTGTTACAGTGCTCAGTCACTTGCATGGTAAAGCTCTTCCTCATGTACAAGTGGGACTTCCTGTGCACCAGGATCTGCCCATTGCCTCTCATCCTCTTGCTTGGGACCACCAAGAGGAGCCTGGCTCCATTCTCCTGACACCCTCCCTTTATAGATATTTATAGATATTGATAAGGTCCTCTCTGAGTTATATCTTCTTGAGGCTGAACAGGCCCAGCTGTCTCAGCCTATCCTTGTAAGAGAGATGCTGCAGTCCCTTTAGCATCTCTCTTGCTCTCTCCTGAAGAGGCTCCAGGAGTTCCATGTCTCTCTTGTCTTGAGGAGACCAGGAGTGGACACAGCACTCTAGATGTGGCCTCACTGAAGTCCATGAGACTAACTTTATTTGCTGCCCTACTCCCTCTTTGCTCAGTACTGAGCTCCACAATCTCATGGTCCTAAGAGCCAAGGCTGCCCACAGTCTCAAATCTCCATCAAGACCTTCTCTGTTTGTTGGTATGAGGTCAATCAGCATGATCCTTGTGGGATCATCCCCCGTCTGTGGCAGGAAGTAGTTTGATTCTAGCACAGAAGTGCTGGTGGTTCCTGATTCTTCTGTGTACTGTTTCTTGTGTAGGACTGACACACAACAGGCACCCCCCACGTAAAGCTGTTTCAGTGTCAGGCTCTCTGCACAAGAGATTTGGTGTAATTCCTACTATCTTACAAACCCGCCCAGGATGCTAATAAGCGCTCCTCTTCACACATTTGGCATGTTACACCACAAACTAGACAGAATACTCAATCATTTTGTCTACTTGATTGATCCAGTTGACATACCAGCAGCTAGGCACCATAGAGAAAAGTGATCCAGTGCTGGTCAAAGGTGAGCACAGATAAGTACCCATGCAGTACTCATGCTATTTCTCCTTCTTAAGAAAAAGGCAGAAATTGCCATTCTGTACCCATCTCAGACAAAGCTCCTTGGGTGACTCAAAAGGATAGTCATGATAATTTCACACAAATTCATTATGAAAACTTCAGTTGGCAATTAGTAAGGAAGACATGAATGAAACAGGCCTCTTTTTGCTTTCCGTTGTTTCTGTGTAGAAGTGATTACTGAATATCAATAAGCACAGATGAAAGGCTTCAGATGATTTTGGATTAAGCATAAAGAAGGGCCACAGGTAAAATCTCAATTGATTGCAATGTGCATTTAGCTCACTTGGCACAGACAACTGGCAACTTTGTGAGATTTTAGGTAGTATGTACCAAAAAAAAAGAAAATGAAAAATAAATTTATTGTGGTTTTTATGCTTACTGTAGTTCTTGCTATTACTCTGTCTTTTGTGAGGTCTGTAAATGTTATTTATTTTGTCTCTGGTATCAATACTGATCACAGCAGGCAGGCATCTGCTTCAAAAAAGTCATGTCTCAGCTGGCTCTTCTCTTCTCAATGGCAAAGTCAGCACAAAGGCCAAGGACTCAATAGAAATGAAACCACAACCTCTGTCTGGTCACTCCTGGTCAGGGTTGAGGTAATATGGAAGGATTATTACCTCAGCTGCAAGGTGCTAGTTCTGCGGATAAATTGACTATTTCAATCTTCTGGGCTGTCAATTCAAAAACTTTTATGGACACTATGCCATGAAAGAAAGAGAAAAAGAGGGAAAGAGAGAAATAGAAATTGACTGTGCTCCTAGTAGCAATAAAACCATTCCTGGTATACATCTCTCTTATGAACTATTTGCTTATTTCTCCTCTGCAGTCTTTAAGCTTGATCATTGCAATAATTATATTTCATGGCTTTATTGCATCATTTCTTTTAAGTTATATATGAGCTCAATATAAAATTGCTACAATAGAAATAGGCAAAATATTATATGCACACGTACAGTTCACCCCTGTCTGGTAAAATGGGGGAAAAAAACCTCAAAGTAAGCCCTAAATATGCATTTGCACATGTTGTGATTAGTCAAAATACAGCATTGTGTGGTTCTCAATGAAGTAGAAAGTTGCAAGACTGTTCTTAAAAGTGCAAGACCAAGAAGGAAATAGGTGAATTTTGGCAATGCAAGTATGAAGTGTGGCCACAGAGCATTCGACATTCCCTCTGCAGTGTATTGGCAGAAGAGCAAGAAATCCCACCCATCAAAAAGCCAATTGGCCATTTGCAATGAAAACCTGGGACAGCTTATGGTTTTACAAAATGAGATATTGGTGGTATATTTAATGAAAAAATAATAATCCTCTGGAGAGGAGGACATGTTAGGTCTTAATCAGGATACATCTTTGAACAAAACATGGAGAATGGCTAAAGTAGTTATTGAACTACCCAACTGTTTGTTTATTCATTTATTCAAAAAAAAAAAAAAAAAAGCCTGTAATGAAATATTTTTCTTTAGATTAACAGTCTTTCTTGAATGTGTTGCAAAACATAAAACAAATTAATTTATTCAAGCAGTTCTCACTGACCACGTAAGGAACTTTGCTTCTAGACTTAGCAAAAAAGATGAAAGCAATTTTACTTAAAATTGGTGGTTGACCTCCATGAGCTCGCATCCATTCCTCTGCCATATTCCAAAGATTTTCTTTTCTCTACTTCCTTCCAAAATAATCTTGAATTGCTCTTTGCAGACACAAAAACTTTCAATATTTTTAACATAAGAAATCATATTTGAAAGTCATCTCAAGAAATCATAACAGGGGAAACCATCCTCAGAAAAATTATATCCATATCTAATCCACAATTATTTTACTTATAATTCTTCTATTTAAAGTAAATTCCTAAAGCTAGTGGCTCCAGTACAGTAATAGCTGTTATTCTGTTAGAATAATTGTCCTAATAAAAGTTTCTAAATACAAGATGAAATAACTTCACACATATGTAAAGCCATTAAGAACATATATATATATATATATATTAGGAACAAGCTGAGTGCAAGAGAAACTTACAGTTATCATATATTTGACCAAATAAATATATATTTGCCAAAATTTTATTATTTGATACTCTGAGTGCCATTTTACACTTATTTAATTAGAGGAACTACTTGAATAAAAAGCAAGTGGATGAAGTGAAAAAATGTTTAATTTTTTTAATTCTGTGAGACAAAATGCAATAATAAACTTCATATACAAGAATAAATGTGTATTTTATACACTGAGTTCAGCAGACAAGATGCAGAACACATACAGAGAGACTGATAGAGCTACACATTTACTCTCTGCAGAATATTGCCTGGATTTTGTTATCTGTTGTGCAGCATTACTGAGGGATTAGAATGTGTGGAGATGGAATTAAAATGTTAAAATTTTTTTCTTCAGCTATGAAGCTGAGTTCACCCATGTTCTGAAAGTTCAACTATTCTTACTTAAACGATGAAGTCTGCAACTATTCTTACTTAAAAGAGGGGGTTTGTTCTATCAATTGTAACAATAAAAAATATTAAAAAACTCTTTACATTTACAAAGAAGAAAAACAGTCTAGATTCCTTCATATTTTTCTGCACTCTACAATATTACCTGAGTCTTTTAGTGGAATACACAACATAACACAGCAACAGCAAGGCACAGTGAGATGATTTAGGAATAGAATTTGGATTTACATCTGAATAATTTTGGTTTTATGAGTTTAATTCCAGCTTCTATAGCCTTTGCAAGTACCTTTGGGGTAGATGCACTTCATGAATTTGTCAGATTTTGATTTCAATTACACTGCTCTCAGGTTGGCACAATTTGCCAGCTACTACCCATATAATTTCTGATTTACATTAATATTACTTTAGTAAGAATTAGTCCAAAGCTGTTCTGGAAGGACATTCTAAAATGCCTCATGTCTGTCAGCTAATTATGTGTTTGAAAGCTTATATTTTTAACATATTAGCCACTAAAGCATGGATTTATCAAACATATATTTTACATATATATTTGATGGGGTTTTTAACTCCTAAATTATAGAAGATTGTTCAGGCACTTGCATATTATTGACTGGTGCTATTCCTCTTCAGTTCAAACAGAATTACAGAATGAATTTAACAAGAAATGGTTATCATGATAGAAGGGAAGTTGTTGCAGACTTTTCCCTAAAATTATGTGTCATGAGAGAGTAAGCAGTAGAAAATAATGAGATTAAAATTAATTCTTTAGTCACAAGAGTGTGACTCCATTACCTTCTAGATGTTATCTATCTTTACACCAACAAGAAGAAACATTTCTGCAGAACACATAACATATTTAACTATTTATTTGGGTATTTATTTTAAAAACACATCCAAAGTAAAGATACGTAAACTAGACAAAGCAAGGACAGAGATTTTGTGGTCTGTACTAGAGCTGAGGACCAGTTTGTGAAAGATGGTGTCCCCACACAGAAAAAGACACAATTGCTGCTCTGAGATAGTAATTCATGCAAAAGACTGATAAAGTGGGAAAAAAAGTGTTCCATAGCCTACACTTTTAGCATTTTCAATGTACCAGAATTATCATTGAAATTTGGGTGGTTTCTTCATTCTGTATATTCTCTCTAATTTACAAACAGAACAAAATTTGTAAGATTATTAAGACTCCTCAAGTTACCAAAGTTTCTTAAGTCCTTTATTTAGTACTTATTGCCATCAGTCCATGAATGTGCTTTAGAAAGAATTTGTTAGCTTTTTTCATGTTACTTCTTTTTCTCTGTTTTTCTGAAACTTATAAGACAGTAGATATGGCAATTAATTAAAGGTGCAATAAGAAAATAATCACATTTAGGTGACAACAGAAATTTAGGATATAATCAGAGCCTGCAACTGAGATCCCAGTGTTCATTGGGGCACTCATCAGTCTGAATGGTACTTTCATCAGGCAGCTTTTTTCATGTCCCTTTTCAGCAATTTCCTAGAATCATAGAAACATTCAGCTTGAAAAAGACTTCTGATTCATAGAGTCCAGCAATTGAAATAACACTGTTGCGCTCACAATTAAACCATATCTCCAAGTGCCCCATCCATATGCTTTTTGAACATTTCCAGGGATGCTGATTCAATCACTTCTCTGAGCAGCCTGTTTGAATGCCCAACCACCCTTTCAGTGAAGAAACTTTGCAGTATTCACTCTAAATCTACTCTGCTGCAACTTTTGACCTCTTCCTCTTGTCCTGTCACTAGGTGCATGGGCAACTGACTCCCACTCACTGCAACCTCCTTTCAGACAGTAGTATAGAGGAATAAGATCTCCTCTAAGCCCCCTTTTCCTCCAGGGTAAACATCCCTAACTCCCTCAGTTTCTCCTCACAAGCCCTGTGCACCAGGCTGTTCACCAGTTCAGTTGATCTTTGGACACCCTCTGAGACTTCAATGTCTTTCTTGCAGTCGGAATGCCCAAAACTGAACAAAGGATTCAAGGTGCGGCCTCGGCAATGCTGAGTACACAGTCACTGCTCTAGTCTTCCTGGCCACTTTATTCCTAATACAGGCCAGGAAATCACTGGCCCTCCTGGCCACACTTCTGGCTCATGTTCAGCTGGTGTTGATGAGCACTCCCAGGTCCTTTTCCATTGGGCATCATCCCAGTCACTCTGTCCCAACCTGTAGCACTGCCTGGGGTTGTTGTGACCCAAGGACAGGACCCAGCACTTGGCCTCATTTACTCCCATACCATTGGATTCAGGCCGCCAATTCAGCCTGCTCAGCCTGATCCCTCTGCAGAGCTCTCCAGCTGCCCTTTCGTCACATTCACATAACCAATTAAAAACTACAATCTTTCTAGATTCAGAGCTTTTTACACCTTTTCTGAAATCCAAGCAAGCCCCTGGGGCCTTCTTTGACTCCATTTTTACAAGCCTCTATAGTATAGATCTTCACAAGCATCTTATGGTTTGTCCCTACATCTTTGCTTGAAATATGTCCTGGAAGATTGACAACACTGGCAGGCCAGTGGTTCCATCACTGGTTTTGATTTCCAGTCCCTTGAAACAGATTGAAGTAAAAGTGCTACATGTCCAATGATGTATACTTAAAGGATTAATTAAATTAACACTTTTAGTTAAAAAATATTTGTAATTACTACAAATTCATGTGGTCGTAGATGGAATCAGTGTCCTAAAAATGAGATCTACATATGTCCTAGGTTACAATGTAAAAATATGCCAGAGGGTCTGTATTCTATCTCCATCTTCATGAACTGTTAAAATCAGGAGGGGCAGTGTTTTCTTTGCCTCCTCCCCCGGACTATCTCCTGTTAATGGGCCATCAACGCCTTGCCCCACGAATCACAGATAAATCCCTCCGGGAGCCATTTCCTATATAATGGGCCATTAAGGACCCACCACATGACTCATGGAATGACATCAGTCCATTGNTATTCTAACTGTCAGGTTTTTGTGGGTTTGGTTTTTTTTTTGTTTTTTTTTTTGGTTTTTTTTTTAATACTGCATTTTCTAATTTTCCTATTAAGCTGTAATTGGTTGGGGGTTTTTTTGTTTGTTTGGGGTTTTTTTCCTTTATTTTATTTATACATATTTAAGAATTGTTATTCCTATCCTCATATCTTTGCCTAAAAACCCCTTTAAATAATTTGGAGGGAGGGGGTTTACATTTTCTATTCCAGAAGAAGCTCCTGGCTTCCTTGGCAGGCACCTGTCTTTCAAAACCAAGACAACATATCTATCTAAATGGATAAGGTTCACTGTGATTTTTAATTCTGGTCATCTGAGTAATATTCAGAAATTTTAGTTTTATGGAGAAATGAACTTAGAAGCAATTTTTTTTTTTAATTCAGAGCTATGTAAGTTCATGTAGATTTATCTTGTTTTGATTCTACCTACAAACAGGATAAAAAGTGATAGTTGAGAGTACTTTTGGAGCATGATTGCAAGAAAAAAAGGCAATACTCAAGAATAATAAGCATAGAAAAATCTTTATCAGAATATATTTTGTTTAAACTGGATTTTTTTATTCAAAAATACATTCAAGCAGTTTAAATCTTATTTCTTATCATCTATTGCATTATTAATCAAATATTTAAAACACAGCTTCATTTTGTACGCATATCAAACAATTTCTTTTTCTTTCAGTTTTACAGCAGACTTGTCTGTTTGAATATCTGGTGCTGAATAGTTTTTGGCATGAGCAGGTGGCTTTTATATATCTATAAGTATCAAGGATACGATATCAGCAAGGAATTAAATTAAAGAGATTAAATTGTACTCTGAATATATTAGAAATACTTCTTGTCTATATCAAAAATATGGTCTTATTCCAGCTAAACGCAAAGAAAACCCACCATTTAACATCTAAGAGCTACACTAGACTCTAAAACTTATCATTATAACAAACATATAAAGCTCATAATACACACCTAAGAAAATATACTGCAAAGTAGTATTATTTTTGTGTGTGCGTGCTTTAAGAATATGAATAATTAACTGAAGAATCCCATAGGCAGTCATAGTTTCCTAGGGATTAATGAAGTTTCATCTTTTGATCAGAAACATCAAAGCTTCAGGACAAAGCATCAGGGCTCCAGGAATGCTGTAATATGGATGTTCAAAATTACAGATTTTTACAAATTTCATACTGAGGGAAACAAATAATTGAGATATTTTTCAAAACCTTGGTCAGAATCTGTAAGGGATGAGTAGCAATGGCTGCTACTTTCTTTAACAGGTTTTCAATTCAGTCATAGTCACTGATATTGTGAGATCTTCTCTCCCTGTTCTATCCAGACTATCCTTCAGGAACAATGTATATCACAGGAATTGTTTTCTGAGACTGATACATAGTCCTCTGATTTATCTGGATGTTTAGATTTCTTTGTCCTTTGATGTGTTCAGTCACAAGAAGAATTCTAGAGCAATAGCTATTTGTCACTGCTTGTGACAGTACCAAAGGCACCAGCTCTAAGAATATCTCAGTGCTCCCATATACTCCATCCCTGCAAGCAGTGCTTGCAAACAGCACAAAAGTGGCACGGTGGTATTGATGCTGTCTGGGTCCTCAGCCCCACAGCTCACAAGTGTTGAAACATCCCTACAACCAAATGTGCCTCACGTGCCAGCACCAGTCTCAGAACTTATGATTGCCACTTGTAGCATGGTGAGCCCCTCCCTGTGGTCCTGCTCATGCAGATCCAACTCAGAGCCACAGGTGCCAGATTAGAGCTTTTTGATGTGCAGCTTCTTCCAATGCAAAATCATCAGTGACAATTTTATCACAGTCTTAAGGAAAAAATATTATTTTTCCTCACAGACTTCTGATAAGATTTTTTCCAATACACGGTGTGTGGGAGTTTTATCCCTCACATCTGTTGGGAGGACAGCAGTGGAAAATTTTAATTGCATCTCTCTGTCACTAAAACAACTCTGTTTTAACCCTCCATGCAAATACTTTAGTATCTACCTCTTAAAATAACTGTCATGTTCTTTTGGGATTTCTTCTGTGATACTATTCCCTAATTTTCTTTATTATTAAGATTAAAATCAGTGGCCATTTATTTGGAGAATGTGAGATATTTTGTGATTTCCCAGAAGTGGTGCAAACAGGCGAGGCATATCTTTCATGTTTATCACTAAATCAATTAGAAAACAAGTTAGAAAATATTTTACAAAACCCTTTCAACTTCTCTGTATATAAGAACATGGAAATAACTTTAGACCTTCATACACTTCTTTGACAGTTCTCTGAAGTTTTTTTTTCCTTGATTAGGCTGTCTTCATAAGCCATCTGTCCTGCAGAAGGTGATGGCTTCTTTCTTTTTTTCCAGTGCACTACCAACAAAGAACATTTATAGATACAGTAACATAAACAATTTCCATTTCTGAAGTAGCTTGACAAGTCATTATCAATTAGTAGTTTTGCCATTCCTTATCAATGCAGTAACTTGCAAGGATTATTTTGAGTGTTAAACTTGGAAACAGAGATGTAGGTTTTAGATACTAGATTTGTCTATCACCTGTTCCTGGTACTTGTGACTGTTTTCCTCATTGATTCATTGACATATTTGGATTAGAATATTTACAAAGACAGAATCACTTTTTCCACAGATTTTATCCATAAAAGAGTTTGTTACTCTTAACTAGGTTATCTAAATTTTCTTCAGAACTGAATATGCTATTCTGCATTTGCAAGCTAAAGAAGACTTCTCTTGACTGTTATTACATTTATCTTGAGTGTTATTCATTTATTTGTTATTATCTGAGTATTAATGCAACTAAAGCAAAGGACGGAGTGGTTTCCACTAAAAATAATTTATATTTTGCACATTTTTTCAGTTGTCTGGCTTCCGTTTCTTTCCTATTATTCCTTCCTTGCTTCCCAATTTTTTTTTAAAGATAGCTTTAGATTTCATTGCTGTAAGAATTATAACTTAAGTATTATTTTGTACAGACACTATTAATATTGATGCTATTGTTCAACACTGAACTTGGTCATTTAAATCAGAACCACAGAGAATTGTTAAAATTCATACAATGAGGAGGAAGAATACACAATGAAATAAATGCTGTTTAATATATATATGATGAGCGATTAACCCCCCTTAATGAGAAATTTTCATATTTGGAAACTGAACATCATTTTTGGAGAGGGACTTCATGAACTGGAATTATTTCAGCCAATTTTCTATAACATTTTTAGATGGAATCCTTGAGGAGGTTTTCAGGCATGGAAAAAAAATAAGGACTGTGGGGACAGAGGAAGACTGAACCTGAGAATACAGAAACTGTAAATAATTTTAAGACAATACAGTAAAATTAAAAAAAACAAAAAACCTCTAAATAATTATTGTTTAATGAAAAAAAGTAAATTGGACATTTATTCATACAAAAGATGGAATGCAGACTAAGAAGGGCACTTCTGGCTATGAGAAACAATATGTATACCGCCTAGCATCAGAACGAGTCTAATTCAAGTTAAATTTTAAGTTCTTCTCAGATTCTGCCACAGTCAACAAAAGATTTTTTTCCTTTATTATTTCTAGGCATTATATTACTAATTTTCAAGCTGTCTTGTCTTCCTAACTTTGGATACAGGAGTAATTTCACTTTAATTATGCCAAAAGAATCTGGAGTTAGAGCTGCTTGGATCCTTTGCACATAGCATGTTCATGGTTATTCAGGTTTCAAGTATTATTTACTCAGCAGTACACAAATAAAAATCAGTCTCTAGGCCACTTTCAATGGCCATAGGTTTTAAAAAGTAGAGTTTTCGTTATCTATTATAAACAAATTTCTGAATGAGAGAACAAAGCAAATAACTGAAAGCAAATCTCAATACTCAATACCTCAAATATTATATAAATGATACTATATAAGTGTAATAATTATATAAATATCTAGAAAATTACATAATAAATGCATAACATATGCAATAGGAAATAGGAATAAGCAGACTCAAGAAGCACTGGAAAAAACTCAGCATTACATTCTCATATCTTTACAATGTTTGGCTTCTGTTGTTTTGTTTTGTTTTGATTTTTTTTC
>VXBU01009025.1:187616-235126 GCA_013400315.1 Bombycilla garrulus
TCTTCCTTCCCTGTACATTGTACCACATGCAAAAGAAGGCTCTTCAATATCTTGCTCTAATCTAAAAGAGGTGAAGCGTCACTCACATTACAGTAGTCTGATCAATTTATTTTAATCAAGTAAAAGAAATTTCACCAATCCTGTAGAAATATTAAAGTTAACACTATTCACACTTTTTTTCCTACAAAGAATGGTGTACAAACCTACATTTTTCAGCCAGTAGAGCTGCTCAATAGACAAAGGCAGAATTTTGTAAACTGAAGGTGTGAGGACTAGGAAGAGTCAGATTAGGATTCACCACTTTGTAGAAATTTTAAGGAAAAATATTAACTACTTCATAAAANAAACACTTTTTTTTTTCTTTTTTTTTTTTTTTTTTACCTAAGAAGTTTTATTTGTTTCAAATAGGAATACAAGGCAGATTAAGAAAGAAGAGGGAAGTTAAAAATAGTGTTTCTATTTGCATGTGTACCATTTTTAAAGCATGCCAAAAGATCCTGAAGAATTACAAGGCTTTCACAGCGGTACTAAAAGGATGCTTAGAAAGGTCCATGAACAGCTTTCAAAACTGTGTGCTACTAACAACTCAGAAAAGTCACAAAATCAACTTCCAGCACACTTGTAAAGAAATACTTGGAACCGAGTCTCTTGTGAGCATTTTCTTGATGGCAGGCAGTCAAAATGATTAAGTCCTTTATTTTCATTATGTAAGCTTGTAATCTTTTAAGAAACTCCTGTACTCTTTTTACAGTTTTTGTAAGCTCCTAAATGCCTTACAATTTCTTACTCTTGATACTTCATAATGCAATTTACCTTCATAAGAATTAAAGAACTGCCATGCATCATTAAATCAAAATTTCACTCAACTCGGAATTCCATGTCTGACAGTGTCAATTAGTGTGTACTTAGGGAAAAGCACAGGAAACAGGACAGGTATAACATGATTTTCCCGTGCAAAACCTTTACAATAAGATTATTGTTCACACAAGGAGATCAGTAGCAACATTGTAATGCTTGTACCTCCAGTGCCTGTGGCCTAGAAGGTAAACGATGGTTTTCTTATTCACTTCAGAAGAGAAGAACTTTTGAAAGGGCCAAAAGCATCTCATTAAAATCTCTGGGAAAAAAATATTTAGAAATGAAGTTACACATAAGTGATCTTTACTCATCTTCGTACAGGATTCAATATACTAAAAACCTTTTTTCAAGTAAGAGGCAATTTAATAGTAAATCATTTGAGGCTGAAGAAGTTACCCCTTAATTTAACCAGAGAAAAACTTTTAAATGAGATACAATTAACCTAGCCACTTACATCCCAATTCTGAATTCATGATTCTGTAAAACTGCAGCTGTTCCAGCAGTGGTAAGCTGAAATAAATAAAAGAGTTTGTCCATTTTAAATATGTGCAATACCTATTTCTCACTGCTTCATCTGAGTTTTTATTAACTGGCTCTGGTTATTAAAGTCTTATATAAAACAGACTTAAATTCAAATGCAGTGTTGTTCTCCATTTGGAATGAGTCTTTAATTTCTTTTCAGCTATGAGTATTCCTAGATGCAGCAGTATGAAACTTTGATTTCATGAGGTGACAGAATTATTTCATTCCATTTTGCAATGAAACCTCCAAATATTAAAGTTCTCAGAGGCAAATGTTAAAAACAAGTTATATTTCATATTGATTAAACACTGAATATAAACAATGTTGAAATATTTTCTTTCATTATCAAAGCTTTTTTTTTTTGAGGCACATAGTTATGTGCCACAATCCAGTTGAAAGAGTGTATTTTCTTCACCAATTCTGTATTTCGTTGTTAATAGAAATATTGTATTTAGAATTAAATTTCTGATAATATCTTTTTTTCTCTCTGTTTCTCTTATTTTTCATTCCTACCTAAATACTGCAAATCCAGGGTCTGCTGTCCCTTACCACCCCACGAAAAAGGAAAGAATTATTCAATCTGTCACAAGGGTGTCAGAACTGGGATGTGGAGGGTAAATAGGCATGTCTATTTGAGCAAAGGTGGCCAGGGATAATAGAGTTAGGAACCAAGGCTGCAGACTAAACGAAGAAGCAGGTTGCTTAGCAAATAAGGCACAGAGACAGTTTCAGCTCATTTAAAAAACTGTCCAATAGCCTCTGCACAAACACTTAGGGATCATAAGTTTCTGTTCCAGTCAAGCCTTCTTTTTCCTGCAGCAGCCAGTGACTGACTGGCTTGGGAATTATTTCCTGATTGCTCTGGAAAAGGCCATTCCACAGTTAGACAATAGCTCACTGCAATGGGCCTTTTTAGCCTGAGAAAACTAGTATGCAGGATTTAAAAATCTTTGATGGAAATATGAAATTACAGGAGATAAACGAAAACACAGGGAAAATCAGTGTGAGTTGAAAAAAAAAAGGCAGTTCATACTGATGCATAAGTCAGTAACTTTCCATGTAATACAATCAGATATTCTAGACAAAGGGAAAGTACTGAAACCAATGGTTGGGTTTTTCTTAAATCTGGCTAAAGAATTAAATATCTAATTAAGATTCTCAGTCAATGCTATCTTAATTGACTAATACATCATTCTGTTAACACTAATGGTAAATTAAATATGCTTGATCGATATTCAAACAATGAATTCTGGTTAATTGACGTTGATCTTAATGGGCATTACTTTAAAATATTAGCTGATGTACATCCACAGCTGTAGGGATTACATATTACAATATTAATTTTCAGGATATCATTTGCAAGGAGCATTAGTGAGTAGTTAGTGAGCTTTCCTTATATATGAAGAGGAATTGAAACCAGTCATCTCAGAAAATAAAATTAAATTATCCCCTTACAAATAATATATTATTTTCCTCATTACATTGTTTTTTCCTTGCCTTTAAAGTGACTACTCTGAAAAATTAAAGACTTCTAAATCATAATTTACAAACTCTGGTGAATTATGCTCACATGTAAAATGAATTAAATGGATTAATGAAGAAAAATAATTACAGTGTAATGCAAGTAAGTACAGACGAAGAAAGCTGTAGACTAAGGAATTGAATCCAAATGTTGGATTCTGAAGACTCTCAATGCCTTCTGGAATGGAAGTTAGAGTCATTCAGGTTGGCATTTCCAAAAGAGAATATCCGCAACTAATATTTGACTTTCTAACTGCTTGAGAAGAGTCAGCAAGAAGGAAAACAATATTCAATGGATGATCCCTAGGACTTTCTGAAATCCCTATCACTAGTTATTTCCTTGTTAGGAAATACAAAAATATAATTGATTTTTAGTTTAAATTTTGGTCTTATTTCATGGTAGATGACTAACAGAATCATGGCCTGAAAAGTCATCTGACATTTATTTGTACCCTATTATTTAGATTAGTATAGCAGCTAAATTCTAGGAGTTCACCATTATTTTAATTAATGTTTTAAACAAGTTTAACACCTTACATTCTTGTGAAGATTCTTTTATTGTATATCTAGACATATATAGATATGCTAAGACTTATTAATTTGATGAAAAAATCGTGTCTAGTGTTTCCGGGGACATCTCAAAGAGCCTCACAAAATAAGTGATAGTCCTAACAAAAATTAAATTAAGTGCACTCTTCAATTTGCAAAGCAGGCCTTCCTAGAGTGAGCAGAAAACAACTGTATGAGAATTGAACCTGGAGTCAGTTGGCAAGTATTTGGCTAAATTAACCCCACTTTTCCAGAGGATAAATCCATATTTGGGAATACAATGATCTAAAACAGCTGAAATAAAGAGAAGTCTTGCTAGCATAAGTGAAAGGAGACATTAGCAGAACCTCATTTGATGCACTGAGAATTCAATTCACATTTGAATTCACTGGTTTTAATTTTCCCCCGAAACACTGAAACATGCAACTAAAGTTAAATGGAAGTCTTCACAGAAATCCTACATTGCAGCTCAGCAGTTATAGGTACCTCTTATGGTAAAAAAAACCACATTATCTTTACTTCATTTTCCTTTCTATCACCTCTTATCACAGCAACTTCAAACCAGCAGTAAGACATGAGGCAGTGACATGGGAAACCAACTAAACTTCCATTTTGCCACAAATTTTAAATGTCAGCTTTGGCAACTCGTCTTCTCTTCATACAAATTCACAGAGTCAAATATGCATCAAAATTTCAGTTGATTGAAGTGAGAAATAGGCTTCTAAATATTTCTCTAGATCTGAGGTTACTGCATCCAGATCTGGAGTCCCCAGCACAGGAAGGAAATCAACCTATTAGAGCCAGTGTAGGGTATGTGCACTAAGATGACCATCAGGTTAGAACATCTCTACTATGAAGCTGAGAGAGCTGGGGTTCTTCATCCTAGAGAAGATTTTGGGGTGACCTCTTTTCAGCCTTTTAGTACCCAAGAAGGGCCCGCAAGCAAGACAGAGACAGACTTTTTACAAAGGCATGTTGTCCTAGGTTACAATGTAAAAATGTGCCAGAGGGTCTGTATTCTATCCCATCTTCATTAGCTGTTAAAATCAGGAGGGGCAAAGTTTTTCTTTGCCTCCTCCCCCGGACCATCTCCTGTTAATGGGCCATCAACGCCTTGCCCCATGAGTCATAGATAACTCCCTCCGGGAGCCATTTCCTGTATAATGGGCAATTAAGGACCCACCCCATGACTCATACAATGACATCAGCCCATTGTGAAATGCTCCACCCAGGGGGAGGAGCCAAGCATTTCCACCTGGATATAATGTAGGGACTGGGACAGAACAAGGGGCCCTTACCCACTGGTTTCCAGAGGACAAGAGCTACCAGACCTGTCTACAGGATCACCACTTCAGCAAGATCACCTCATCTGAACAGCTACCACCACCCTAACTAGCAGGGTATTAGGTTGTATTCTGACTCTGTCGGTGTTTTTGTTTCTTTTGTATTACTTGCATGTATTTTACTTTTTCCCATTAAATTGTATTTCTGACTTGGAGTCTCACTGGTTTTGCTTTTAAACCAGCACACGTGTGACAGGATAAGGGGAATAGCTTCCCACTGTAACTAGGTTCGGATTTAATATTAGGAAGAAACTTTTTTACTGGGAGGGTGGTGAGACATTTGAGCAGGTTGCCAAGAGAAGTTGTGGATGTCTCATCCCTAGAAGTGTTCAAGGCCATGTTAGATGAGGCTCTGAGCCACCTGATCTAGTGGAATTTGTCTCTGCCAATGGCAGTGGGATTGGAACTAGATGATCGCTAAGATTTCTTCCAAACCAAACCATTCTATTATTTTATGATCTGGCTCCAGTGTTGCTGTTATGCCTGTATCTGTACAGCTCAAATCTGAACTCACATCAAAGTCTTTATAATATTCACATTGCATTTGTTCAGGCTCTCAACTGCAGACCCATCAGCTGACTTTACAATTAAATAAAAATTTAAGCTCTAAAGTAGTTTAGAGAGTTTTGAATTTTGTCCTGTGACACTTAACCTGTGTAGCTATTAAGAATAGGGGTGAGCTATGTACACCAAAAGTGGATTCATCTCCAGTCCTTTGAATACTCTGTCAGTCAGATAAAGGTGTTGCATACCTTCTCTACTCTCAAGGGATTCATGCCCTGCTTTGTTGCTAAGCCCTACTTATTTGGGTTTGTTTTATTTTGAGGTTTTTTGATGAACTAGGGTGGATCCTATTGAGGATAAGTCGCTAAAATAAATTTCTAGACAGCCTCCTAATGAGCATGAATTCTACCTATGTGGAAACTCTTTATATTGTCAGAGATGTCCCTGATGCCTGATACCCAGAAAATTACAGCCTGGGAGCATAATGTTTCTTTATTAGTATAATTTTATATTGTTAACCAAAGGAAACTGAAGAGCCATTGTCATAGATGCATAGAAGCCACTTTTAGCACAGGTCATAAAAATCTGCTCTTGATTAATAGAGGTCTGAACTCACTGTTAGTCATCATATATCTAGAAGAGTATAAAAACTCATGACTTGTGTTAATTTCGTTGAACACACAAGTAGGTGCAGGTCTGCACCTACGTTAGAAGAGCAGGTACAATCATCTTGAGGTGCCAGCCTTAGAAACCCAAACCTCAGCTCAAGCAAAGCTACCAAAGTTTGTTCAAATTTTTAGCAAGAGCTGGGAACACAACTAAGTAGACACACATCAAAACACATGCATACATGGGCATAAACATACACCCGATCTTGTTGGGCCTGAGAAGAGAAAGAGTTGCTAGAATAATGGTAGCTACACATTTCCGAGACAGATGGCATCTCAAAACAGCTAAAGCAACAATTAAAAGAAATGTAGCAGAGCACTAGCTCTAGATATACTCTGCAAAGTAATGAATGCTGTTGCAGGACTGCAGCTAATTAGAAGGGATTCAAATCCAGCTATACCTTGTTTTGTACCCAGCAATATGCTACATATGGACACTGCCACACCAGCTGAAGCAGAAAATGTCTACAGTAAAAGTTCTCAGGTCAACGCTTTGCAGGGAAATTGCATTAACACAACAAAAAATAAAGTAGCACACACGATATGTGTGTAATAAAAAAGGTAAATGTAGCAAAAGTCATTCTGAGACAACTCTTGTCTGTGATTTTATTTTTTGGATTAAAACACTGTCAAATCTTTCAAAGTGCACAGGTAAATTATAGTGAAGAAAATCACATAGTTTTAACCATTCATGGCTGACCTGATCTGACCTACTCACCAATGAGCCTTGGTTTTAAGATTAAAGGAGCTGAAAATACTAAAGAATCCAAGAATCTGATTTCAGTATCTCAAAAATACAACTATTATATGAAATTTGTACACTGGAATAATCTCAGAACTGGTCTTCAAGAAACGTACATTAAAGTGTTTTGATAGATTTCATGGAAGAAAGAGACAACATAAAGTGCTTACCTGACAATTCTCAGTGAACTTTTCCATCAAACTGTTAATTGGATACCGTAAGTATTGTATTCTTCAGAAAGAAAGGAAGTTAGTTTATTTCAATTTTTTTCTGCTTTTCTATGTGATGTTGTGTAAGTGATATGCCAGCAGGGAAAGAAAGAGAGTGGTCTTTACAGTGGGAAAAGTGGGACGAGAATAGAAAGAATAGGAATGTAAGAAATTTTGTGATATGCAAAGAAACTTTGTTAAAGAAATCTTAAGATTGCAGTGCCCCAGTTTCAGGAAAGAGAAGAAAGAGCAAAGAAAATCTGCACTCGTAAATTGATTTAATTTTGCATATTCTTTCCATGAGATACTCAATCCTTAAATAATGCTGCATTACTTTTCAGAAACCATCGTTTATTCTTTTATTAAAAATAAATATAAAGAACATGTCTTGTCATATCCCGTACACATATATATATTCTGGCACTGGGGTCTTTTAGAATTTTTTTACCTGACACATTTTTATCTAAGTCTATTCGGTCTATTTATTTTTCTAGATTTCATAAAGCTGTATTGACTGCAAGTATATGCAATAACTGATTTAAACACATACACGGTTTGTTTTTTTTTCCTGGAGCACTTTTATTAACACCATATTAATTCAAATGAAAAGAAAAAATATAGATAATCATACTGAACTGGACATAGAATTTCCCTTGCATCTCTGATTTGTTTTCCTTATTGTGTCCTCTGTGGGGTGAACCCAACACCAACAGAGTAGTGTTTGTACACTATTTTGCAAATGTGAAGTGTTTGTTATCCTTGAAATAAAGCTTAAAGAAAAATATAATCAAGAGCTGTCCCTTAAAACTATATCAAAGGGAAAAAAAAGTGAAGAAACATGAAAGAAAATTTAAAACGCTTTAAACTGGAATGTCTAGTTAACCAATTGCCCTTTTTTATTTGGAGTGGAATTGAGTGAAGAAAAAATATTCAAAAGGCACAAAAAATTACTGATGATATTATGATCGATAATAATTTTTCCTGCTATCAACAGAGTTGTACTTAAATTAGGAAAAAAAACATGAACAGAAAAAAGTAAAAGCAAAAATGTAATAGAGCTGAAGAACTTAGACTAGTGTCTGTATGTATCAAAAACTTAATACTTGCAGCAGAAAGAGCCATTATTAAACAATTTGAGTTGCCTTAGGAACTCAGGCTTCCCTTATTCACAAACATAATTTTGCTTCATTTGGTTTGCTGCCTTCTTAGGAGTTGATAAAAATTTTATTTAATCAAATTGAGCACCTCACAAAATCCTGCCCTTTGAACACTTGAACTTTAAGTTCAAATACCTCCAAATACTGTTGTCAGGCCTTATCACAGATAATTTTTATTTCTCATTATATTTATTATAGGATTACCCTCAGGATTAGTTACAGTGCACAAACATTGAGAAGCACATAATACCTCTCAGCAAAAATTTCAGGAAAACTCCATTTGAAGATGGATCTATGAACAATAATCAGACAAAAAGAGGAGATATGTCTTTTATCAATTTAGTATTTTATTACAGGTAAACTTGTTGGATATAGAGAGTTCTTTCTTCTCTTCTCTTCTCTTCTCTTCTCTTCTCTTCTCTTCTCTTCTCTTCTCTTCTCTTCTCTTCTCTTCTCTTCTCTTCTCTTCTCTTCTCTTCTCTTCTCTTCTCTTCTCCTCCTTTTTCTTTTCTTTTTGAAGCAAGAGCCTATGGTAAATAATTCTGTATATGTCACCCTTTAACTTTTTCTTTAATCAAATAGAGCAACAGATGTTTGATCTGGAACAACTTAATGACATTGACAATATTTCTGGTTTCATACTGGTATTATAAAAGACCAGATCTCTAAGCAATGAAATAGATCAAAACTAGTCGTATCCACTTAAGTTTCCTTTTTCTTTTCTTTTTGAAGCAAGAGCCTATGGTAAATAATTCTGTATATGTCACCCTTTAACTTTTTCTTTAATCAAATAGAGCAACAGATGTTTGATCTGGAACAACTTAATGACATTGACAATATTTCTGGTTTCATACTGGTATTATAAAAGACCAGATCTCTAAGCAATGAAATAGATCAAAACTAGTCGTATCCACTTAAGTTTCCCCACACTCTGCCTCGAAAAAAGTATATTACAGACAGGCCAGACTAAGCAAGTGATGGATGTTAATTTTAGCACAAGTTTGTTACGTAGAGTCTGACTGCAAAGTTTAAAACTGGATGGTCATACAGGAAATGCTCCTGCTAGCTCTTTGTCCTACTCTTTGAATCGTTTAACCTCAGTTTCAAGCAATTGCTCTTCATCTTACAAAAGCCTTTTCAATATTTTCTCTCCTTTCATTTTTCTTTACAGAAAGTATATTTCCTTCTTAGCAGTTTCCCCTTGGTGCCTGCTAAAACGTTCCCAAAAATGTTCCATCTAATTTCTAATCTGCTTTGGAATGACATGAAACTTGTAAACTCTACCACTCTCTCTATTACAAAGTATCCTTTAATGAATTATTGGGAAATAAAGAGCATTTTTTCTTTTTTAAAAAAGTCTAATTAAATTACCTTTTCTTTTGGGATCAAATTCATCATTTGAGAGTGCTGCTTACAAGAAATGTGGTTGATATAGCAGTTGAATCCCAGATTAATCTTTTCACATTTTCTCAAAATTTCACATTTTCTCAATTATCTCTGATAGCTGAGTCCAAGAATGGAGCTGTGTACAGACTGTAATAGGAACAATCAATCTACAGTCTCACCATGAAAGCAACCTGACATCATTCATGGCTGCTGCATGATTAACCACGCAAGTTGTATGCTCCCCTCTTTATTATCATTCTCTTGAGATTGCCCAGGTCTTGAAAAAATACACAAAAGTTTTGCCAGTAGCAACAAAACCACTGGATTAATATGAATTGAGGAAATTGACTAGAAGTGACTTCAGTATTGACCAGTGCTTCATGAATTTCTCTCTTGGATTATTTTTTGGAAAGGAAACAGAAAACAAACAAACAAACAAAAAGGTCAGTGTAGTGTACAAAGTAATTAAAATGGAATCACTATCCATTAAAAAAATGAAATTTGCATTTGAGACAGAGACTGTGCCACAGATGGGATGCTTACCTAATGGGTCAAATCCTGTGAACTTAATTCTGCATTACAGTTGCTCTTTGCTAATTCTGAAGTAACCCCATTGAGTTTCTGAGTTTCTTCTGAGTTTCTTATAGCTTCAGTGGAGAGCAGATTTCTGTCTCTCGGTGTCCTGATGTAATAATATCCAATTTTACATTTCTTAGAGATGGCCAGAACAGTGGGTGATCTCTTTGCCATATCCACATAATTCATATACACATAATTATTTTCTAATATGCATCATCTGTTTTCCTCATATTATCCTGCCTCAAGTTCACCCAAAATGTGAAGTGTTCATATCTATCATTCCTCACAGAACACATGGAATATTCTTTTAATCATTACAACACAAGATTGATTTTCTTCATAATGCCTATTGCAAATTTTCATCTTTCCTGTTCTAAGAATATAAGCCACAAAAGATATTAAAGCATCTTTAGAGAAGCATCAGAATGCTGCAAGAGCATTTGCCTCTTCTACAGTTGCTGTACACAGCTAATCCAGTCTCCCAAAACAAAAGAAACATGGCATGGGATGTTAAGGGGATACTTCCTCTGACAGACTTTGGGACCAGGGATACCTCCTGGTTGCTGTGGCCTGCTTGGGGCTCTCTGTCCCAAGGTCATGGATGTATTTTCTTATTGTTTGTGGGTTCAGACAGCAGCAAAGTTGAGCATGTAACTCAGGCACAGACACACAATCAGGACACAGATATGGACAGCTTCTCAGGCTGCCAGAGGCAAGGTGCTGCCTTTAGCAGCACCCACATAAACATGACTTGGTCTCGTTATAAAAAGACATAATGACATATATAGACAGAGAGACAGCCAAGCTCCCTTCCTCTTCTCCAGCTGTTCAGGACTGAAGGTCAGGCTCTCAAGCATGGACATATTTGCAGGGTCTCCATGTACTGGGCAGGGCCTCTCTGTCTCTTGGGCAACCCTGCTTGGATCCAAGGTGATCTGACTCTCCACAGAGCTCTCTTATTTACCAGTTGGTCCAGCATGAGGTTTGCTGGTTAATTGCACATGCGTATTCCCCTGCACACCAGCTTTGAGGAAGATGCAAAGACTCTGGTAACCTCTGGCAGCCATCGCGAAGTACTCACACTGTGACCCACAGTTCTGCTCCAGCTGCTGTCACTGAGCCTTCCCCTCACTTCGTTCACCTCAATTTCTCCAGTAGTTACACCAGTCCCACCCGAGTGGCTGGGGCTGAGACCCCCCTAGCTTCAGCAGATGACACCACTGGCCACATGGCACCTTGTTCTGCCTCCCATTGCTGGCACCAAATCCACTCACATAGGTCTCACCAGAAGCTGGCAAACAGCCCTCACAGCCCTTAATACAGAAAATAGAGTGTCGCCCTGATTTTTGTAAGACTTTCTAAGCCTTCTAATATTTACATATTTGTGAAGAACTTTCTCACACACTTTCTGTAAAACACCTCAGTGTTTTTTCATTCCTCCATAGAGGAGGAGAAAAATTGATGGACTGTTTGTCTGTCCTGTGTCTTTGGAGAGGTGGCACTGCCACCGTCCAATCCACTGTCACTTTTGGAAAACTATAAATACTGGCGTCAGGAAAAATAAACTCTCTTCTCCTCTCTTCTGATCACCTGAGCTGCGGTGTATGTCTGTGTTCTTTCGTGTCCTATAGTGACAATAGAGAGTGATATTACACAGAAGTTTTTAAGAAACATTTTAATGAGAAAATAGGACAGACTGTGGTGCTCCAACACCAGGCTTAGTTAGAGAAGTGTACTGATCAGCCCCTTTTATATGCCTTTCTGCTAGATTTCCTCTTTGTTCCACCCCATCCCTTTCCCTTTAGTGTTCTTTCAGAAGTTTTGTATTGTCCCACAAGCTGCTCTTGGATATCTCGAATCGTCACGTTCTTCATGTTTGTCCCTTCATATCAGTAAAAGTTTCAGGCTGTTCCTCTTCAGTGCTGTGCCTGCAGTTTCTTAGTGGCCCAACAATTACCCACTTACAAGCTTTCCCTTTACTTTTGATACCCTTTTGCATTGAGAAGTTTCCTGACTGCATGCCCTTAACAATATAGGTGCTCTCAACCTTCACAAATTATTACCAAGTGGGGTGAGCTAGGTCAAGAAACTAGACCCATTGAGTTTCTGAGTTTCCCATGGACAGCCCATGAAATTCCAAGGGCCAGCTGGTTATTCTAAAAGAAAGAATATCTATTCTAAAATAAAGAATTCTATGTCGAGAAAGCAAGATGCTAAGAACACCAAATTTTCCATTTCTTAATCCCAGCTGTCATGAAAAATGAACAAAATATTTATTATATTGATGAAGTAACAAGTATTTTTATGATGCAAGAAACTTCTGGAGAATTCTTCAATTAAAGTTTCATTATCAACCAAAAAATAGCTGCTAAGCATAAGTACACTGTATAGTGGTGAAATAAAACCATTATTCTGATGTATTTGATACAGTACTAAGTTTATGTGGTGATGTTCTTGTTTTTAAGGGGATAAATGTCCCATGGTATGTAGTAATGCATAATTGATCAGTACATGTAAATAGTTATAGCAAAAACAAGTGGGCTCTTCCCTACAGGGAATATTTTTGTCTATACCTTATGAGATAAAAAAGCATTAAACCTCTTTTTTATGAATAAATTTCTAAAAACAGTAAAGAAGAACAACTAAAGCAATACAAACTTTAAATTAAGGGCCATATCAAACATAATTTATGCCAGAGCCTAAAATTTTCCTTTAAAAAATCTTGTTTGAATACTTGCTTGTGCTACTTGAGATTTCACGTACATAGATAAGGGACAGCACAGGAAAAAAATAATGAAACAAAAATAAACACAGACAACATTCTTGAATACAAGTAATTTGTTTATTAAACAGTAGAAAAGGTTCAATTCTGTGTGGAGTCTAAAATCTTGCTTCTAATGTAAATGGAAATGAGATACAAATGTGGTTAGAATTTCCTAATGTTTGTTCTTCAATTTTTATTTCATTTATTTCAATTTATTTCATTCATATTGGCAATTATTTTTAAGAAGTGTTTATAAATTTCAGATAACAGTCCATGGTTACCTAAAATCAATCTCACAATGTATCTTCATTTACATGTGTGCAAGACTCAGTTTATCAGATACTTGTGTGCATCTCAGGCCTGTATTTACAGTTAATAACATTTGGGTTTTTTTAGTTAAAAGGAGATTCAGTTGCAGTTAGACCTCCTCAGAAACAGCTTTAAGACAGGACAAGTGCAACAACCACAGGCAGTCTGTTGTTTAATAAATGTTATAAAAATGCATGCTCTGATTAATCTGTCTACTGTAAGTGGTTTCCTTTATGATCTCTTGACTTCTACAGCTTCCTTAGGCTTGATTAGGCTCAGACCAACCCACTGAAGCAGGCAGCTACCATGCTCACAGGTCATCAGTCCAGAGACAGCCTGGAAAATATTGCAAAGTTAAAAGGATCCTGCATTTAGAAGAGGTGAGATGCAGGACAGACTCAATATGCTGTGCCCCTGGAACTGCAGAAAATAAACATGGAGAGCATTTTTTATAGCAGAGAAAAGGTTGATATCATGATGACCTGGGAACCACGGTCCTGTCATCAAAAGCTTTCAAAAATACACAAACAAGGAGCAAATTACCGTACAAGCTGGGTGACCCTGAAGCAGAGCCTTTGGCCTTGCATCCCAAATGCTATTGTCTGAATACTTGAAGACAACATCTTGGAGGACAAAAGAACATCTCTATTGTGGGTAGCCAGGTAGCTAAAAAGGAATAACTACTCCTTGCCATATGAAAAAAGTTAAGTACATAATTTAGGGTGGAAAACGAGAGACAAACTTGCTATAAAGGTCTACAACAATCTTCTTATAATGAAGCAAGGGAAGTAATGTGTGGAGACAAGAAAACAGGTGTGGATAAATGATCCAAAATTTCATTTCTCTAAAATCTAATCAAAACGTTTCATATTTAACTTACAATAAAGATTTTTCATACTGGTGTAGTTTGTGTCAGATGGAACTGAACTGCCAGCTGCCCTGAAGTTATATTCAGACAAACCAGAACTAGCAGGAACAGTAGCACTGATAACTTCACAAAGAAGTAGGTTTGACTTGTTTTACAGCCCAGCTTGGCAGGTTTAAATGTGAAAGCAGTCATTCATGAGTTAGCATTTTGAGGACATGTCTCTCTGATGCAGTCAGTGCTAAGCAAAACTGATAACCAGGGCATGTACAGTCATGAGAGGTGACAAACATCAGCTTGGGAAAAGTGCCATGTTAACATTTGTCCACTGATGCAGCACTTGAGTTGGGCTCTTTCCAACAATTTTTTACTGAACTGTGTCGAAGACATGCAATGGTCCCATCTGTAACATAATAATTCAGTGTAAACTCCATTTTGTAATTTTTTTATATTTTATTTCTATTGTTTGATGCTTTTCCTCCATTTCTCAGTTTGGGAGTCAGATTATTTCTTGACATGGTCAGTTTTCACTTCTTGAAACAGCAATTAATGAACCTTCTGTTTGCTCAAAAGGTTACACTATTAGACAAAGAGAAGCTAAACTTTTTGTTTGAAGACAAAGCTAATGATTTTAGGTTGATTTCATAATTTTCAAGAAGTGTTTTGATTTAAATGCCTGTCTAGATTTAACAGTATTGTTCCATCCAGATTATCAGGCTGTGTTTCAAAGTTTAATTTCCGTGTTCAGATGTAGTCATCTGTTGTTGTTGTTGTTATTGTTGCTGAAATGGGCTTAATTTTTTCTAAATCCTGGTGTCATATTATTATTTATACAGTTAAATCTGTAGCAAAAACTGAAGAGATAGTATTGACAAAGTTTGTAATGAATGTAATGTTACTGAAGGTCAGCCTAGTCATTCTGATCATGAAGTTCAGAATTATGCCCTCAGAGAACCCTTAGAGTATATGGATAGTTAAGGGAAAAGTCACAAAGAATTAATCAGAGAAGCAAAAGTAAAAACCTGAAGTTAAGGAAGCATGGAAAGGCTAAGCCTAGAGACAAATGAAAAAGGAATGAGAGGAGGCAAATCTACAGTGAAAAGAAAAACAGAATCACAACCAGAAAATAATGATGTAGAAAATGCCATATTGAGCAAGTTGCTGGCACACTGCACAAACTCTTTCAGAAAACTCCCTTGTACTGTTTTGAAACTTATGGTGAAATCTTTTAGGGTTTTTCAGTTATGAAAACATCCACTTGTGCATTTACACAAGGTAAAGCTGAATCCTATTTGCACCTCACTCAAGAAATCAGCCTTCAAAGAATTTATTGTACTATCTACAAACTAACAGCATGTAGAAATGGAAATTATCTGAATTTTCTTCTTTGTGAACTAGAGGTGTTAAAAACAGGAATGAGAGAGAAATCGGTACTTCAATAGTATTTTACCAGAAAAAAAAGGATTTTGAATGGGTTTGTACAGAATTAAATTTTCCTTGATATTACTTAAACTTTTTCTTTTAACTTTCAGCTTTGCTCTAAATTTAACTACAATTTGCCTTTAAATTCTCTGGGGTTGTGACTACGGCCATTGGAAACTAACATTTGCAGTGGTGATACCAGCAATAGTAATGCTAATAATAATATCTAAATATTTTTACAACAGATTCAAGTTCAGAACCAGTTTTAACATCCCTTGCCTTCAGATATTTGAAAATACCAAATTTAACAAAGTGAAAATAATTAGCAGTCATTTCAAGACCTGATAACACTGTGTTCTATTTCTTCAGAAGCTAGCACTGATTGTTTTTCCAATTTGCCATCATGAAATATAAAACATACAGTTCAATAACACTGCCAAACCTAAGCACTGGAAAAAAAGAAAAAAAAAAAAAAAAGCCCTAACACTGACTTAAAATAATGGGATACCTAGATCTATTTTTATATTTCTCTTCTTTTTTTTATGTTTCTTATCAAGTGTTGCCACATCCACACAACACAGAAAGATTATATCTTTTTTTTCTTACTGGAGAGAGATGGAATTGTCATCACAAAGTTCATGTGGATGGGAGGTTATAGAAAAACATAAAAATTACTGAGAAAATTGACAATGCGGGATGTTGAACCAGTGAATCTGTTGGACAGCTAGAAGCATTTAGGGTTTTGTAGCTACAATTTAAAATTATTTGTCTGCGAGAGAACTCCAAGGAAAAGACTCAGAGATGTCACAGTGCTCTCACCTCACCCAGGAACCCAGTGCTGGCTGCAGCCTTTACACGTACCAGGTGCTCTTCAAAGGCTGGGGGCCAAACCCCAGCAGCCTCCAGTCCTGCTTCCAGAGCTGTGGTAGTGAGTATTGCTCCCAGATTCAAGCACATTGTTTCTTTGGCTTGTAGCACCAACTGAACCATATTAGTCTGTGCAGAGGAAAACAGTGCAGCACAGCCTATTCTTGTCAGATAAGCAGATGCCTTTTCTCAACCTGCTTCATGTCCCTAAACACCGTCACACCGACCTGCTGATTTATGGCAGCTCTTCAGCTGAACTGTTTGAGTCAGGGTTTCTGCCCTTTTTTTCCACCTTCCTTCTCCTGAGCCATCTGTCCACCCATGCATTGCCCATATACCGCTCATATACAGTACATAGCTGTGATGCTCTCGTGCTGTAGCTTGTCTAATCTTTGTGCTGTATCTTCTCTAATTCTGTTCTATTCTTTCTCTTCATTCACTAATTTCCCAGAAAGCTGACCCATATGATATTTTCCAGGCTTTTTACTTCGTTGAATCCATTCTATGTCAATACACAAAACATGCATAGTGTTGGTAAACATACGCAGTACAGGTGAGACACGCCAGATCTAAATGTAGCTGCTTATAATACTCAGAAAAAAATCATCTGAGTGATCCTTGTGATAAACGTGTGCTCCTCTTTACCATTCTGCCTGGTAGATGCAGGAAGAAATAGTGCTTCCTATCACAGTGTCTCATATATAATCCCTTGAGAGTAACAAGCTATAAACAAGAAAAGGCAAATTTCCTTCCTTACCAGTAATATGCACCAAGTCTCATGGCTTTTACTCTTCTATTTAATTTTTTTCTTATGAACTAGTGTTAAGGTATATTTGTATTCTTAGGAGATTAGTTTGAAAGCTGGGGTCATCAGCAGAACCGAAGAAGTAGTTTACATGCCCAGGGCTAGGAAGCCTGGAAGGCAGGTACATGAAATCAGTGATTCATGGGAACCAGAAATCCTGGGTATGTCATTGCAAAGCCAGACTGACAATAAGATTCCAAAGATGAACTTCCAGTGGATAGGCAGTCACATCAATGTACATCACTGCATTGACATCTCATAATTTGATAAAAGTAAATTCTTGGAAGTCTCACATGATTGGAAACCTGTGTTGACATTGCCTAAGTAAAAACATCTTCTAATGCCTTCAATTGCAGACTTAGGCACAGGACCTAAAAAGTTGCTGCCATTGTAATGGTTGCTCCACAGGTGGAAAAGAGCAATAATTAAATAAAATATTAAGGGGGTTATGATATTTTCTGAAAGAAATAAAGCAGAAAACTCAAACATGAGCAACTGAATATAATTTTGAAAGGTTTCAATGTAGGACTTGTAAAAGGACTTGGAGCTGGAAATCTTTTTTATATCTGCTGTCATTTGCCTCAATTAATAGCTAGGATGGAAACTGGGGGCTCAAGGGACCACCATGAAAATGTGGATAAAATGTCTTATTGATCTGGCCATGCTTCTCGCGAAGAAGATTTTAATGCATTGATATACCCGTAAGAAAAGGATATTGGTTTTTTAAAACCTGCACTGCATCTGACAGGATGACAATTTAAGAAGCAGATAGCAGCAATAATTAACATCTCCTTAAGCCACTTTTCAATATGCATCCTCTGCATGAAACCATGTGAATGAAACAGATTCTTATGAACTGTATAAAACCATGCAGAAATGTACAACTGTGATCACATGCTTAATAGACACAATTCTCATCTCAAGTACGCCCTTTTTTTTCTGGTTTTAATTATTTTTCAAGAACAGAGAGAATATAGGGGAATCAGATAAGTTGGCATTTATACTTTTGCTCACACACTTTTCTTTCTAAAAGAGAGACTAGACCAACAGAGACCTGAAAACCATATCTAAATCAAGGGAGAATAAAATACTCCTTTCTCATTATTTCTTCTGAAGACAATTTCTTCTGAAGTAATGATGAGGCTGTTAGAATGAATTCATTCAAGCTAGAGAACAGCAGATTTCCTATCAGCACTTATATCCTGCTTAATGTTACTTTAACTACTAAATCTGGAGTGGTGAGGTTTACTTCTGAAATGGAAGACTAAATATCAAAGTTGTTTTTCTCTGATGAGGGTCAAGCAGCATTCAGTGGCAAATTGATTCCTGGCCAGATAGAAGGATGGTGTCAAAGCAGGGAAATCTACAGCAAGCTGACATAATGTGGTGTTTCTACCCTTTTCAGATGAATGCTGCTCACCCCCCATGATGCACATTTACCCGTACCTAAAGGCACAGACTATCTTTCCTGAATAGGTATTTGCTGTCACTTGCAATTGGATATAGAAATCACTGAATCACAAGGATCAAATGCTCTTTTCACTGTGTGCTGTGACTGCACATTTGAACTACTGAATGTAGTTCAGTAATGTAGCCCAGCTGGTCTCCATGATGGATGGTGTCTTCATCTGTTTAGGTTTTGGCTGCAGAGAAACTCCATTAATATTAGGGTGTCTGAAATATAGATACATGGCCTCCAAATGCACATAGCAGTGCAGTAACCTTTGGTGGCTGTGTCTGAGGAAGAGGGCAATAGGGAGAACATAAAGAATTTTCCTGGTCCTTGTGCTTCCTGCAGAAGAGCAAAGCCTTAAATGCAATATCTGTGCTAATGAAACCTTGAGGATTTTTAGCATCTATAGTGAAATAATGCATTTAATAAAAGTAAATTAGGAGGTAAGGCTCTCCCTTCCCAATACATGGCAGAGAGGGGATGTGCTGTATGCATCTATTCATACTGAGGCTTGTAGGTTTTTCAACAGAAAATTCCCCACTCAGTACTGGTTCTTTGAGCTGCCAATGCACAGCCCATCCCATAATGTGCACGTTTCTGGTATGCAGGAAGGTGAAAAAGGGTTTTCTGTTAGTTTTTTTTAAGCTTAAAATTGTTGTTTATAAAACAGTCTGAAAACACTTCTAAACAAAAAAATACATGCCATGCATTTGAAAAACAACTTTGAACTGCTTCTCTATTGCAGTACTTTCTAGTAAACAAAACCACTTGCAAACACAGAATTAGTTTTTAAAAGTTTCTGTGTCATTTTCATTTTATATAAGATGCTTCTCGTGGGGACATCTTTAAAACCACTCTATCAATCTCTGTCAGTTTCTCAGAGCAGTCATTAGTGAAATGTCACCTTCTAAGTTCCTCACGCTGGGAGTTTAGACAGCTTCAGCTTTGAAAAATAAAAAATTAAGATAACATAATTGGTACACTTAGTTAAATTCACTTAAAGGTAGAATCATGACAGAAGAGAGACTAATAAGTATGTTAAATTACTGTAAGTATGGGGATGAGGGTGAAATTGCCTTGATTTCTTTGAACAACCTCAATATTTGACTATTTCACTTTCCCAGTGGCCACCTTTAAACTTCTGCTGAATTTTAAGTAAATAGTCCCACATTATGCAGTGTCTGAGGTCTCTGTTCACCCTGTAAGGCATATAGATGTAATTAGCCAAGAGATTCTTGTGTAAGGTTCCTATGAAAAAAGAACAGGCCTCAGAATGAAATATTTTCTAGCGGAAGCAATTAGGAGGTTTTGAGTGAGAAGGTGTCTAAGGGAGAGCATCACCAATAGAGAGTCTGTGTGTTCAGCAAAAAATACCTGGATACTTCTGAGGCACAGAGCCTGGAAATCAGTATCTGATGGATATTCTGACCAGTTAGAAATGCTTAACTGATTTCCATGCTCCCTTATAGCCTTTGGATTCTCTAGTCATCCATGAAAAAGATGACAATTATACCCAGCTAATCTAGCATAGAGTCAGACAGCTGAGGAATGCTTCTGACACTGTTACCAGGGCCTGTAACATCCTGAATCAGCTTTTGAGCATTTGTCTGACACATTCCTACAAAAAGCAGAAATACTGCCTCACCTTCACTTCTGCCTAAAGACAAAAAAAAACAACACAAAAGTATTTATTCTTATAACTGGGCAACCAAGTCCTGTACTAGTGTGTTACATAGGTGTTGCAAACACTTGGTAGCTTGACATCATCAAAGCACCCGAGCCCAGCTCTTTTGTGTCCCTGGAGCACTAAACAGCACAGCTTTGGGCATGAACAGCCATGTGAGTATAGGCATCCATTCCTGTATCTTACAGATGTTTAGAGCAAAGGGTTGTGTCTGCCATGAGGAGCTGCTTCCAGGATTAACAGTCCAGGGGAACTTATGGTCTTTCATGTCACACCTTTGTACTTAAGAAGGTAAAGCTCATTCTGCTATGTGCCTATGTGCTTTTGGGAATCTGACTGATGTAATAGTCAGTAATGGGAGGCATGGAAGGAGATGAAGATTAAAAGATGGCACCTCTGTGTTCAACAGTAATAAAATTAATGAAAAAGTGGTTTACCTTTAAATTTCCAAGTCTCTGATTTTTAGAATGCTTTATTTTCTGTGTAAAAAAAAAGGAGCTTTTCCTGAGCTTTCAGGTAAAAAAAACTTCTTAAATTTAATTTCTTCTTGTATTTTTACCTCTTCTATCTCTTTTTAAACTGAAATATTTTGATGCAGCTGATTAAGTCATCAACTTTGCCTGCTAGCTCCTGGGAACAGCTCTTGTACAGGATTTAATAATAGATACGATGACACCTAGTGGTAGCGGAAAATATTTAGTCTTGACATAGAGACAAAGCTCGATGTAGTTTAAATACCCACACATAAAGCAACCAAAAAGGTTGTTTCTGGTTATTCTTCGCACATTTTAATAGAAAAAAAAAGTGCTGTAGTGCTCTCAATTTGTCTTTCTATATTTTCATTTCATTATGGAGAAAACAATAAATAAAACATCGTTCTCAGTACAGAAAATAAAATGCTTTGATTGAGATTCCTGCTTGCTTCCAAGTCACAATGACCTCTGAGAAAAATTATCAAAAGGAAAACAGTTATCACCATATGTAGCGTTATCTCTCTGATGAGATATCAAGGCTTAACTGTCTTTCTTTCCTAAGGAAGTTAGTTCCAAAGTGATAAACAAAGATTAGAGAACTTCCTCCTCCCTGATAAATTACATTACAGAACACAAAAAGACTTAGCAAGGGATTCCAAAATTCTTTTATTTTTGTAACTTTAACTCTGAATGTGATCAGACTACTAGTGGCTGACAGCACCTGCATAAACCTGTACTCAATATTCAACTTTCCTAGTTTTTCAAGGAGGAAATTAGTAGGAAATAATTAATATATTACCAGAAATAATTGAATATAATTTCTGTTATTCAATGATTTTTAAATGTAAAGCAATTGTAAAATGAATCAACACTTACACATATAGGATTCTCATATATCTCTGTGTCGACTCTTAACATAAAACACATATAATTTCATGTTGAAAATAGTAGCTGGAACATGAAAGGAAATGTAAACTATCATGGCATTTTTAACTCTCTAACCTTAGGACTATGCCAGCTTGATATTCTTGGTTTTCCAAGTCTTTTGAAAATGATAATGACCAAAAAGAAACCCTCCCTTTCTCATCCTTCTCCCATTTGATGGCGATACCTCTATTCTCAGTAGGTAAGATACCTGGCATTGCCTGTTCTGACATTCTCTTCCCATGTGCATTCATTGTGCTTTAACCTCAAAGGCGTTTGGCATTTCTTAAGAGTAACAACAACAAAGAACAGGGAAAACCAAGGTGTACCAGCAAAAGGTGAGAGGCTGTTAATCAAACAAAGGAATAAAAAACTAGCTATAAAATATATGAAGGAGTGATGCATAATTACCATTTATGGAGTTTTGCTGTATTTTATGTGATCAGAAGGCAACCAAGCATATAGAAATAAGCAATAATCCCCCTCTTTGCATGCTGTATTTTTCATGAGATAGTGGATAATAAATCTGAGCTCATCTTAAAACCAGTAGAAAATAAGTTTCCTAAATAATTTGGAGGAAGGTAATATATAGTAATATTTAGTGTACATGTTCTGCAATGGATTTTCAAGTGTGACAAGAAATACACCACACTTTTCACAGGATGGTGCCATAGACTCATACAGCCCAGGAAAAGGTGATGCTCCTCTGCATTGCTGTCATCTGGCCTTTTGTTGTTTATGGAGTACAAATCATTAGCTAAAATTTTCTCCTGTAGACAAAGACCCTTTTAAATAGGTCAATTTTTTTCCATACATGTCAATGTACGAAAGACAGAAACAAAGGAATAAAAAGACATGGGAATGACTTAAAAAAATTGCAGAGACTAGAAGTGACACTGTCAAAGTCAGAATTTTCCTTTTCTTGCTAAGTTTATGTTGAAGTTATCTTTTCAGCAAGAAGAAATATAACACCTTTACATATTGATAAAATAATACAATAAAATGTCTTTGTTTTCAAAAAGCCAGATAATTTGTCTTTAAAACTCCTGCTTAGTTGAATTGTAGGTACACTCTAGTATAGACACATTCATCAACGAAGTAAATAACAAATCCTTAGTTCCAGGATAATGATTTTACCCAGTAGAAAAACTAAAACCATATTCACATTCTCCAGTCTCTATTGCAGCTGAATCATGCAGAGATAACATATTTATGGAAGAACACCTTTATGTACCCCTAAAATGGCAGAGAAGTGAGAGTTGAAAAACAATAATAAGAGTTAGGAGTCTAAAACGCCAGTACCATATGGACTGCTATGAAGAAAATAATTCCACCTCAGTGAGACTCAGAAAAGTTCTAGCAGTAGAGATTTCTTCAGAATTATGCAGAAGGCATTAGGAGCACCTTCCAGGTAAACTTTGCAATGCCAGGGCAAAGATGCTCTTAGAGCTTGACAACAGGAACCATTTCTTTACACATTAATACCTTATCTAGATTTTCATATGAGATAGGTATATGCAGCTACATTGAATTAAAGTCATTACAATAACTAGTTTTAAATTGAGACACAGAGGTATGCTGCACCAGAACCTGTATTTTGAGAGCAGAGAGGCCTCACCATCTGCAAGAGTCATGAGGTAATACACTTTATAGAAGGCTTTGAAAGGCAAAGCACAAAGAGCTCTAATTTCTGTGACCAGCAAGCTGGGGAAAAGGAGATTAAATCATTTTTGTGTGTTTATCCAAAGGTATTGATAGAAATATGGATATGGATGTATATTAATTTGGACAGATGTTGACACTGACTATTTAATAATAAAAGAAACAAATAATCTTTTAAGCCCTATCACCCAATAACGTCCACCCCCAAAAAGAGACAGAATCACTTCTAATTCTGCCAGTAAACTACAGCGAGTACTCATTGGCTGGCCTGCCCTCACTGACACAAAGGACAGGCTGAACAGATAGTTGTTTTTATATTTAACTTCCATGACTCATCATGTAGAAGGACAGGGTGCAAGGGTGCAAGAGAGTGCTGCAGTATGAAATTTAAAGCCAAAACTTTGTATTCACGAGAAGAGCTCAAGTAGAAATTATCTGGAATTTAGTTATCAAAACTCCAGAATTAGGAGCATAAAGACTATGTGTTTACTTATAAATATTTGCATCTCTCCAACAAATTAAGTTAGCCATAGGCTTGTTTTACTTCAACAAACCTGGTATGGTATAGTAAAACTGGAGCATTCAGATATCTTAAAATTCTTTTGCCACTTTCTGTACAAAACCAAAAGTCTGGTTTTTTGTTTCTTATTTGTCTGTTATTAGCTGAAAATTAATGAAATGCAAACACGACACTCAGAAAAATTTCTTCGTTATTATACTTAGTTTCTCAAGGTATCAATTAGGTAGACAGTTTCAAAATTTTATACTGGTAAGACCACTGATGATATTGCAAGCAATAAGAAAAAATCTTTCCTAATTAATGAGAACAATTTTCAATCAAAAAGATTAAATTAAAGAGAGACATACTGGTTTTAAATCTATTAATATTGATAATTATAATCTATTAATTAGGTTGTCCTTTGGACTGCTAACTGCATAATCCAATTTTATTTATTTTATTGAGGGAAATGGAGGCAGGCCTTTGAAGGCATTAATTTAGGAACACAAAATGTTCAGTTGGAAACTCATTTGTTTACATTTTCATTTGCCAGCTTTTTCCCATTAATGAGTTGAAATCTTTTCAGATTAGCTTTATGGGAAATTTCACCAGTGTTTATGAACAAGTCATGTTTACAAGGGAGCAGGAGGTGTGAAAGCGAGACTGTGCCCATTTTCCATTTTTCCATGTCCATTCCCATCTCCTTTTAGCACTGTCCATTCTCTTGTCCCTAATCCCTTGTAAGTACATGTACTCCTCTCACAAAATGGCTCCCAGAGGTAATTTTAACACCCTGATTTATATTTCAGAGGTCTTCATATCTCATTTCTACAAAACAATACCAGTAAGAAAGAAATCTTTGAATGAGCCTGGGCAAACAGAAACCCCAAAGATACAAAGATCAGCTTAGAAACTACCATTTGTCACTCATCTGCATCTCAAAAGAGCCATGTGCTTAAAAAAGCAGTATTTCTTAAATTGAATATTGAAGTAGAAACAAGGAAATGAAGAAGATTCCTCATAGGATATCACTAGAGTAAAATCAAAGCCGAATCTTGAAAATAAATATCTCAGGAAACAACTAGGGGTTTGCAGCATAGGCAATAAATTCAGTGAAGTACATGGGAAATAATTCTAAGGACTCTGCCTCATCCATTGATACAAATAATGACATTCTTTCTCCTGTCACTGTCAGTAAGGGTACATTATGGAAATTTAGAGTTGCATAAAAGATAGATTTGTGGTAATTATAATCTCTGGTGATGTTTGAAAACGATGATTTTTTATGTTTAATTGACATCTGTTGGAAAGGTAGCAAAACCAGAACATATTTCACAGTACTGCATTTTTTTATCAGATCACTCAGTTTTCTCTGTTTCACTTTAATTTTTTTTTTGATAACAGGAACACATATGATGAATAGCACTTCTCTGAAACAACCTAGGGAAACTTTCTTTCCATCCATTACAGTATACATACTGTTTGAATATGAGTAAGTCTATTCAAATATATCTTCCATAAAATTGAAATGCTGTGTAGACTAAAGTTGTCTCAAAAGCGCATATGAGATTCACTTTTATATTATATAAAATCTGAGTTTTATATATATGTCACACTAGAAAGTCTGATTATCTCCATTAAGAAAAATTAGAAATTGGAACACAAACAATTCTGTGTCCAAGTCTGTCTCCAATGGGGCAGGTTCTCAGCCCCATTATTTTGGCATTTCCAGTGCAGGCTGCACAGAAATGAAACATTCAGCAGCAAGTGAACACAAGGCCTTAATTTTCATCGAGACAACAAATGCAGTATATAAATGACACCTACTGAGACTACCTAGTCTGTTGAGCTAGGAAGGCAATGTCCTACCCTACAAATAAACGTCCAGAGCAGTGCACCATAGCGTGCCACACAAAATTCTTTGGCCTTATTTGCATGCATCATTCCATCCATAGACTCCAATATCCTTTCCTATAGTTATGGAAACAGAAGTGCACAGCAGGCTGATCAAGCTTTTGGTAGGGCTAGTGGCATACATATCTCACATATGACAAACAACACAAAATAATTTGCTTTTATATCAGAACTTTGTTTTTAACCTCTAGTCCTCAGGCCTAAAGAACTGGCAGGCTGGTCTATAAGGAATTGAGTAAAACAAACCTAGGCTTAAATTTAATAGACCTACCTTGAAACTTCCACTGGGAAGTGTTTCTATGTCCAGATTAAATGAAAGCTTCATAATGACTGGTCTGCTCCGGTAAAAACATAGGAAATAAAATCACTAGTGTAAAACAAAACCAGGGTTGCATAAAGGGATATGAAATGCTGTTCACACTACAAATGACAGATTCAAGGGCCTGATGTTTGATATTTACATGTACTTCTTTGTATTGCACCAGCTAGACTGCCTCATAATTAAAGACAACTCCCATGAGGTAGAAAGTAATTGCTCATTTGTAAATGAGGTACTTCTGGATCAAGAAGTGATTAAAATATTTATATTGCACAGCTTGTTCAGTTCACTCATATAATCAGATTAATTTACTTTAATTCACCATGCATCAACATTTACATGTTTTTTCTCAAAAAAAATGGTACTTGAAATAAAATACCTTTTTATTACCTATTTTGCAGCTTAATAATATCAGTGTGTGGGGTGGATAGATGGCTACTGCCTGATTAGCATTTGTTATTTACTCTATAAGCATTATGTTGTGTACTGGACATGAAAAATTTATAGGTACTTACGAGGAAATAAATTTCAATCTGCAATCTTCAGAGAATATGATTTGAATTAATGAAGATTCACTAATAACAAGTATGTATTTTTATGTGTGTCCTGAGGAAAAAAAATGCCTTTTTTTCTCTTCTTTCATCAAATCAAAGTGTTCACATCTGAAGGTTTTATAAAACCTGATATTCTTCTCTGACCTTTATTTATAAACTACAATCTCCGCACTGCTGTGATTTCTGATACTTTCTCTCCCAAAGTATTTAAGACAATAAATTAGCTGGAATACAAATCCAAAAAACTACTTTATGCCTGCAAGTCCTCTCAATTCTTATATATATATGGATATATAAATATATATGTAAGCATGCTAATAGTGTGCACTGTATTTGTCAGTGTTGGGGCCTATAAATACATCTATAAATACGTTGTTTGTGATACAAATTGCCCAGATTCCCAAGACAGGACTTCCATAAGTGTCATTAAAGTGTCAGACAAAATCTGCAGTAGACACATTTCCTCAGCAGATTGAACAGATCTGCCTGAAGTGGAACTTGCTTGAAGTTCAGAGCAGCCTTTACAGCCATCCCAAGAAAATGGGTAAAGGCTCAAATTTTAACCTACTGGTTTAATATTAATCAGGCAAGTTTATCCAGCTTTGCTGTAACAACAAGGGAGATACAATCCCTACTAAAGGTACCGACAGTGGCAGTACTGAGGAACTCTACTAGATCTGGGGACTTTGCATCATTAACCATCTTTCAACACTATGTTCCACATGGACATACATGCAAAAGCAATGAACAATGCCTTTGGGCAAGCAGAAGACGCTTTACATTCCCATATAGCCTATCCTTCCCATGGAGGAAAGCACTTTCAATACATGAATCGTGGAAGAGCAGAGTATTTAGTCTGTGGTTATAGGACAAACCACTATATTGAGGTTTAGACTTCCTGCAGACTCAATAAGCGGATTAAAAAATATTTATAAGCTCTGGTTTAAACAGACAAGATAATATCCAAAACCCTTTATTGACTATCATATTATATTGAGACCTAATGCTTCCAGTTAGAAGAAATTTTTTTGCTAACCTCCAAGCTACTACTGTGAAACTATTATAAAAAATAAAAATATATACTCAATAAAGATTAAAAAATACATATTTATAGAGTCAAAAAAGTTGCTTTCAAACAAAAAACTGTAGTTTTTTTATCTTACTTATCATGTCTATATTCAATGTGATCCATAGAGATGCAATGTGTCACTGAAGATGCAGCTCTGGAACAAATCAAAACAGATATTTTATGTTTTATTGCATCTATTTTTCACCCCAATTTCTCAGAAATCTTATGACACACTTTCAGTTAAATTTTATTAAAACCTCATTTGTATTTCCTATTAGCCAGGTGTTCATCAGTATTTTCACTGAATTGACATCAGATGATTCCAATGATTGTATTATTACTGGAACCTAACTTCTCACAATGCCAATAGAACATCTAGATAGGAACTCATATGGGCTAGGCTAATGAAAATGGCACATCTGTTTAATCTTCTTGTATCAGCACAAAATAATTTTTCAAAGTATGATTATGCTTGAAATCCAATATAGTTTTGTCAACATAAATTTTTGAGAAAAATTTTTTGTGCTATATCCTTCTGCAAGTTAAAGAAATTCAGAAGAAAGTGATCATACTAATAAATCACTATTACTTCAAATTTTGCTTTAGAAATCTGCTTGTTCAGTTAGCAGCTTTCCAAGCACATTGCCAAAAGATCTGACTCACAAGTCAAAGGTTACAACTGGCACAAAACCTATGGATATGTTTGTCCTTGATTTGCATATCAGATGGTCCATAAACTGGCTAACCTGCAAACCAAGACTGAGAGAGAGCAAGTGTACTGGGGATTAATTAGAATGTGAGTGAATGAGAAGTATATTATTGTTTTCCTTCAATCAATAGAAAATGTGATACGTGGGATTTTCAAAATCTTGGTTATAAAGCCCTTGCCCGCACTTTGGATAAACAAACCTCAAAGTAACAATACTTTTGTGAAGTGATTTTCAAGTAAATGTTAAATGAAGTCTCTGAGTTATAGTATTTATTTGCCTTCTCTTTCAACGCAGATGGACAGTGTTCAGTGGACAGCTTAGGGCAGGGGATCTACACTGAGTCTTGTTGCCTTCAGGAAAGGAACAGAACTGTGTTTTCAGTTCTGTCAGACACCGATTGCCTACGGTGTCTGTCTGCATAAAAGATAATAAAACAGACACTTCTCCAGTATCAGACTAAATGATATGTCCTAAGAGACTTTGCTGTGTTTTTTTAAAAAATAGAGAAAAAAACTAGGTTAGATCAAGGTACTTGCCAAAACAAAAGCTTACCATGTCTCTCTGACCAGCAAAGGGCCTTTATGGTCACCATTAGCATTTTCACCTCTAGGCATAGTTCTTAGACTTTTGGCATAAAAATTCAGGGAAAAAAAGTCCATAAACAAACGTTATGAGAACTCAGTGAGGAGGTCTCTCTCTGGAAAGAATTGTAAGGGAATTTGGAACTACAAAACAGAAACAATAGTAAATAAATACATGGGTTTAAGTAGAAAGAAAAAAAGTAAGTCTTTATTGCTATGCTTTACAATAATTAAGGCTGAAGTTAGTTCTCTAAAGGCTTAGCCATACTGAATCTATGTCCTCAGGATTTTTGTTTGTTATAGTTAACTGTACCTTTGATCATTAGTTTTGTTACTTCCTACTACTAATCCTTAACAAAAATAACAGCAGAAACTTGTCCACAGAGCGGTTGCCACAAGCTGATTTCCTCTTTTTCATGTTTCAGGAAGAAAAATAAACAGATTAAAAAATCTCCTCATAAATGTCTTTGTGCAATATTCCTTATAGGAGATAGATCTTTTTCTATAAAGCCAAAACAGGAAATTTTTGAAGTCTAATTCTTAACCCTTGTGCAACTTGGACAAAATCTCACATAAACACAGCTTTCACATTCATTTACAGCATCTGCACTGTTCTGGCCAGGAAACAGGATTTTCATAGAATCATGGAACCACAGAAAATTCAGACTGGAAGGGAGTTTGTGAGCTCCTGCTCACAGCAGGGCCAGCTCTGAGTTCAAACATGGTTGCTCAGGGTTTTGTCCCAGTAGATGTGGAAAACCTCCAAAACTGCAGCCTCTTTGGGCAGCCTGACCCACTACTGAGCTGTCCTTAAGTAAAGAAATTTCCCTTGTACGCAAGACTAACATCTCTTGGCCCAGTTTGTTGCCATTGTCTCTCTTCCTCCCACCGTACAGTTGAGAAAGGTTGGGTTCCATCTCCTTGATAACATCCCTGAAAGGATTTGGGAGCTGCTCTTAAAGCTATCCTTGCTACAGGTCTCATCTCTCAGCATGAGAGACAGGGCAAGTTCTCCCGCTGTATCCACACTGAGGATCCTCTCCTGAATACACTCTAACTTGTTGATGTCTTTATTGTTATCAGGGGATAAAAACCAAACAAAGTGTTGTGGATTTGGCCTAATGAGGGTAAATTGCTGCCTGTATCTCCTGGCCATGGTCCTGTTCACATAAACCAGGTAGCTCTTGGCCCCCTTTGCTGGTTCAGGTTCATCTCACTGCTCACCACAGATTTCCCAGAGCTGCTCCCAGCCTGTCTCTGCAACCTGTTGCTAATACAGGAACTCTTCTGCCCTGGGACTGGCTCTTCATGCTTTTCCTTGCTCAAATTCAAAAGATTCCAGTACATCCATTCCTCTAGCTTCTCCAGACCTCTTTGGATGTGTCACTATCCTCAAGCACATCAACCTGTCTCACCTGCGTTTGGTTCTATCTACACACTTGATGAGTGTGTGCTCCACTGCCTCCTCCAGTTCAACAATAACATCAGGCCCAGCATCACCAGCTGGGCAAGGGAGGGGATTGTCCCACTCTGCTCTGCACTGGGGCAGCTTCATCTCGACTGCTGGAGGCAGGTTTGGGGGCCACAAGATAAAAAAGATATAAAGCTCTTAGACAGCATCTGGAGGGGAAGCTGTACGAGGAGCACCTGAGGTCACTTGGTCTGTTCAGCATGGAGAAGAGGCAGCTGAAAGGAGACTTCATTGCAGTTGCAACTTCCTCTTGAGGGGGAGAGGAGAGGCAGGCACTGACCTCTTCTCTGCAGTGACCAGTGACAGGACCCAAGGGAACATCATGAATCTGTCAGGGGAGGTTTACATTGGATTTTAGGACAAGTTTCTTCACTGAGAGGGTGTTTGGGCACTGGAACAGGCTACCCAGGGAAGAGGTCACAGCCCTAAGCCTGACAGAGCTTAAGTGTTTGGAAAATACTCTTGGGCACAGAGTGTGACTTTTGGGGCCATCCTGTGCAGGAATTGGGCTTTGATGATCCTTGAGGGTCACTTCCAGCTCAGGCTATTCTATGAGTGATTTCATTACTTTTGTCACAAAGAGAGAGGCTCCTGTTGTTACACTTAGATGAAGATTCAAATTAAGCTGCTAGAGTCCACATAACCTTCATGTTGCAGTTGAGGGTTTTCAAATTATAAGCACATAATTTCTTGTCTCATTTAGATGTGAAGTTTATGTTTTGCATATTATTCTTGCTTGACATAAGTAGTAAAAAGACTGCAGCTCCATTTTTTTCAGCAGCCTCTGTTTACGTAGAGACAGCTATAAATATATTAAACATCTGTTCATTTATACATTCATTAATTAGGAATAACTTTTAAATAATATTTTTTCTCAGATTTTTGACTGAGGCTAGATGTTTAGTGCATATCATATCAATGAAAATGGAATTCTCATGCTAGAGATATTCCCATTCCTTTCTTTCCAGGGATGTGACAGAGCCAAGGAATTCTAAGTTTTAGTGAAGATTTCAACTGTCAATGATAAATGCTAATTTCTCACACCCACTTAATAACTCTTTCCTTAATAAAATTTCCTGTCTGGTGTCTTCTTTTTCTACCTATAAAACCATGTGGGTGTACTTCTTTCTTTTTCATATATTTCTTTTTTCCTACAAATGCATTCCACATGTATACATGTGCATATCTCAAGAATAATAAACACTAACTAGAGTTTAATCTTGCACCTCAACTCTCTGAACAACTCCAGTTCATCAGTGGGCTGGAAATAGCATCTGTGTTCCTAATGCAGAGAAGCCTGGTGTTTATTAATTAATTCATTAGTGAAAACTGAATGTTTGGAGAGAAAGTTCCTACAGACACAGGTTGTTGATCCCAGAAGGAAAAAAATTATATTTTAAACTGGGAAGACAACGATTGTTGGTTTCTGTTAGAGGTACTGGTTTTGGTACATTCCTTATCACTGTACTTAATGAAAAATATACTTAATCAGGAGTTCAAAAGGAAAATCCATGCACACACACACAAACATACAAAAGAAAAATAAAACCTTTGAGTAAGTTTAAAATTATAACATTTCCAAGTAGTAACAAGATGCTTTTGGAAAGAGCTCTTTAGATTTCTCTAGGGTCTTCTAGTTGTCAAAGACACACAATATTTTCTCATTATTAGCTATTCAGTACAGAAGCAAGAAAGCATCATGTTCTTCACAGTTACATAAAAAGTGGTATTTTGAGGAAATAATTTAGATTAGTAAAATTGAGGAAAGAAGGATGGAGAGCTTACAGTGATGAACTATTATCAGAGTGAAAGGGCTATAAACCCTTCTGTCAGGTTTCTTAAAAGGAAATGCTTGTGAACACTGATTTAAGGAGGGAAGGAGGAATGAAGAATAAGAAAAACAGAATGCCTGAGCATATGTGTCCCTACATTACACCTGGTTATGCTTAATCTGCATTGTTTCACATTCATCAGAACAAGACAAGCAGGTGCAAAGTGTGGAGTATTATTTGGGCATCTTGTTGATTCAGTCAAATCATCAGTTTTCCAAGCAGTAAACAAAACATTTTCTACAAAACTCTACCACTGGCAAAGCAGTATATTTTTCATTTGAATTCCCAAATGTGGACAAGAGATGTCATCCCAGCTGTTCTTTCTCTACTTTAGCTTTCAAAAATACAGACTTTTAGTGCCATAAATGGAGGAGTACATTTTTCAAAACATTTTCTTAAACCACACTGCTGACCTCTTCATTTATTAAGTGGGACTTTCAAAAGCCTCCAGAGAAGTTAGAACAATAGCTCCAGAGAGGTTTAAAGAAAGCAGTACTTTTAGTTTATATCTTCATATCTTTTAACCCTTTCTACATTTAAGAGAGTTTATGATTAAATATATGGTTATGGCAAGTCCCTTAAATCACAGTGTTAAGAGTAACTCACACTTACAGAAGAAAGCAATGTGACTGAATTCTGAGTTCTGGAAAATCATATTTTGCTGTCATGCAAGTATTTATTGTCTTCTATCCTTTACTTTGATTTCTCCATCTGTAGAAGGAAGATACTGATAGGTAGCTGCTGTGTATCTCGCTGGCATGCAGAGGAGACTTTTAATTGCATTTAGATTACATAATCATTGAAACTGGTGATGAAACTACCATTGACATTACTGACTGCAATATGCATAGAAACTGCATTTCATGGGGATTGAGAAGCTAATATGAAGCATTCCAAGCAGTCCTCTGTTATAGCCTGTAAAAAAATAGCTCTATCTTATCTACTTTTTGAAACCTCACAAAGTAATCTGTTCTATTATTTAGCTGGCCTTGCAAGCAGAAATTTTCCCCCAATTTCTGAAATTAATTATTTCTTCAATAAGTCAAGTTAAATACATTTTGATTATGAGAAAAATTGTTTATATTTACAGATACTTCATAAACACGGTAACAGTTTACTATGTTAAGATTAATATTGTGTTTCCTCTAACCTTACCTATTTCTATCTCTCCTGTCATCCTAGGAAGAATTCCTTGTAAACATCTCTATTAAAAATGTTGACTTAATAATTTTAAGGCATACAACTAATAAAAATTATTATTTCGCTTTTCTTGAAAATGGCCTTGATAATATTTGTCATGCCTGAAACTAAGTCATTTTGGCTCAAATAACATATTTGAATAGATAAAACACCAAGATTAGTTATTTCCCCTCTCCTAGCAGGATTTTCCTGCCTGTTTTAAATTTGGTATTTGCTGGGGAGAGAAGACCAGATTGACTTAAAAGATAGAATACTTATCCTTATTGAATTTCATCATGTTACTTTGAGACCACATCCCCACTTGCAAAATCCTCTTTTAATTCAAAACTTATCCTTCTCAAGAACTTGGATCTTCTCTTCTATATAAAAAAAATCTTTATGTGATTATCATAACCTTTAATTCAAATTCTGTGTAGTTCCAGGTCCAAAACATATTTCCGAGGGTTCTCACAGTAAATCCTCTCAGTTTTAGAGGAAGTTTCCACTGAATTACAGGAAAGTTTTGTTGGAAAGCAGAGACTTGCTAAAGCCAAGGAAATGCAGGATGGATACCCCTAACAGGCTCTGTATATGCAAAATCCAGGAATTTGGAGACTTCTGAGAGAAGGTTACTGTGATTTCAGATGAAAAACCTGGAAAACAACTGAAGGCAGGGCTTTTGGGCTACATCAACACCCTTGTGCTGGTTTTGGCTCCGGTAATTTTCTTCACAGTAGATGGTATGGGGCTGTGTTTTCATATTATGCTGAGAGCAGGGTTGATAACACAGTTTTAGTTACTTACTGCTGAGCAGCACTCACACAGAGTTAAGGCCTTTTCTGCCTCTTGTACTGCCCCACCAGCGAGTGGGCCAGAGGTGCACAAGGAGCTGGGAGGAGTCAGAGATGGGACAGCTGACCCCAACTGACCAAAGAGACATTCCATAACACATGGCATCATGTTCAGCTTATAGATCTGGATGAACAAAATAGAAAAAGGAAGAGGAGGACATTTAGGATGCTGTTTGTCTTCCCAAGTCACCGTTACAGGTAATGCAGTCCTTCTTTCCTGGGAATGGCTGAACACATGCCATGGGACATGGCAAATTAATTCCTTTGTTCTGCTTTGCTTGCATATATAGCTTTAGCTTTACCTTTACCTGTATCAGAAAAAATGAATTTTCTCACATTTTTTCTTCTGGTTCTCTGCCCCACCTCACCAGGGGATAGTGATCAAGTGGCTGTGTGAGACTTAGTTCCTGCCTGGGGTTAAAACACACATATCACACCAGCTGCATGCTATCCACTGATAAGACAATTCCTAAAATATAACTAAGTCAACAAAGTCCTAAAATCATCCAAAGAGACCTAGCAAGGACAAGAAAAGGAAAGAAATCTCAATCTCTCACTGATGTGAGAAAGAAGAGAGAACACCTACAGTTTGGAAGCATGTGCCGCATGAAGTATGTTTGTTTGATAGAAACTCTGCTCTCTGACCTGATATACAGCAACAGAATAAAAACCAGATTGGGCAGATCAGGGAAAGACAATATAACAAATGGTGATGGTAGTCGTTTAGTAATATTCTATCAGAAAACACAAGCAAAACATAATACAGAATGTAGCATATGAGAGCTACTATGGTCTACTCCAATAAAATGAAAAATAGTAACAGATATCTTGAACTGTACTTTGAATGAATAAGGGTAACATATAAGTTTTGATGGGAAACAAAAAAAAAAAAAGTGTATGTTGTAGACCAATTTGAAAAGGCAATAATATAATTTTCAGTGAAAAAAAACCCAAAAAATTTGGTACATTTAATACATAATTTTTTACCTCTTTTAAGTGATTAATTTTAGACAATTTTATTTATTTGAAAATAATGGAATTACATATGACAAATAGTAAATATTTGCAGGTTTCAGGTTTTTGTGAAATATTTGCAGGTTTGAGCTTTTGTGATTTAAAACACAGGAAAACTGTTCTATGCTTTGAAAAAATAAAAGCTAACTAATTGTAAGGTTTTAGGTTTTTTTTACAATAAACTGCATCTTACAGAAAAAAAAAAGCAAGGGAAGGAAGAGGAAAGGAAAATGTGCTCAAAGAATACTCAGATGAATTTTAATAATGTATTATGGGGAACAACATGTATTTTGATATGAAATATTATTCAACTTTCTAAAAACTCCTTTAGTTTCTTACCTAATTAATCAGCAATATGTCTGGCATGCCACTGACAAGTTCATGTGTTTATGTCTCATGCCAAGTACCCTCAGTAAAACTGTAATTAGAAAACAAATTAAGGAGTCCAAGATCCAAGTCCACAAAGATGGCTTGTAAGATCTTATTTAAATGTCTAATTCCTCTCGAGAAACACTCAGAAATTATTGCCATGACAATTAGAGTAGTCTCTTTTATTTTCAGTTGACATATGATAAGATCTCTGTAGTGCAATGGCATTTGATATAAATATTTCTAGGAAAAGTCTAGCCATTTCAGCACAGCATAGCTAATGCAAATTAGCTCACACAAAATATTTTCTCCAACATGACATTGCATTTCCCAAGATAGCTCAGTGTCTTCTAGGTAAGATATTTCTGTGGCACACACCATTTATGAGGGAATTGTGATAGCATGAGCTAAGAAAATAAGGACAGAAAAAAAATAAATAAACCCAGAAAAAGTATAAATTGCATATTTCAAGTATTCTGAATAGCTCAGTGAAGCCCATTATGTGTTGTTTAGTAAAAAAAAAATACCACTGCATTTTGAAAGACTACTTTTTTTTCTTTCTAATTAATTCCAAACCCAGAAATATTTATTTGAGAAACACAGCTGTGTTTTCACAGTGTGAAAGCTGTGATTTGGAGGAAAAGTGGAAGATTAGATGTTTTATGAATGAAGGAACTGGTTCGTTTTACAAAAATGTAGTATTATCCTTTTTTTTCTCTTGCTAATGTTTCATGTTCCTCTTTGTTGCATAAAGTATCCACGTGCACACATATTTTCACAAGTAGAGACTGTATTTTACCCATGTTCTTAATTTTTCAAGCACTGGAAAGGGAATTTGCTGTGTTTCTCAGGCTTTCTTCTTTTTCCTGAAAATTAAGGGCCATATCCATAATACTTCTGAAATACAATTCTGCCAAATATCAAAATTTCAATGTTTTTTGGAAACTTTGAATTTGAAGGCCAGTTTTCTGCCCAGTCTTTTGAACTTTCATGACTTTTCTGTCCTTTCAGCCATTCATTGCACATATCCGTCTACATCACTTTCCTATTCAAATTACTCTGTATAGCTGTTCATAAAAACAGATTTTTGAAAGTGCCCATGTCCAGGTGTACTTATCTGATTTTCTTCTCTGCTTGCCTGTGCACAAAGATACTGAGAAAATGGTGCTTAGAGGCCATTAATAAGATATTAATGGTGTTTCATTAAGTTGACACAGTCTGGTCATATTAGTCTCCTATTATTTTAGGGAATGTTAGGGATCCTGCTAGGAACATTTAAATGCAGAACATCACAGAAAAGAAATAACAGTAGAAATAAAGATAGCACAATGTTAAAAAGTCTTCTATAAAACATCCATTCAACATAAAGGAAACATCCATAATACAGCTTTGCTTTTCAGCCCCGACGTTAAGCTACACTGACCTGGGAAGAGATAAAGAGTCTCCGACATGGAGTTTCTAGGCAATATCCGAATTATCTCACCTCTTGTGAATTTATTTCATTGCAAGTGGTGAAGGATGATAGACTGAGCTGGCGTGCATCGCTTCTAGCTTTGTTGGTTCCTTGACTGTATGTCTCTTTCTCCTGTAGCATATCAGTTCCTCATCATTGACTAGGCAGTGTAGGCAGGGTGCTGAAAAAGAATAAGGATATGTGATGTCTAATGTCCCTTATATAATGGGGAAAAAAGCCAATGAATTCTTGAATGTCTGCTTACATGCATCACATAATGAAGAAACTGATTATTGCCATCTAAAGGCATAGTTAAATAGTTTAACTAGATGTCTAGGCAGACCTCACTTTAGAAGGATCTAGAGCAACTGGTTATTAGCATGCACCAAAAAGAAAGAGGAAGAGGTGAAAAACTTGATCTGAAATTCTTTTCTAGCATTCTTAGCTCATAATATGAAATCCTAACATACCATGTGTCTAGTTGACAAGGTGGTGTTAGGTCAGAAGTTGGACTCAATGATCTCAAAGGTCTCTTCCACCTAGTTAATTCTGTGATTCTGGGATCAGGCACTCAAACACTTGATCCCAGCTATTAACCTCTCTAGTAATATCCTGCGAAACAGCAAATTGTCAACCTCTTACAAGTTTGGAAGAGACAGTTATCCTGTTGATCCAGAATAAAGAAATACAACAGAAACAGTAACATTTCACTAAGAAAGGAGAGTCAAGCTTAAGTATTCATTTATTGCTGTCTTTTAGTCAATGTTTATTTGAAAATATTTGAATCATCCTTCTAATACGCAATGACATATTCAAAATGCAAATATAAAATTATACTACCCATGTAAATTGTCCAGCTACAACAAGATGAGACCACGTGTCATTATGCATAAAGCAGGCCTTCGGTAGTTTAAACAGTAGTTATTTTTTCACTTGGGAAGACATTAGTTTTCAAAAACATAGACTAAAGGATAATCATTAAAAAGCTTGGCTGTTCTTGGATAAGAAGAATAGTATATTTCTTTGAAAAAAAAATCCCTAAAAGAGGATGGAGTTGTAGGATGAATATACACATTAAGACATTATGAAAGCTTTTGTAAGGGAAAATTAAATAGAAAGATAAATAAAAACATAAATCTACCATGTGAAGACATCTTGACTGAATATATCATGAAGTCCTATTACAGAGAGTACTGAGGATTTCAAAGAACCAGGATGGGATGATCAGGAAGGCAGTAGAAGAGCACGGAAGACAAACACAGTATTAAACTGGTACCAGAACACATAGTGCAAATTAGAAATTTAAAAAAATTAGAAAAATACATTATTTGATTTTAAAACAATTATAAATATTTCATTGTATCATGTGGTCCCTGAAATATGTTTCTATTGTAATATTTGCAGTAAAAGGGCATGGCGAAATCTTTTCCAGAATTTCCAGACCTGTTTAGTCATGTCCAGGAAAGATGAATTCAGAACAGATAGGGTTCTGATAAGAACTTGCAAGCTCAACTATTGAGTAGAGCATATCTGTCAAGAAAACTTTGTAAAATACACATGGATGAAAGATGCAATTATATCCTGTTATTACATCATGTTCGCTAACACCTGTCAATGATAATAATTTATTCAAATTGTAGTAATATTGACAGAAATGAAATAGCTATATAATAGCCATGTAAAAATAAACTAATTAGAACAAGTTTTGGCCAGAAGTCTAAGAGAACGTAAGGGGAGGCACAGCATTGGCTTTCAAATGCATCCAAAACAATTGCCTTTTTCCTCACAATCAGAAGTTATAAAAGCAGAGCTATTTTCCTTGTCATGTTTTCTCCATCTTCCTTACTGTCCATCTAATATGAAGGTCAAAGTGTATCTCACCCCCATTGAAGACTACATGTTCATGGACATTTTATTATTCCTTCACAGAGTAAGAGAAGGAAGACCAAGGATTTTAAGGAAAAAAAGAAGCAGAAAAGAACACCTCTTTAAATTTTTAAAAGTTAAATAGGAAAAATCTATAAGTTCCTGTAAAAAAAAAAATAAACACGTTTTGGAATTATCTAACATTTCTTATTGAAAGAGAGGGCTCTACTTTCCGGAAAAAGAATATTTGATTAAGGTAGATGTGTAAAGTCCATCAAATTCAGCACAGTATATCTTATTAATGGCCTCTAAGCCAAATCTCAGACTGCCATAAGTCTATAGCATTATCCAAGATGTATTTAGGGAAAAAAACATGCTTGACACCAAAGAAAAGGTTAGCGCTACACTGCAGGGATTCTAATTCTTAGTTTCATTAAGGAATTAAATTAGAGCAGAACTTTTACCCTTTACTCCTCTCCCCATCACAAAAAGAAATGTTAACCTCAAACAGACCTGCTGCTCATTTTCAGTATTTTGCAACCTTTTCTTCACAGCAAGGGCAAAGGCCTCTGCATTGATATTCTGAAGGGAATCTGCATGACATTGTTAGGAATAGGCAAATGATCTGAAAGTCCCTACACAGCCAATATAATTCTGATTAAAGCCTGGCATTTGTTTTCTTGCTCCTTGGAGCAGATAGCATGCTGCCTGGAATTAGAAATATGAAAGGCAGAGGAACTTCCTGCTGTGCACAGAGATTATTTTTTCCTACTCGATTTCAAAATGTAGCTAAGTTTGAATACTTCTTGTTGTTTTTGTTTCCTGGGCAAGTCATTAAATTAAGGTCATCCTTGTTTTCCATTTCAGAATGAGATTTTCTGTGTCTCACACATTGTCCTCCAGAATTACTGAGAAAGATCTTGCTCTACTAGCTTCCTCACTGATACTTCACCTCTGGCATTTTAAAATGCAAAAATCATGATTTAGTTCTTCAAGCTAAGACGTATATAACTTTTGAGAAAACCTTATATCTATAATAATAGGTTTATTTTAAATATCCATAGCAAAATCCTAAAATTTTGAAGGAAAGTCCTTGTTTGAGTATGTGCATATTCACTTACTAGCATCAAATATATTTGTAGGCACATTTTAAACTGTGACTTAATGAATTGATTAATTTTCACTTAAATGCACCTGTCAAGAACTGTGGGTGCAAATAAGTTTTGTCCAAAATGGTCTCTAAATGGTGCAAAAATGTTCAAGTGCAATATGAATTCACTTGAAGTTAGTGGCAGAATCATCATTAGTCTTCACGAGTTCAGGATTTCAGTTTTTCTTTTCATTATATGTGTATATTATTCAAAATCAATTGCAGTTCACTTTAACTTGTACCTTATTTCAGTGAATACGTTTACAGTACAATCTCAAAATAAGTCATTGACAAAAATCACACAGTAAAACTTACAGAACTGCCATAACTATTTTTGATTTGTTCATGAAAGTTACAAGCAGTTTTTCAGATAAGAAATATTTGATCATCACAATTTTTGTTTATTTATTTTTTCAGAAATTATAGATTTTGGCTGTATCAATTCATTTTCAACAATGAGGCAGAGTATCAGAGGACAAAATAGCAACATTTTGTTGGTACAAACAAAACATTTGTTCCTCCTGTCTTTCTCTGTTGTTTTCTTTGTGTGCCACAGCTCTTGACCATCCATGTGGCAGGACCAATGCAGGACCTGACCACTGGTGATACTCTGTGTTTTCTTCCTTGCTTTGTCTGGGCTAAGCACAGTGATCATAATCTACCCCCTCACTGAATTTGGCTGTGGGACTGGGAAGCTTCTGTAATGGTGTGTTGTGTGCCAGAACTTTTGGCTGTGTCTGGTGGTTCATGAGCCAGCACCTTTGAGTGTGTTGTGGGAGGTGAGAAGCATACTGTACAAAATTAAGGGCTTATAGCCAACATTTTTTGTGGAAATGTATTGTAAGAAGGGTGTGCTAGCCAATTCCTTTTGAGTGAAAGCAGTCGACTGGTTGCCAAAATTATAGCAATGGTACAGTACAAGCATAGAAATTCCCTGACACATCTTTGCTCTGCATGACAAGAAAATGAACATCACACTCCCAACTAGTGGGTTATGGCATTCAATCTCTCTTTTGTTTGTAAGCTAATTTTATTATGCAGTAATTATGTCTCAGAAAGCTTGTTTGACTATTTTCCACCAAGCAAAGTTTAGATTTTGAGTTTTGGTATTATTATTATTGTTGCAGTTATGACTTTATCACAGATAAAAATATTTACTTTTACCTTGAGTGTTAAGTGTTAAGCACAGTATTTTTCTGTTCAGATAAGATTCCACATAAAGAAGGTTGGTTTAGCTTATCTGCCTATACTTAGGAGCAATACCAAACTCTGAAAAACAGCTAAGAGTTCAGAAATAAGTGACATACTTCTATCTGACATTTGCGCAATACACAAACTATTTCAGAGACTACTGCAATAATAGTTTTGATCAAGGTAATGTGAACTCAGAACATCTCATCTAAGTGAGCAAGAGCTGTGTGCTTATCAGACATCTCCTTTATTTGCAGTTTTTATGAAGCAGTGCATTATGGTGATCTAGTCCAAAATCTTACCTAATTCAAACCTTATGTTAAGAGAATTAAATGTTCCTGGGTTTGTCCAGATTTTCATCCTTCTTTTTTTTTGTTTCAATAAGGTTAACCCCAGTCTGTTGAATTGCCTCTGACACCCTTTAAAATCATCTTCAGGCCATCTTATCGTGTATTTTTTTTTTCTTGTTTTACAGCTTACGTCTGGCTAGTGTCCATTGGACCACTGAAACAAAATCCTTGTTGAGATCAGGGACAAGTCATGCTTCACGGGTCAGTGTTGAGACCTGTGTTGTTTAGCATCTTTGTCAGTGACATGGACCCTGGGATCGAGGGAACCTTAAACAAGTTGGCTGATGACACCACACTGTGTGGTGCTGGAGGAAAGGAAGGTCATCCAGAGGGTTGAAGACAGTCTTGAGATGTGGGCCTGTATGAAGCTCGTGAAGTTCACAAGGCCAAGCTCAACATCCTGCACCAGGGTCAGGGCAATCCCAGGCACAAATAGAGGCTGGATGGATAATGAATCAAGAGCAGCCCTGCCAAGTACTTGGTGTTTCTCAGGGATGACAGGCTGCACATGACCCAGGCATGTGCAGCTGCAGCCCAGAAAGCCAAATGTGTCCTGGGCTGCATCCAAAGCAGCATGGCAAGGGAGGGGATTCTACCCCTCTCCTCTGCTCTGGTGAGACTCCATCTGGACTGTTGCATCCAGCTCTGGGGTCCCCAGCACAGGGATGACATGGATCTGTTGGAGCAAATCCAGAGGATGGCCAGAGAGACGATCAGAGGACTCAAGCACCTCTTCTATAAATACAGGCTGAGAGAGCTTGGATTTTTCAAATAGAAGGTTCAAGAGAGACACCTTATATCAGCCTTCCTTTAACTAAAGGAAGCCTTTAGAGAGCTGCAGATGCCTTTTGCAAGGGCAGGTAGACAAGGAAGAATGGCCTTCTGCTGGCAGAGGGTAGGTTCAGACTAGCTATTAGGAAGAAATTCCTTACTGTAAGGATGTTGAGGCACTGAAACAAGTTGCCTACAGAAGCTTTAGATGTGCCATCCCTGGAAATGTTCAAGGACAGGTTGGATGGGAATTTGAGTGATGTGGTCTAGTGGAAGGTGTCCCTGTCCACAGCACTGGCATTGGAATTAGATGATCATTAATGTCCCTTGCAACCCAAACTCCTCATTGGTTCTGATTCTACAAAAGTACTCAATGACTGAATCCTTTGGAAAGCACTTAGACGTGTCTTCACTATATACCTGGACATATGCCAAGCTTTTTAATGACTGTAATGCTTACTCTGAATAACCATTTTAAAAAATTAATTTCTTTCCCAGTATAATATCTGCTTACTGTTCCATTTTTCTTGATATGACACAAAAAAAAAGGCTAAAAAAGACAAAGCGGCTTATTGAAATAGACACTGAAGCTGAGAAGGAGAAGGTTATGCTTGTGTGGCTCTTATCAGCCTTTGGCATGACAGCTGCAAAGTTAATTCACCAACCTATGCCTTGGTTTCCTTATATAGGGTATCTAAGCCCTGCATAAAATGGTCTTGCCTTTATGAGGGAAGAAAGGATGGTGATCAAATCTGCAGTTAAGCATTTACTGTATTTTTCAGTTCTGACTATCTTCTGGAAAATTTCTTTTCTAATTATTATTTGAGAAATTTCTTTAAATTTCACAAAACAACCTAATTACTATCACTCAGCTGTTATTTTTTACTAAGTGCTGAGAAAGTCTATTTGGTGTTATAATATAAACATAATTTTGAAAACTTCTGTCTTTGCAAGCAGAAATAATTTTTCTTTTCTGTCATTTAAAACAGAATTAAAAACAAAATTAATTCTACATTTACTCTGATCACTTGAGTTTATTTTGCACCACTGCAGTTTAAGAAAAATTCCCCACTAATTTTGTTGAGATTTTCTTAATACATCAATGACGCGTCTTTCTGACAACATTAGCAAGTGTGTAGTAATGATGACATTGTGTTTGCCAACTTAAGCCTTCAGAATCCTTTGTTCACCACGTACACAAGTGATTTATAAGATATTCTTGCTCAATAAACCAAACCGTTGCCATCTGCTTGGGAGACTGACAGGCTGGAAGATAATTTCTATAGAAATTGTGCTTAATAGAGACTATTTCCTGAAAAAGCATGAGGGAGGGTGAGTAAATTAAGAAAGCAATAGTCTTTTCTTCCCTGAGTATCTGGATTTATATAAATCTGATCATTTCACCTGTAATCAAATCATTTTTGGAGGAAACTAGGGGGATTATTTTGTACAAAGAGGAAGATTTCTGATACATACTTCAATAAGAAATTTAACCCTAAAAACCACTACTGGTAAAAATTCTACACCAGATAGGATTATCAAGACTAAATTTGTGTTGTCTTCTTTCTTCTTGGAAGAAAATTTCAGAAAACATGATAATTAGAGAATAGGGTAGTTAGTATCCACATAGTGAAATACACTGGCAGGACCCATGCATTTCACTGTTACTGAGTTGATCTAAAATACACACAGGCTTCTCCTAAATACTCTTGTCTGATTTTCCATTTTTGCTCTGTGACATGGGTCCTCTACTGTAGTGACATTAGTTACATGGCCATGACTTGTTAAGAGAATTTAAAACAAGGAATTTTCAACTTAACCTAAAGAAGAGAAAAATTTTAAAAATCCTTTGAATTTTCTTGGCTTGAACAGTAACAAAATATTCTTCAAAATAGATATATAAGCCAGAAAACTGAGAATAATCAAGCTCCAGTGAACTATAGGCAACTTTTAATGCATATAAGTAAAATGCCAGCTAATAACTAGTTTTTACCACAGAATCCTTCACAATGGTGCATCTTATGTGCTCAGATGATGCCTTCATGAAAACTCCAGGAAGGAAAATTCATATCACTCACGATAAAAAACAAAAGTAACAAAACTATTTCTTCAATCATAGCAATCAGAAGTTTATTTTACTTTAGTCCCAAAGGAACGGGAAAAATAAAGAAAAAAGAAAAAGAAAGTCAATTTTTATGAAATAACTTCCACAGTGGTCAAAATAGTATTCCAATGCTTCAACTAAACCAACAGAATGACTGTGGCTGACACACAGCATTGTCTGGCTCTCTTTCTAGAAGATGCATAATAGGTCTTAATGTGATTTTAGACCTGTATAGGTACTTTGAAACAATGTTCATTCACATAATTTATGCAAAGAAAAGAAAACAGCATCTAACAGGAAAAAAAGTCCTACATTGTAGACATGAGGATATATTCAATAACTGTGTAAATGCCATAGCAACAAAAATAAACCACTGTTTTGGATGCTTTGCTCAAAATACGTTTCTCATAAAAACTAAAATTTTGGTTTGATTTTTAGCATATAAAATCATTCTGCAAAGACAACAGGATTTCAGTTGATGATGGTTGGATGTAGCTAGAAAAATAGAAGTAGCCCCTCCAGGAAAGGGGGCCACTGTCTCCTGTAAGGTACAGCTGATAAAAAATACAATTTGTCATGAAATTCCAGGTTTTATGGTTGATGTACATTACATGAATAGAGTTGAGAGTTGATTTTTAAAAGTGATGTCCCAACACAAGACAAGTACATCTCTTACAGCAAATACTGCTGTGATGATAAGGTAACTGAAGTTGGATTTCAACATCTGCAAAAGGACAAGCCCATGATGGAACCAGATCAAATCATAGTTTCATGTCATTATTGGCCTCAATCACTAGAGAATGGAAGATGGTATTTGTTGTTTTTGCATAACACTTCTAATTTTCTTCATGGTACTTGATGTGAACCACATCAGTCTCACACTAATTCCATCATAGTTTACATTCCTTTCCTCTAACTCAATTTGTCAAGGTTAACCCACCTCCAATGAAAAGTAATTTTCCTATTTGCCTTCCTCTTATCTCACTGAAACCTTTATTAAATGAGCTTCCTGAAACATAAGGGACTGTTTTTGTAATAGGTTTAGTTATTTTTCCCTAAAGAACAAATTCAAGAGCAGTTTTCTGACAAGGAAGTGCTTATATCCAAAACCAAAACCCAATTTACAACTGCCATCAAAAAAAGCACAAATATTCCACTAGTAATTTTTTCATGCAATGAAAAGAATTATTATGTTTCGTGAAATAATCTTTAACAATTCAACTTCTATGCATTGTAACACACTTTCTTTCACTCCTTTCAGGAAAATGTACATTCCTCTTGAATTAATTGAACACATATTCAAGAGGACCACAATGTATGTGGAGCCACAGTGCATAGACATTGAGATATGTGGAGTCTTTTCCTGATTTAACTGTGCCTGCAGAACCAAATCTCTGGTCCTGAGCACTACAAGCCTGTTAAACTTTCATTTCCTTTTGAGATCCAGGCATGGCATTTGGTAGCTCAAAAACACTTTATAGCAGGAGGAAAATAAGTGAACTTTATAAAACCACCAGAAGATTAAATGAAAATTGGAGTAGCAGGAAATATTCTCCCACCTGTTGTTCTCGGAGAAAAGAAAAGGAAAAAAAAAAAAAAAGAAAAAGCAAGAAGAAAAAGCAAGTTTATGCAAACCCAGTCAGTTGGAAGGAGTGTGTATACTGAAGTGTCCTGGCAAATGTCAAAGGACTTTTATGTCAGATGATATTTCAAATGATCCAGGTAATGTCTAACAGCTTGTAATTCTATGGCATGACACAGGGAGTATATTATTAAAGATGTTCTGGTCATTGACAGATTGAAAATAAATTTTACTGAGGTTTTTGATATCTTAATTTTATTTGAAAGAGCACTAGAACAAATAAGCACCTTGCCAGATGCTCACTGTCAAAGCAACTGAGCTCTGTTTTGGCTGAGCTTTGCAGTTCTTGCAAGGCAACCTAGAAGATGCCATCTCTTGCAGGGCAGCAGATGAAATCAGTTGTTGAGCACAGAGGGAGCACAATTTACTCTAAATATTTTTATAAGCCTCAGCAAAAATTTTGTTTCATAGAGGATTAAAAAAAAAGGTCTTCCTTTGCAAACAAAGATGTTAATAACTTTATATGATAAATGCTTGCCTTCCTCTAGACATTAAGCCATTTATTGTGCAGGCTTTGCAGAAACTGTAAACTGAGTTATAGAACAATTTTCTACCTCTTTAATATAGCAACTATAAAGAAACCCTCAAAGAGTGCACATAGCTGCAAGGGAGGAGCTAAGATGGCCACTGTATGATCGGAAAACTGTATGGGTGATCTGATTGGAAAAGGGAAGAAGGACATACCATTATGTCTGTTTATTCTCCCTTACCACGGTGCTAGGGTGGATGATTGGTTTATTTTCTTCATTCTTTTCTTCTGAGATAAGGAGGTGTGTGTGAAAGAAAAACATTGGAAAAGCAGACAGAAATCTATTCTGAATTAGGTATAAGGAGTCCAAAAATATTACTAAAAAATCAGTAGAAATTAAAAAAATGTTTACACTCTAATGTATTCTTCTGGGGATGCACGTCAACAAACTCAGAAGGTAAATTACCCGCAAAGAAAAAAAATAAGTACTTAGATAGCATACATTTTGATTCTTTCCTCATTCTAAAACAATAGACAATAGCTTTCATTTAATTTTAAATTTATTGCAACCCCTGTTCAGATTCCAGAAGTCATTATTTTATAAAGACGCTTTTAATTTGTACTCTTTGCTATTAGTCATTTGTAAAATGTGGTGTTCAAGCCTGTAAGCGTGTATTTATGTTTTAGGATAGTTTTATCTGCATTAATAACCTTTTTGACTGAAAATAGTAGATGGGAATTTTGGTGAAACTCCTCACACTAAGAAAGCTATTTCACTTGCCCAAATATTTAGGGATTCAGCTTTCCAGCTATGTGAAAAATACATAGAAAGTAAATATCTACAATGAGGAAAATAAATATATCCCCTGAAAACAAACAGACAAAA
>VXBU01009025.1:235873-389040 GCA_013400315.1 Bombycilla garrulus
AATCCCAATTTTTTTTTTCCTTCATATTATTTCAACAGTGTGAGCATTTTATCTTTTCAGGTTTTACATATGTTATCCTTTTTCTTGTATAATTGGAAATAAATAACAATATTTAGTATTTGTTACATCAAGTAATCATCAAACATGGCCTGGATCCCACAGGTCCCTGAAGATCTTACGTTTTGATACTTAAGTATCAAAATTAAAAATTAAAATCCATTTGAAGTAGCTGACATTACATAACATCCTATTCTAAATTTTTTTTCACATTCTCATAATTTGGTAAATTTACAGCATATTTTGCAGCACTTCCTCTTAAACAGTGTTAAGAACAAACTTCCACCCACAGAGAGATCAATGATGCAGTATGTGTGCAGTATTTCTGAAGAAGATAGGATAAATTTAAATAAAAGAAATATTCAGACATCCAGCTGCTGAAGGGAATATACTGTACAGGGGTTGGGCAAGAAAGAGAGACCAGAAGCAGGTGTTTTCCCCTCCAGATTGGCTCTGTATGCTGGTAGTGCTGCAATGACTTCACAGCCCACTAAAACTGACTGAATGGCTACCTCTGGAACTCTCAGCCTCATGGTCACATGAAGCTTCCTACTTCAAATATCAGTCAAATATTTATGGAAAAAAGAACTTCACTTTTAGGAAAATGACTGACAGAAGTAGAAATTGCACTGACTCGAATTTGACAATCAGAATTTATATTTCTTTCCACATCTAGTGCAAGGTGGAATGCAGAGAGCAAGCACATTCCGGGTGTTCCTGTAAAAGAGTGAAAAAAGCCCTATCAGCAAAAGAAAAAATAGGTAAAGTATGGGAGATGGACAAGAAATAATGAAGGAACAGACAAAGAGAAAAGGACTTTATGTTCTTCCTTGAGACTGACAATGACAGAGATGCTACAAAAAGCACAGGAGCATTACAGAGAGCTGCAGAGGTATTTGTTGTTCTGTCAGATTAGAAATAGAAATAACTCACTAGTCTGAGCCTGGGGGACACTTACATAAGACTTCAGTCTAAAAGTTGACTCTAATATTTAAGAGCAAAGGGAGAAAATTAGTAACACAGAAATATGTTGGGCTGTGTCAGTTTTCCCCCACCCAAGTATTTTTATAAATTTTGTTAATACCCCTTTTAAAAATCCATTTAAAAACCACAGAACTTGAAATATGTTTTGTACTGATACTGCACTTGGGAGATGAGGAGGGGATGACAACGGTCTGTGACTGCACCACAAAATGGGCTGTAACTGTCTGCCCAAAAATCTCCATGTGGCGACAGTACCTTTAGCCAGCTTGGATTAACTCCTGGCCTTCATTTCCCTGTCACAGAACCACAGAAATCCTTTCAGAAGAGGGAGATTCTGTTCTTAGGACTGTAATTACCAAGCTGAACCTCTGTGTTTAAAGTCTTATACTGAAATAATTCCTCAAAACCCTGCCATGCCATTTGCTTAGAAAGAAAACAATGGGGTAAAATAAAATCATCCTGAGCTTCTTCCTCTCTCTTTCCCAGGTAATGTAAAGGCATTCCTTGCCACCAGTTATGTCTTTTGAGCAGTTTTGACAGAATGACTGGGGAGTCAGAAACATTTTCATGTTTCATTTGAGTCCATTTAAGATGTTTCTGTGTTTCTGATGTGTTCTCATGCATTGACAGGGAGATGGATCACATCAGTCCCTGACAGTTCAGTGGCTGTGAATATTACACTCCTTTGATCTACATCACTTACTAGATCCGATTCCGCATGCATGTTTCAGGTCTAACATAGTGTTGTGTTTTTAAATCTTAATTTTCTCATTTGCTTACAAATGTGAAAATAACTCTAGCCATTTTTCCGCTTTTACTGCCATTTAGAATAGTCTTATTTTTACCTTTATAAAAGTCCTTAATTCATTTCGATCATCACTGTGGGTATTTTATATAATCAAATGCCCTAATTATACAATAATTTTCCAGTACAGTAGGATTGTATTTTCAAATGAAACCGAACTGCAGCAGTTTGAGGGAAGCAATCTCAGTCTGTCTTCATATAAGAGCTGGGTTCAACACTACTCTTTGAGTATTGCCCTGGGACCTCAGAAGGAAATGTTGTTTTTCACAGCAGTGGTGGTGAAACTGGAAATTTACTTATAGCACCATCCTTAAAATCCTTTTCTACAAAATGCTAGACAATAATCAGATTTTTCCTTAGCTGTTTTGGGCTCAAAATCAAGAAGAATTTTTAATTGATGTTGAAGGTAAGTGACACGGCCTTTTCCCCAGAAACTCACTAAAGACATAGCAAAGAAATAATAGTCAGATATTTTCACCTCTTTTATCAGTGGAAGTTTTCCTTGTCCTTCAGGTAACTCTCTGAAGCTGCAGCAGTTCTGAGATTTATTTAGAAGTTCAGAGCAGTCATGTAATCAAGGTGCCTTGTTACCACCTCTGAAATGGAGCACTTGAGATCTGGGTTCCTGAGGGCAACTACGCAGATATTAGCTCATACTGCTCAGGGGGCATCTATTTTCCCTGCCTTAACTTGTGCACTGCAATTTTCTCTTCTTGGTTTCCAACCTAATTCTTATTGGTGAGCAATTCAACTGAAAAGACACATATTGTGCCTCAAACGGTCCTGCAACTCTCTTTAAATTGCAATTAAGATACGTTTCTCCTAATTAAAGCTTTTGACCACTTAAATCAAAGGGATTTTAATTTAAAGTTTGGGGATTTTTATTTTCCATATTCCATTAATTCATCAAAATGCAGTTTATAAATATTCTCATAAACATGTGAAAAAGGCTGTGACTTTTCAGACTTAGGCACTATGGCCTAATTTCTTCATGAACTTTGGAAGAGTCAACGTGCTTAAGGCTTCATTTTAAAAAAAATGTCCTGTAGAATTTAGCCTCTTAAAGTTTTATTGGTGTCTCAGTTTTATATTAATTGTGTTGCACGTCCCCAGGTAATTTCACAAAGGGCATTTTAGAAAGGCAAATTCAGCTGATGGATGAATTTCTCTGCAGAGGTTTATTAACATTTTTGTCAATTTAGTCCATTAAATACAGCAACATCCCTAGGTGGTAATGAAGTGCAATAGCAGCGGAGGCTTCACACCATGATAGCAAACAGATTCCAATAATTTTCTCAGTAGTATCTTCATAGCACAAGTGAAATGCTGATCTTTATAAGTATGTCTGGGTGAGTAAAAAACCCCACACAGATAAACCCCAAAAGATATATTTATGAATGTTAATTTAAAGTGAACATACCTCATTATGTCCTCAAACTTCAGTAGCAGCCAAGGGCATGGAACTAAGAGGGATTAACAGTATTGACAGCAATATTTTCTCTGGAAAAGCAAACATGCCAGAAATTTGTGCAAATATATGTAGAGGCTGAAAAATGAGTTACATATGGCAGAAACTTAACCCTGAAATCTCACTTTATCTTAAAGAAGGGATAAAACACACAACCACACCAACACTCCAATGCCCACAAATGCCAGTGAAATGGTTTCTCTTGATTTCAGCAGGCAGTCATACAGGCTATCAAAAAAAGCTTGATATTCAAATTTTGACTACTAAATATTCACAACAATGAGATTATGAATAAGTTAAATTTCTTCATGGGGATTTTTCAGCAAACAGCTTCAAATGATCAATTTGAGAAACTGCAATTTATCTTGTTTCAGAAATATCTCAAAAAAAGAAAAAAATTGCTGAGTGAATTATTCATTGCAAACTACTCCCTCCTGTGACATTGACTCCCCATTTTTCAAATCACAGTTTATTTACTTTTACCCCTTTACCATGGTTTATTTCTAAAGCAAAAACATAAGTGCTCATAAGAGTCTGAGAAATATTATGAATGCTACACTAAAGAATATGTATTAAACTTGTGCAAAAACTTTTTGAAACTTAAGTAAAAGAAACTATAATAAAATAAGAATAATGGAAGGAAAATAAGTATTAAAAGGGTTTTGAAGACCTCTGCTAAAAAAGCTGATCATAATATTAAATAGTACTGTAAAAGAAATTAAAGATTTATTTAATTATTGAGGTATAATTTATTAGGTTGTTCATAGTTAAAAACTGGAAAATACATCTGTTACATTTTAGAGAGGGAAAAATTGCCTATGACATGGAACAGAGAAGTAAATTATATATGTTCTCTCCACATTATCACCTGTAATTTGTGAATTATTTCTGATTATCTACTCATATGCAGTAAAAATTGTTTGAATTGTGATACATAACGTCTTAACAAGGCTATAACTGCTCTTCATCTCCTAACAAGCCTGTACCTGCTTTGTGTATCATTATAATTTCCAACACACAGTGGGCAAAGTGAGTATTTCAGAAACTCTTTCATGTTTGCTTGTCTGTTTCTTTGCTTGCTTTAAAAAACGACAGACGAAACAGAAATGAGGTGGCTGGTGATGAATAAAATAAAATGCAGAAATGAGAAAGTCAGCCAAATACTGAAGCATCTTCAGTATTCACTTCTCATTTTGAATAGATATACCCCTTCTCAGAAATATTATTGCATCAAAGCATCTTTCCTTGCTTTGGTGTGTTTCTAAGGTTGCCATGGAGAAAAAGACAGCTTATTTTTCTAATTGCAAGTTGTCTTTACCAGCAATGGAAAAAATCCACTCCAGTTTCCAAACAAAAAAATCTTGTTCCTTTTTTGCATTTTTCTTGAGAATGAGTGATCCAACATGCACCTTTTTTTTGCTTTGTCAGAACAGAGTGACGTCATTCTGGGCTGAATCACAGCTGTAAATTTCCCAAATAAACCAGTACTCATTTGTATATATCTTTGTTTAACTTGGTTGCAAAATAAACATCAGTTACTGAAAAGTAATTGCTAATGCTTTTCATTATCAGTTCAGAACTACCTCCAACATAACCAAATCCATGTGGCTGTTATTTGGAAGAATATTTATCTTTTTATGACTTTCCAAATACTAACAGTTTATAAATTCATTATAAACAAAATACCTTTTTATTTTGGGTCTTAAAACCAATCCACCAATGACAGAATTCTCTCACATAAAATCTCACTGAACAAGTTACCAAGAGGCCTAAAATATGAAAAATTTAGATAATTTCTAAATATCTGAAGTTTAAAAAATATTTCCACTCTTGGGATTGGATAAAGTATCAGTTTTGTGCTCAGCCATTTTGGACTCATTTTTAGAGCTTAGACTTGCAAAGAGTATTTTGGATACAATCAAAATAATGTTCTTGCATAGCACAGCATTGGTTTTTATTTTTATTTCCCTGTAAGGCTCTGGATTTCCAACCCAGGTCAAATACTTGTGTCTATTCACTCATATAATATAGTAAACACTCCCAAACTGGAAATCAGATTTTGGAAATCAGTTGAACATTGAATTAAAGCTGACAAAGAGAGAAGATTAATACATTCTGACTTGTTTGTTTGTTTATTTTGAATTTGGGACTGGATCCAAAGACTAAGACAGTCAGTATAAATAGACTCTGGATAAATTTCTTTAAGTTCCTTCCTTGAAAAACTCTTAAATAACTAGCTGGGCAATAAATATGTCTTCATTAATTTTTTTAGTCATGAGGATGCTAAGTATTTATGAGATAAATAATATTTTACACTCAATATTGTAATCAAGAGAGCACTTTTTAGCAGGCTGATTTTATTTTTATTTTTCTTACACTGAGAATTATTAGTGTCAGAATTACAATCAATTCAATATTTCTGCATGAGGGAAATGTATGTTCCTATAGAAAACTAAGAAATTTTGAATATGGTTATTTAAAATGACATTTTTTAATCCATTTTCCAAAATCCACAATCTATTTTAATCCTCAAAGAAAGTTTTTATTATAATGAAATTCTTTTCCACTTTTCTATGTATTCATTTAAAAATTATGTACATCAAATAATTTACTTGTATGAGTTTTATATAGATAAACTGCTCATAAAGTTCTCTGGTTAATCATGAAGGAGAACATAGTTCTTGCAGCTGGTATTGGAGAAGAAATTTTTTATAATGCTATCTATGGGAATATTGCTGACTATTGATTGTTTTGTACAAATCCAGCTGAGTTCCTCTGATACGGCTATCTTCTGTTTATCTTGGAACAAAAAGGATCCCTTCGCAGACATGGATCAAACATTAAAAATAAAATAATTGATTTTGAAGTGTGAAGTTTAAGGGCAGTAACTCCTAAATCCAATATAAGTTAGATGTCCAGGAAAACGTTTAAGCTCGGAGGAACACAGTGCAAACCGTCTTTAGGCAACTTCCTAATGCATTGACTCAAAGAAAAATCTCCCTATTCCAAGTGAGATAAAAAGTCTGAGCAAAAGTATTTTAAAAAGGGGAACAAAATTAACATTGTGTCCATTAACATCAGCATCAATTAAAAAAAAAATTTGAGTTTGTCACAAGATAAAATTGATTTGGCTTTGCAGAAATGATTGATGCTCTTTATTTCTTTTCTTGTAAAAGCTTTTTTATTAATCCCATCCTGACTACTTACATGTGTCCATTAATTAAAATGTATGTTTCAAGAAAAATTGTTTTATCGCTCCTATATCCTACCTGGTGACACCAGAATTCATTTCCAGATTGCGCTTGGGTAAAGTTAATTTTCTTCACAGTGACTGGTACAGGTCTGTGTTTTGGTTTTGTGCTGGGAACAGTCTGGTAGCACAGAGATGATTTTCTGATTGCTGAGCAGTTCTCACATGTAGACAAGGCCTTTTCTGCTCCTCATACTGTCCCATCAGCAAGGAGGCTGGGGCTGCACAAGGGCCTGAGAGGGGACACAGCCAGGACAAATGATTCCAACCAACCAAAGCAACATTCATTCCCTGTAGTGTCATGCTCAGCATACAGCCCTGGGGAAAGGTGGAGGAGGGGGTTGTTTGGATGATATTTGTCTTCCCAGGTCACCATTATGTGTGGTGAAGTTCTGCCTTCCTGGGAATGTCTGAACACACCTACTTGCCCATGGGAAGTGGTGAATTAGTTCTTTGGCCTTTTTGCTTGCACACATGGCTTTTGCTTTACCTGTTAAACTATCTTCAATTCAACCCAGAGGTCTTCTCTTTTGCACTTCCAGTTCTGTCTCCCATCCCATGAGGGATGAGTGAGTAGCTGGCTGTGTGGAGCTGAGCTGCCAGCTAGAGTTAAACCATAACAAATTCTCAGAAGCCTTGCACTTCAGAGACACCATGAACCATTTCACCCCATCTGAAGATGGATATTTAAATCTACCAGAAACTACTTTTCCTTTTCATCTCTGATAAATTGACTTTGGTGGTACTAACAGAATCCAAAGATATCCTTTGTAAAGTCCCTTCGCTTCCTGCTCCACATAGGAGAGAGAGAATAAAAAGAGTATTTGTCATAAACAGCTGATAACCAATAGAACTAAGGAAATACTTGACATGTAGAAAAATCTCAGTGTCTGGAATTTTTCATGGTTAGAAAATGGCAAAAACTGAAATTTTTCAAGAAAAATATAGTAAGAGCTGGTGGTGATAAGGAGGGTTGATTTTCTTTCATAAACCATACTTTCTACATTTGCCCAATCTATTGATGTCAGCATTATAATGTATCTGCTTCAAGCACAGCAATACATTCAGAAAATACAGTTATGGTGATGATATAGAAGCTGGAGCAAACATTCTCAGATTTCTAGGTCAGTCAGATGAGAATATTAACACCAAGAAAAAATGAAGCATTTTAGTCTCATTCATTTAATAGAAAATTCCACCAAAATTAATGTCTTCCTAGATAATAGGACTGCTCTAACAGTCTACTGGTTCCAGAAAGAGGGAATCCTTTCCCATTTTTCTTTAGTCCTAGATAAATGTTCTCTTATCTCACTTACTTACTAGTAACACATCTGGACACCCAGGGAAGCACACATTAATTTTACAGACACAAATGTCTTTCCTCATGGTTTTTAGGCCCAACAACACCACACGAAGTGTTTCTAAACCACTAAACCAAGAGTAGGAGAGAAGAGGGAGAAAAGTGAGGAAAAAGAGGCATGGAAAGGTTCAGAGGCAGAGGCAGGGAACTGTTAAATCACATTGACTGTGCATTGCATGGACAGATTTAAGACTAGTTAGTTCCATGTAGAAGTATCCTTTGCTTATCATTTTTTTTTCTGATGCAGAGTCTCCCTGCATCTCACCCTAAAAAATTTACCTTTCTCCAATGCCCATATCTCAACTCCCTGCTACTCCATAAAAAAATCAAAGGGCAAACTAAATAAGTAAAAAAAAAGCCAAAAAGCACAAAGTCTTTCATTGTTTTTAAAGTTTACCAGGTATCTGGAAACAAGCAGTGGGGTAACTACCCTGCATAAACAAAAGATAATGAATGCTAGAAGTTTGCTGGCAGCCAAGATCATAGTGATTCAGTCAGTATTTGCAGGTTTTAATCTAGCTCCTTTAATTGCCACCTGCTCCCAAAATACCCTGGCTACTTGCTTCTGCCCTTGCATTGCCAATTGGCCCAAGCATTATGTAGCAGTGCAAACAGATCATCAGAGAAGAGCAATCAGTCCAGTCAAAAAGTTACACAGGAAAGAACTTTCAGCTGGATCAGTTCCCTCATACTGTTTACCCCCTGGCTGCATAAGCACTTGCATTAGTCACATTTGCGTGGGGTGAGAACAGCCAGAATGGCTAAAACCTTTAGGCACAATTTCCTCAGAAAGCCAATTTACCTTTCGGGTTGTCAGGGCTTTTATGTTTAGAGTGAATTTCATCTCACTCTGTGCAATGTGTAGTTCCTTCTAGTGGTTGCTCAGAACTGTAAAAGCCCTTAATCAATACTCTTTGTGCATGCTGTTGCAAACTCTGAGTAAGGATGTGGGGGCCAAAAGTTGCAAAAAGGGAAAGATGTAGGCTGTAAGGGAACTTGCCATCCTGTAGTTATGAGAAGCAGTTTTAATGTTTATGATGTTGGTCATGAACAAACCACAACAGAAATAAGCTAGGCAAACAATAATAAGCTGCTTTTTCAGATACCTAAGGTGCCATATTGAAGCTCATTTTAAGTTTCTTCAGTAGCTGTTTGATACTTGAGTGGCAGTTGTGTTACAAACTGTGTATTGAATTAAAAATCAAATAAAGCTCTTAAGTTTTGTATTAGTAACACTATGTTAAGAAAATAAAAAACCGTCCTGCATAATCTCTTTGATCCTTGGAAACAAAACACACACTTGGGATAAAAAACAGACATTTTTCAGTCATCTAGTGATAATATTATTATTAACGTTGGAATATTTTGACATATTATTTTTATTCCAGTCAGAATAAAAGCCTTGAAGTATACAAATTTTAACAGCAGTAGAGTTTATTCAGTACTTTCTGAGCAAATGGATTTCCACAAATATTTCATAAAATTACAGCTCATGGAAGTATCATAAGTGCTTTCCTGAACAACGTGAGAGCTCTCATGCAAGATTCATGATGACTCAACTTGACCTTTCCTTGTAAAATAGGATTGGACTTCTGCCACATTATAGTTGCTCTTCTTGTAAATACCCAGATGCCCCCATTAGTGTCTAGAGGTTTTTCACCAGACAGAAACCAGTGAAAGTGGTTATAGCAGCATATGCTCTCATACCACAAAACTAAATCAAGCCAATGATGTTATGAGTGTTCTGCAAGCTCCTGACAGAGGTTTTGATAAGTACTTGTGCAACGTTTCTCATATACGGATGCGTGTGCATGCATTTGCAAAGCAAGCTTTTAGCTGAAAATTTTCATTTGGTTTTACATAAAGAAATCCAGAAAATTGTAGTTTGATCAACATGTTGAAGTGTACCAGACAAGCAGAGTTTGAGACAGTTTCCTTATGTATTCTGTAGATTCATGTGTTATATCCACCAGTTTTAGGGCACCCAGTTATACATTTTTTGAAAACAGAAAAATGCATGCTTAATGTAACTGGATTAGATTATTAAATCATCAACCTTTGCTTCAAATTTTTCACAGGCGTCAGCCCAGCTGACAACTAAGCTACACACAGTTGCTTGCTCATTCCCCTACCAGAACTCCACAGTGTGATGGGGCAGAGAATCAGTAATGTTTCTACTCTAAAGCTAGAGAACTCATGGATTAAGATAAACTTTAATAGGGAAAGAAAAAGCCATGTGCTCAAGCAAAGCAAGGAAGTCATTCACCACTTCCTATGGGCAGACAGGTGTGCTCAACCATTCCTGGGAAATCAAGCTTCCAACCTGCATAACAGTGACTTGGAAAGACAAATATCATCACTCCAAATGCCCTTCCTTTCCTTCTTCGCCCAGTTTTATCTACTGATCACGATGACATATGATACAGGATATCTCTGGTCAGCTGGTCAGGTGTCCTGGCTGTGACCACTCCCAGCTCTCTGTGCACCCCCAGCCTCCTGGCCAGCAATGGTTATGAGAAGCAGAAACAACCTTAGCTCTGTGTAAATTCTGCTCAGCAGTAACTAAAACATCTCTGAGTTATCAAGACTATTTCCTTCAAAAATCCAAAACACAGCCGCACACCAGCTGCTGTGACAAATATTAACTCCATCACAGCAAAGTCAGCACAATATTCCATCCAGAAAAGTCTGGTTTATAGTCTTCTAAAACTGAGAAGAAAAGAAGTGAGACACTGACATAAAACTACCAGAAAATTAGCACACCAAGACAGGGTGGTCACATATATTTAATAAGTACACATTAAATGGAAAGATGACTTGTAGTTTATGGTGTGAAATCACGGTATTAATCTATAATCTCCAGAACTGTGTTTAAATCCAAGTAAGCTTATTGTTTGGAATAGAATTACCATGGTCTTCCTCACCATATTTGGAAATTTTTAAACTTAAAAATGAATATGATTATATTTACATATATTTCTGACTTTTCTAAATGTTTATTCACTGATAAGGGACAAATCACTACCATAATTTTCTCTAGTACTGTTTAGAATCCACCTGTAAAACACAAGAGTTGTTTCTGCTACTTAATTTTCAAGTAATGAAGACTTAGAACAGTTTAAAGAGTATAAAAATGAATAGATTCAAATTAAATACAAGGCCTATGCTTTTGACCTTACAAAATCTGTAAAATGTTAGTTTGATAAGTTCCGAGTACCTTCTGTAATGAAAAGAATTAATTCTGATGTCAGCAGGACTCTTCCCCAAACTCTTTCCTTTTAGCAGAAGCTCCAAATTCAGTTACACCTGGGAAGGAAATTTAAAAAAAGAGAGGAGATTGTTCCCTTCATGTGCAGCAGCATGAAGATATGACCTTTGGAATTCCTTGTAGAATTCTGCCAGAGAGCTGCAAGAGAAACATGAAAACAGCCTCAGCATGGTGCAGCTCACGTTTCATAAGCACTTCAGAAAACAGGATATAGTTTTCTCATGGGCACACCTTCAGCTTGTTACAGAGAGCAAACTGTGAGGACTGCTCACAAAGCAAAATGAGTAAATTAATTATATGACAAGTGTTAATATCTTATTTCAAAGGAAGAATCCCCAAATATCAATTAAAAGTTTGCCTTAGTGTTGGAGACGGCTCAAATCTTAAAGGACGAAAAATAAAATCAAAAACCTTATGTGAGAGAAAACTCATCCTTTTTTTCAATTACAACACTTTGTAATATTAAAATGAGTTAACATTTTTGCAAGCAGAGAGCTTCACTGCTGAAATATATGATTAAGAAGTTTCCATGGGAGTTTTTATTCCCATGAATAAACAATTCTGTCATTGTGATAAAAAAGTAATTTCTGGCAGGATATTTTAATATATTGCCTAATCTAGAAACTCAATTTTAAATTTAGGAATAATAAGGAGTTGAAAAAATTAAAACAGTACAATTTTCTTTAGCCTGTTCAAAGAATCAGATCAATCTTAGTTCAATCTCAGTGAAATGTTGAAATTGTAAAATAATACCAAACTGGAAACATTTGTATGTCTTAATACTTCACATAAATATTGTGTCAATCAGCAAAATCCAAGATCTCTTTTATTGGTTATTTCACCCTAGCAGACACTTCAATATCCAGAAAAGGCACTTGTTGCCATTTACAAGAAAATAAAAATGTCTCTAGCCTGCTCAGTATTACTCTTTCATTTCCAATATTCCTATTAGTGTAATCAAAATGAAATGTTGCTGCCATAGTGAGGGAGAGCGGGACTAAGTTCCTCCTGCTGCAGGAGATGAAGTAGGAGGATGAGGGGGAACAAGAGATGCTAGGAAGAGAAACATCTGGCTTTTTGCTTGTGTTGATGCTCTTGAAGGTCACTTCCTCCCTCAACTTGCGGTCACCAGTCCTACACTGCAATCTCTGCAGCAAAAGCAACAACAAAGTCAGCATTTTAGGAGGTGAATGGCAGGTCTCTTGTTGAAGGTTGAAGCCTGTTGAGATCTAGAAGAATCTAGCAAAATTTTGATAGCCATGCAATGCAGGAAGGAAATGGACATATGTCACAATATTAAATAAAAATAAAATATAGATATTCTTTGCAATAATTGTGCTCCTAAAAAATTTGCACATTTGTGAATATATTTTAATATTAATCAAAAAATTCTGTCATTAGATAGAAATAATAAATTACTTCATTCAGAAGGTAACTTCTCATCTTGAGCTTGGATGAAAAATCCTTATTAAAATATCTATTATTTTTTACAGTTATAATACTCTGTTCTTAGCTTTATATAAAATCTATGCTTGCCATATTTATGCCTCTGATTTTTTTTTAAATTAAGTAATCCAAATAATTTTGAAAACTCCTTTCTTATAAAAACTTGGAATTTTTTTTATGCTCATGTACTAATGGCCTGACCATAAACTTGTCTAATTTTTCAATTTGCTTTTCAAAGCAAGACAACTCATATTTCAAGCAGGATTCCAAATTAGTCTGCATCACTGATTTATATAGAGAATTTTATAGAGCATTTATACACATCAGAAAGTAAACAAAAATTAGTGTAAAGAGAATGAAAATAAATCCATTTTCCAAATCAATCTCATAAATTTTTTGCAGCATTAGCACAGGTCTCTGGCTGAGAGCTTCCACTTCTGTTGTCATTCTATAATTATCTGAAAAAAAAGGCATTAATTCACAATACAAGTGGAGCAGCAATCTCTATTATTGAACAGCACTGTATGTCAAGTGGTGTGCAGTACTCAGCTGATGCAGTGATATAAATCTGAATACACAGTTTGAAAATAACAGTGGTAGGAAAGCATAGATCTTGTCTCTGCTGAAATCTTAAGTGCACAAATTTTGTTTAGTTTAATATTTTGGGATTATAACCACCCATTCATTTAAAGTATATTTATATACATTCTACTGGGTGAAAAAACTGCTTGCTAAAATATTTATGAATAAAAAATGCCAAAAAAAAAAATAATCAAGCTCTCATGGTGACTTCAGTGGTGACTTCTCATATAATATTACCTGGATATCAAATATCCACTTTTTCGTTCATCACACAAAGGTTTTGTCTCTCACTAACTTTTCCATCATTCTATCTATAGAAATTGAAACGTACGTGTTTTGAACAAGAAATTCTTTCACACTGTCTCTCAATTTTGAGACAGTGTTACTAAACTCATATCACCCCGTTTCCCAGAAAGCATTAACATATCCTATAAGTCTAATTGGATAAAAACCCCTAAACCTGTGATATTTGTGAGTGATAAATATTGCGTTTCTTCTCTGGTGGATTCCATTTCCTGCTGTCCCAACTAAATACAGCACAGGAAAAAACTGTCCTTTTTTTCCATTGCCTAAGAAATGTTACTGTTCATGGACTCTATATGCATTTCTGTATCAACTTCTGAAGAAACTGGTGAAGAAATTGCCTGAGAGAGTTCCCATCAGTCTTGCAGCCCATCCAGGGAGTGCAGGATAGTGATCGCTCTATCTTTTTTCCTGTCAAGTTGATAACATACAACAGGTAAAGGACTGAGCAAAATATCTCTGTTTTCATCAGACTATACCCCTGCTTTCTCTTTTCTTTTTTTGTTGTCTAGGTTCAGCTCTATGTACACAAGTAATGTATCTCACATATATGCATATAAATGTGTGTATATATAATATATGTACACATATATATATTGCATCTAAGTATTTTCTGATGAAAATGTTCTGGGAAAAGCATGCTGCACTGGTTGCTTTGCAGTACTAACTCCATCCTTTTCTTGACTGGAGACTGTAGAAAGTGTAATGTATTAGTATATTTATTGCATGTAACATATTAAGCACATAATAATATACATGTTGTTAATAGTTTACAAATTTATACAGTTCATATTGAATGCATCTTTATATTAGTCCCAGCCAATGAATCTGACACAGGTCACCTTCTTCAAATCAGGCTAAATTGCTCAGTCCAACACAGTTTCTGCATCACTACTCCCAGTTCCACTACAGAGAGTAGCAGAGGGAGCATCAGGCAGTCACTGCGCTCCTCCAGCACTTGGCGTATTTTTAGGGGTCCAAAGAAAAGTAAAACTGTCAGAGTTATAGTCAATTAAATCAATTTGTGAAGCAATTTAGGCTCATACCAGAAATTAGATTGCAAACTGCTAAAATTGGCACATCTTAGTATATACTATCAATCTATAAATTAAAACAAATTGTCAGCAATGGAAGTCAATAAGTTCTTAGGATTTCTATAACAAAAAGAGACAGATAAGGCGCTTCATTAGGAGACACCTCTGAAAACAAAGAATTTTATGAAGACTGAAGGAATTGCTCCTTTTTTGTTCTGAATATACCCACAGTTTTCTGGAAAGTGACATAATATCTCTTTAATTAGTGAGCGGGCAAGGTTACAGTGGGCAAGCTAGTCACAAGGTTTCTCTGCAAGAAAACCAAATCTCTTCATAAGCAGAACAGGAAAGAAAATAGGACCTAATCATGTGTAGAGAATCAGAAGTTGAATACATTTTCAGTTTGTTAAGTAACCCACCAAAGTATTAGAATCTATGTCACAATAATTTCTTGAAACTTTCTATCAGCGGACTCAGAACTGAATTGATTTCTTGCTGTAAGATGAATTAGAGGATATAGGCCCAGAATACTTTTGTCTTAATCTAATGTACTGATAAATGTAATAATCTAAATTACCAAGTAATTTAATTTATTAATGTACATGTTGAACAGAGTTATTAGACAGCAAAAACCCTTTGGTATCTGATTCACAATTATCCAACACAAGGACTGAAGAGAATGATTCATTTGCTTTCAGATAGATTGTAGTTTTCCCTTTCTTTACTAAAGGGTACGTCTTTATCTCATTGACTTATGTGATTTAACCGAGATTAATTGATTTGCCTACAACTATAAAAAACATTTCTGGAGGATAGCCCAGGCCTTGCAACTCCAAGGTTCCTGCTCTTATCAGAAACTAGCCTTCTGTTCCTTATCTAGTTTTAGTCCAATCTCCTGAGGAGTTCAGTCTGGCTTGATGAAGTGTGTGGATAGAAGGCTCACTTTGGTGGTGCTTTCATTCAGTCCACACTGACTTCCAGCTGCACATTCAGTTGAAGATTTTTTCATGCACAAATATTTCACTCCAATGACAGACTCAGATCTGCCCTTTAATTATTAATCTACCATCCAGCAGATGACACGTGTCCCTCCTGTAATTGCTCATTCCATACATTAATCCTAGTGAGGCAATTTCCTCCTTATCTCTTAGTTCATCTACTACTTTTCAGCAAGAATTCTGCTTCCAAATAGAACAGATTTGCATGATTATGGCAGACCAATATTACTGAACTATGGTAAAACACTGGTTCAGACAAAGTCTGGGAAAAGGCTGACAAACACAAAGTCAAAGCTTTCTGACAAATAGACTAAGCAATAATTACCTCTCTCTCTCCAAACAGCTATAATTAGCAGAGCTGATAATTTTAAGCCATGCTGGCGAACTTTTAAAAACACACGCAAAGTCTTTCTCATCAGACAATATATTTAAAGAACCCTTTCTCTTTACCCTTATTACCATAAAATGTCATAGGTTGTCATCTCTCAAAAGAATAGCTGCGTGGTAGCAGCACCACATTTTTAAACAAATCAACACAGAAAGCTTTGTCATTTGTAACCATTATTTGGCTTCTGAGTGGATGGGTTGTACCTCTATTTTCTAATTGTTTTAAGTTTTCAATAGCAATTTAGGTATCAAGGAAAGTAAGAGAAGTGAACTGTGAAAGGAAAATTGTTTAACGTAAAGAATTGCTAGGGCACAAAACACAAAACCTGACTAAAGTACTGCTGTGGAATCTGCAGATAGAAAGACTCTTATTACCCGCTGAAAATGTTACTGATGTCTTCCCTAACTGCATAACAAATGTGACACACAGGAAATGCAAATCCATCAACTGTTTTCATTTTGTGATTTCATGGAGTGAGGAGTGTGTAATACAGCATCAAATTGGCAAAGAAAATCTAAGACCATCCACAGAGACTGTACTCATGGTTTATCAAAGGCAAATGTGTTTCCACAAGTAATTCCAAGAATATATTAAATGAAGAAGTATCCATTAGCTTTGAGCAGATTTTCCAAATACGAAATATACCAAGGGTCATGTCAGGATCCCTGCCTTAATTTCATTTTCAAGCTCACATTGACAACTAATAAATACCTAATATTTGTGAGAAAAACACAATATTTTTATTCTATTTGAAATAAATACTCTTAAACAAGATTTTATTAATTACACTTGTCATAGATCCTCCAAACAGATGAAGTTCTCAAAGGCAGTAATCATCAGGGACACAATACTCTCTCATTTTTAAAAACACTCAAGTGGCTCAGAAACTTATGAATATATCCTTCATCACTAAGATGAGCATGAAAAAAATTTAAAAAGTAAGTTTTTGAGTATTTTTCAATTGCTTTAAATACTTTCTTAAGGAAGGTGCTTTTCTTTCCTGCAGCAAACGCATTTTTTTTCTTCCTTTCAAATGCATAAGGGAGACTAAAGAAGTGAGGAATAGACTCAGGCTGGATATAACTGGGCTCAAGAAGGGTTGCTCTGGCTTTTCTTGAGAAAGCAAGACACTCCTTAGGCAATTGCTTGGATAACTACATTGAAGGCAGAGGGAACATGGATGAGGAAAACATGTAACAGGGAAGTCTCAAAGAAACTGAAGATGAAATATATGGGAAATTCCAATTAATGTCAGTTTTCAGACAGTTTGGTGAAGAAAGTGTGGTGAGACAATAATTATATGGCATTTGGAAAAGGGTCACAAAACTTGGAAATATTCTGGAGGTTTCTGATAGCTTCTTCTCTATGGGGCACTATAGCCTGTGATGGCAGATTAATATATTCCATCGTCATTCATAACTATTGTTTCAAATGTCTCTGAAGACAAGTGGCTGAAAAATACCCACCCAAGAGAATGAGAGAAAAATGAGGTGAGTGAGACAGAAGAGAGAGAAAAAGGGAGAAGGAGAGGGGGTAAGATTAGAGGGGCTTGTGCCAACATGACCCAATATAACCTTACAGAAAAGTAAATTAAAAAAAAATTTGATTTTTCAAGTATGAAAGAACCAAAAATAAAATTGTAGACAACTATAGGCATTTTATGATGTGTGCATTATTAGATGTAGCTCAGGTAGTAGTCCTGAGGCCACCTGTGTGCTGCAATTTGACTACTGTGAAACAAAATTTAGGACAGTGTTCTGAAAGTGTGACTTCAATTTTAAAGCTCAACAGGGACACAGGATGTTATTGGTTATGGTCCTGCCTACATGACATGAAGTCAACGGTACAAAATTAAAATATTTCCAGGAATCATCAGAAGACCACTGAGCACACTACAAATCTCTTGGACCTCACAGAGCTTCTAAATATAAAACCCATAGAAAAGAGTTTAATGTTTAATAATGGCATATATTAAAAAGGAAAAGAGAAAAAAGAGAAGTCACTCATATATTTATGTGCTTGAACTCAATTTTAGAGCAGGTAGATATGTTTGATGAAATTACCACTTCAAGACTGAATTTTATGGAGTACAAGGAGTGCAAGATCTTAATAATTGTTCATGGTAAGAGTTCTTGAACTTATAATATTTACCAGAATATTTATTTCCATCTTTACCGTACCTCCATCAATCTTACAGTCATTTGTATCTATCTGTTTTATAAATCAAAATTTTTCAGAACACAGTTTCTGATGCATGCATATTCTTGATTGCAAGGTGACATTTGTGTAGGTATAGAAAAACCTTTTAAAAATGAGATGCTGATTAGACACTGCAAACCCACTTTAGTTTCAAATACTTTTTAGATGAGTTGCACTTTCCATATAGTGTAGTGGATTGACAGTGGCTGGATGCCAGGAACCAGCAAAAGATATTTGTTGGGATACAGAGGACAGAGAGCACAACTGATTTAATTAGCACATCCAGTTTGATAACCAAGATGCCTTGACAGAAGCAAACAGAGCTTTGAAGATTACAAGTGGAGTGGATCAAGACTGGCATCAGGAAAAGAAGATTGAATCAACCCTCTGTAAGCAAGAGATGTTTGTAAAATGTATAAGTTTTTCTGTGTGATGCTTAACCTAATCATTATAGTAAAAGATTACTAGCCCTAGAATAGTATATAAGCATTTGGAAACCTCAGTAAAAATGAATTCTGATCACCAAATCAGTCTTCCCATCTCTCCTAATCACCGAAAGATATTCTGTCACTCCCCTCTGCAACTGGACAGAGGAGAGAAAATATAACAAAGAGTTCATGGTTTGAGATGAAGACTGGGAGAGAGCATTCACCAAACACTGTCACAGGAAAAGCATTCAGATTATAGATACTAATTGAATTTATTATTAAAAAATAGAGCAGTTTAATAAGAAAGTAAAGCAAGAGCTTCAAAACAACTTTCACCCACCCCTCCCTCCTTCCTAGCTCTACCTCCATCCCCCAGCAGTGCAGGGAGATGGGAATGAGAGTTATGGTCAGTGATCACACATTGTTCCAGCCCCTGCTCAGAGAGAGGAGTCCTTTCCCTGCTCCACATGGGGTCTCTCCCATGGGAGATAGCCCTTCATGAACCTCTCCAGCTTGAGTCCATCCCATTGGCAACATTCCTCCCCAAACTGCTGCAGTGTGGGTTACCCTTCCATGGGGTGCAGTCCTTCAGGTACAGCCTGCTCCAGCATGGGTCCCCTGCAGGGTCCTGCCAGGAAACCTCATCCAGTGTGGGCTCTCCTCTTCATGGGCCCACAGGAAACTTCCCAGGAGCCAGATCCAGAGAGGTCCTCCCACAGAGCACAACCTCATCTCAGGCATCCACCTGCTCCAGGGTGAGGCTCCTCCAGCAGCTCCTCCAGTGGGTGGATCTCTTCATCCCCACGGTCCTCAAGGGGCTGCAGGGGCACAGCTGCCTCACTGTGGGCTGCACCACGGGCTGCAGGGGAGTCTCGCTAAGGCACCTGGAGCACATCCTGCCCCTCCCTCCTCACCGACCCTGGCATCTGCAGGGTTGTTCCTTTCAGGTGCTCTCACCCCGCTTTTCCCTAGCCACAATTACAACTGCACAATAACATTTTTTCTCATTAAATATGTTATCACAGAGTTGTTATCACAATGTCTAATTGGTCCAGCCTTGGCTAGTGGAGCATCCATCTTGAAAACACCATAGATTATCTCTTTTGAGATGGAGGAAGCTTTTGTCAGCTTCTCACAGAAGCCACCCCTATAAAGCACCCAGTATCAATATCTGGCCATACAAACTCAATACAGATTCAAAGTATTTTTGCTGAAATTATAAGATTGCATTTCTGTGGGAAAAAATAGAAGAGAGATGTTTCCTGGCATACGTCATTAAGAAGTCAAAAATAAAATAAAATCTTGTCAATTTTTTTTTTAATAACTGCCTATGTAAATACTGGAATAAAGTGTAATATTTTCTCTGAGAGACTGAAGATTCTCTTTTACTGTGCTGCAAGGGAACTACTTTCCTGAAATACAATGATGTGGACTAGTGACATTCTTGATATATGACTTTAGCCCTTTATTTTATTGAAATACAAGGAATTCAGAAAAGTGATGTTGCAGATCCCAATACTTCTGTATGAAAATTAGAGCAGCGTAAGCACAGCAAGGCAGAACACTCAGGAAAAAAAATATTCTATCTATGGCCTTAAAGGAAAAAAATTTGCATTAGACCCAGTAATTGCTGAAGGATGAAGACAATTCTGTTAAACAGAAAATCAATTGCAACATTTGTAAACAAAGTTACTTATATTACATCCTGTCGTTGAAACTTAAACCTAATTGACATTCAATAGGTCTGTCCTGTCCAGCTCTCTTTTCTAGTTTATTTCTGTGTTAAAAAATGACAAGTCCAAGACTGCACATTATCTGGTATGCTAAAAATCTTTTATTGCATAGGTCAATTTTCTAGTGCTCAAAAGAGCTCTACACCAATTTGAAAGAAAAGGTTCTACCTTGAGTAAGTCAATATGAAATAAAATCTTGGTGAAGAAAACACAGATAGGGAATTAACAAGCAACAACAAATTCAGTGAAGGCTTAAGTTATTTCATTCTTCATCCCTGAAAACCCACTGAAATGGGCTGTTCTTGTAACAGCTGAGTCACGTACCTAATAACTCCCCATATGTTACTTAGAGAGAGATAAGTGTCAAAAAATAAGTTTCTTGACTGCTATAATACCCTGAATCAGGAGGAATTAGTAAAGAGAGATTGAATACTTTGACTCTTATCTGAGTCTTCAGGCTATGCAGTGTTGCAGTGTGCGCCCTACGGGCAGAGTGCCCAGACCACCGGGAGGAGGTGTGGAGCCGCCTTTGTCCCCCATGGGGGGTGGGGGAGCCCAAGCATTCTTTCCCAATTTGGAAATGTTCTGAACCAGGACACTTCATTAGACTCCCTGGACATCACCCCACTCCTGGAGCTACCTGGATTGGATGAGTGCCAGAGCCCCGCCTGAGCCATCAGTGATAAAAAGCATTATGCCAAAGACCTCGTGGCATTTCAGGGGTGTATAGCAGAGATATAGACCTGTGGTCTCTGGCACGGCTTTTTCTCAGTAGAGAGTTTGTTATTTTGTAAGTTAATAAAACTTTTCTGTTTCCAACACCACCCGAGGTGTCTTTCCTGCTCATTTTAAGCCAATGGGTATTTGTAAGACAAAGAAACCCAAACAGGGATGGGAGCTCCGAGAGCTCATAACACCTGGCTCAAAGAGAAATCCCATCAATGCACTTCCATAAAATCAGTGGCAGGTCACAACTGAATCTGGAATTCCTCTTAAATTAAGCTGCAGATCATTGTTCTAAACTTAACAAGGAGAGGGGAGATGTAGAACCAGTTACATCTGCAGCTGGGACAGACTCAGGGCCACAGAAACAGACCCACTGCTTGTTTAATTTCACTGGGGAAAACAGCCAGACAGTTTACACATTCTGAATAGAATAATAACTAAGAAGCTGTTATCTAGCAAATGTTCTATATAGAGAGATCCTCATGAGAGTACAGGCATGAGACAATTCTGAATATTTGCTTACTAGTGAATTTGTAAACAGACAGAAAATTTAAACAGTTTTTTTGAAAAATGTTTGTTTTTCCTTCCCAGAAGGAAAACTAAAATGGTTAAAACATAGTCAAGCTAGGCCTTGACTGGATGAAACTAAAATATCTGGTTTCAATATAAGGCAGCTTACCTAATTTAGTTTATTCTTTCACCTGTATTCTATACCGCAAGATAGAAAACTTTTTCTTTTCCACCTGTATCTCTTATGACTCACCCTAGAGTGTGAGGGTAATCCAGATTCTTGTTAATAGATCCCTTGGGGCGGATTAGTGAAACACTGAATGATCAATGTTCATGTTCAGTGTTCAGTAGATACATACATATATATATATATATATATGTGTGTGTGTGTGTGTGTAGGTTTTATTATAGAATAATTTAGCTGCAAAGGAAAGCAGGTAAGTAGCCATTTTGATTATTGTACATTGTAATAAAGCAATACAAAAGCATAAAAATATCATTTTAAAATGTATAAGGAAAAAGAAAGAAATTGTAAGAGTAAAAAGATGCATAATCACCACCCATGGATCCAGCAATAAGAATTAAGTGTTGCAATTTCAATATCTGTTGACATTGTCTGTTGTACTGTATCACAATGCCCTAAGCATATTAGCCAAGAAAGATTGCTCAAAGTTGCAAGCTTCTTAAAGGTAACTTTCCATTTAAGAAATAAAAAATCAGAATAAATTGAAGGGAAAATGTGGGGTTTTCACAGTGCTTGATGGGAGAGATACATTTTAACATGTGCATTTTTGTCTTAATTCAACACTGTCTTGAAGTTTATTGAATTAAGTATCCTAACTCTAAAATATTGTTTGTAAATGATGCAGAAAAGCTTCTGGGCAAGTTTCCTTCTGCATCCATAATTGTATATCTATATATCACAGGATCTTGGTAGCCATTTACCTTATCTAAGAAGTAGCAGGATACATGTAATTCTAAATTACTTGAAAATTGAATAATGCAGAGAATATCTCACCCAGATAACCATATCAGTTTGTACTACTATTATAGCCCTACACTTGCATTTTGTATGTATCAGATACATTTGTTTAGGTCTATTATTAAAGCAGATGTAATGAACGATTTATTGAATTCAAGGACAGAAATCTATACTCAGGTTAATTGATATTGATTTGTAACTAGCACCACATTCAACAACATTGAGATCACAAGAGGTGATAACATAAATTAGCGAAATTATTCTGTCAGATCTAATGCCAATAGAAAAGGTAGAATTCAATCATCCCAGAGAACTTTTTCTACAGTACATGAATATACTCCTAGCACCATTTTACAGTCTAGTCCATTAGTAATCACATGATTTTAGAGAAGAAAATATATCAGTGGGAGTTGCTAGAGGAATTTTCAATCCATACAATGGATCAAAAATAAGAGCCAAAGCATGGCTTCACTGGAGCGTATAAACACACTCTCAGAAAGATAAACCTGTGGGTTCTAAAAACAAATCTATCAGTGTAGATACGATGATCAAGGAACTTGATACATTTAAGCCAGAAATAATGTGCTTGTCTTTCTGGGAAGTGGGCTTAATTAGAATGAAAGACTATTCCTGGCAGTCTGTGCTCAGTATGCCAACTTTATTTTAGGAGTTTGTGCTTACTATTTGTTCTGGTGTATTACATTTTTACTTCAAACAAATGAACAAAACCATCTGATTTGAAAACACTTTCTGGACAAAAAGGACCTGAAGTTTATGACAAATGGCATTCCAAACAACATTTTCCAATACATAAATGTCTGTGTGTCCAAAATACAAGTTTTATTTTCAATGTACTACTTTCAGCATAGCTGAAAACAAGCACCCTTCCACAAATATTTTATTTTTAGAAATTTTGTTATGTAAAACATTGCAACAAAAATGTAAGCTAAATATATGAGCAGGAGCGTCTTCAACTAGATTGGATTACTCAGAGTCTTGTCCAACCTGACCTTTAATGTTTCCAGGGATGTGGTATCCACCACTCCTCTGGACAACCTGTGACAGTGTTCATCACCCTCAATGCAAAAAATTTCTTCCTTATATTTAGTCTCAATCTGCCGTCTTTATTAAAAAAAAAAAAGAAAATCCATTGTCCTATCACTGCTAAAAAGTTTATACACATCTTTCTTATGGGCCCCCCTGAAGCACTGGAAGGCTGCTATAAGGTCTCCCTGGAGCCTTCTCCAGGCTGAACTGCACCAGCCCTCAGCTCTCAGCTCTCCTTGTTCTAGGGGAGGTGCTTCCTCCCTCTGTTCTCCATGGTCCTCATCTGGAATGGATGCCACAGGTCCATGTCCTTCTTGTAGCAGGAACCCCAGAGCTGGACTCAGTGCTCCAGGTGGGGTATCACCAGAGCAGAGGGAGGGGCAGAATCCCCTCCCTCCTCCTGCTGGCCACACGTCTTTGGATGCAGCCCATGTGCTGCTGGCTTTCTGGGCTGTGAGTGCACATTCCTCCATCACATCTCGCTTTTCACCCAATAGTCCTCCCAAGTCCTTCACAGCAGGACTCTCTCAATCTTCATCCACTGAACAGTCCATCCATCAGATCCATATGTCTCTAATTCAGATTGAAGGATGTTGTGGGGAAACCATGTCAAAAGCCTTTCAGAATTCCAGAGAGATTACTTGGTGGGGTGTATGATACTTTATTCATTTCACAGCCTAACAAGCTTTCAAGATGCCACAGGAATTCTTGTTGTGTAAAGAGGCATCTCTTATGCAAAAATGTTTAAATACCTACCTGGGGACATTGTGTTGTGGTGGCCAATCCCTCATTTAGATTTTAACAGCCCCACCAAACGTCGTATTTATCTGTTAGGCTGTTGTCTTGATCAGATATCAGAATAAAGAAGAAAGAAAACATGAAAAGGAACTTCCATAGGATAGAAGAAAAAAGAGAAAAACAAGGGGGACTGATATTTGGAATGCATAAAAACTTGGGTCCCTTTTAACAGTATTTTTTTTCCTACATTATTTGGCATTCCAATTAACACTAAAAATAATTTTTTAAAAAATATATAAAATAGAAACAATGTTTACTTTTTACTGCCTTTCATTCCAGTATGAGAGGAAAACAGACAGCTATCATATAAAAAATTGAAATATTTAAATTGTATTCCCTGGTATCTTTCATCTTGTACTGAATATATATTAAACTGTACTCTAGTAATCTGAATAACTTAATATTATTAGCATAGTCTTGTTAACCACTATTGGACTTTGAAATTGGTTTTGGTAATCAGTAAAGAGTTACATGTACAAAAGAAACCCACAGTCATTCCCATCTCTTATAAGGGAATCTAAGGAAAAATTCAATTTTTAACACTGTACAAAAAAAAAAAAAAGCCTGTTTTAGAAAAAGTGCTGCTATGGTTTAAGCATTTGTTAGCTATTCTTCAGACATACTGCATTTCTTAAACAGAAGAATTTAGTTACACTGAAATGCAAACTCAAAAAGCAAGTTAAGCTCAAGAAGAAGGAGAACTTTGTTTTAAAATAAAATATATTTTATAGCTGTTGATTTAATTTTCCTCAAATATTTCTTAAAAAAAAAACAACCATAAAAAATTTGCCCAAATTGTAAAGTAAGAAAGAAGGAGCAAGAGGCATATGGAAATACATACCAAGAGAGATTAATATTTAATTTTGCATTTCTTTGCCATTCAGACATAATGATCATAACCTTATTTTAATATAAATCAGATCACACCTAAGAGANTTATCAGGATATTTCAGATTTATTTTAGCATTAAAAAAGGAAAAATATTCATGAGTGAAATTTCTTCTTTAGTATTAATGAAGAGAGATAGATTTCTTGCACACTTGAGTATTTCTGAAATTCTGTATAAAATTTATTTATTTCCTGCACAAACTACCAAACTCAAAGTCCCCGATATTTGCATACACTATTGAGAGTGATCAATGTGATCCTTACTCCTGAGATGCCTGTAGATCTGATGGAAAATCTTATAATCCTTTAGCTACCATAAATTGGGTCATAATATATTTTATATTCAAGCTATTTATAGTATCGAATAATTTATTTTGTTTTCAAGATAGATTAATTAATTAGCAGATATTTCAAACTATTCACACTTAGTAAGCATCAAGAAAATTTGTGCAAGTTTACAATTAAACAGTCAGAAAGGGGAGGAGAAACTATGGAGAAAGAGTGGAGAACAACACTGTCAACAACAGCTCAAATATTTGGGTAGCTCCAGGAAAAATGTTCACCCTATGTTGAAAGTAAGATATTTCCAGTGAAATTAGGTTTGAGATTGAGAAGGAGAAATTACGTGTTTAAATTATGTTATATCTTTTAAATATCTTAGATTGACTACAAAGAAAACAGGGTACATCATACTGCTTTGTTAGTTAAAAACTAAAATGGACTCCTGGGAACCATAGTCTCTAACTGGATCTCACATTGCTGGAATGTCTTTTGGTCAAAACTTTTCCAAGTCCTGGCAAACAAAAGGGACATGGGTCTGAAAGAGTATGGACACATCACCATTTTTCTACAGGAAGCAGAGAGGATGGACTGCAAAATAATTGTCAAACACACAGACTGACAATGTGGTCCCTGCAGCACTGAAATATCCATCTCACAATCTGTGTGAAGTTCCCTGTACTATTTGTATTTCTTATTGAAAGGACTGGGGAGCAAAAAAATCTGGATGCCATGGCTTTATCTGTCACAGCCATGAAAGAAAGACTATCCTGTTGCACCGCCAATGTGTCTGATGCAAGAGGAGATCATTTGTCTCTCTTTGAGGCTTGGCTATGTCCAAAAAAATGGTAAATGTGGGAAATAGACAGGCACAGATCACTTCAGATAAAAACAGAAAGATATTTTCACAAGTAATTTTACTGGTAGAGGGGAAGACTAAAACATGTAGAGGGAGATGTGATTGGATATAATAGCAACAAAGGTATCTGGAATACAAATGCTAGAGATTAACCAGCAATAGGAGAAAAGCCTTTACAAAGATTTTCAGGGGTTATGAATTTATTATGGGGGTTATGATGAAAAACTGGACAAAATATTGTGAAGTAGGCAGAGATAGCTGACAATTTGTACAAATACCAGTAGGATTTCCTCAGCCTACTGAGAAATTTCAAATAAATGAACTTTCCAGGCTTTAGAAAACTTTACATTTTTCTGAAGCTGAAGGAGAACTTAATCTGTTTGCAAAGGACAACCTAAACAGTCAATTGAAGACTTTAAAGGATAGGGAGGAGTTGTTACCCCACTTGATCTGTGAGTACTTGTAGCTTAAAATTAGCTACAATGCTGCAAAAATCTGTAAAATTAAGCACTGTCACTTAACAGCAGAAGGTCATCATGAGGAAGAAAGCTTATAAAATAAAACACTGGTGGTTTCTTCCCAGATGGGTAGGACACAAAGAGTGCAGTAGACGTGAACCAGTATGCTAAGGACTGGCACAATAAACTAGTTAAATAAAAGACTTTTTGAAGCAACATGTTCAGTATCTAACACTTCCATAATACCTGTTCATCAGGAAGCTGTTTTTTTTAAGGAAAAACTGTTTGCATGGAAAATATTTTTCTAAATGTGCTTGTTTAGTGACCATGTCCTATCCAGTATTGCACAAAGCCTCCAAAGCATCTTGAATCAACTGCTACTCCCCAGATGCCTTATTTCAGATACAACCTGCACAGTAAATATCCATGTGGCAATATTTGTACATCTACTTATATGCAAATCTTAGGTGATATTGAAGAAATTTTCCTGTGTAGATCAATCTAAATCTATATTCTCGGTAAATATTTTTAACAATGAAATTTTTCTCTTCCTTGTTGACTAGAATCAGTGAATAAAAAGAAAAACTAGACTTGTAACTGTAAATTACACTAGTCCATAAAACAGTGTTGATAATTATCAGACTAATGCAAAGATAAAAGGCTGAAGCATTAGTCTTAGAAAAGGATATAAAATTCTGTATGGTTCTGTAATCTTACTTTTGAGAAGTGCTGCACTTTAATCGTAAATGTTGCACTTCCTTCAGTTTGTATCTTAAAAGTCATCCAACAAAAAATACTAATAATGATGCTTAAAATTGTTCTTGATAAAGACCTAACATCAGGGGTGGGGGGAAGTTTCTTTTTCTACTAGTAATTTAACTTCTGATAAGGAAAATAGTTCTGGGTACTCAAAATTTGCAAATATTTTGCTGACAGAAGAATCCACTGGGAAAAAATATTTTAGGCTAGCAAGAATCAACTCTTTTATTTGATTAATTTTTAATTTTATTCAAATATCATATATTCTTTTAAGGAAACCACAGGTATTATTTTTACTTATAAAAAACATAAATGGCACTAGTAGGAATTAGACTGTTCAACTGCAAAGAATTCCATATGTAAATGAAACCCCCTCTGCACTCGAATAAGATAAACTATGCCCTGCATTAATGGGACTTTTTTTGTACACTTTCTTGCCAAACACCTGCTGGTCAAGCAAGATTGCTGACTGGTTAAATTGATTTAACTCCCATGTGGGGATACTGTGTTGTTTCTTTAACTCACTGAAATACAACACTTCACTTGGTGAGTGACAAAATGTTTTTGAATAGATTACGTGTTCAATAAACAGCTATGTGGTTCCCTAGGAAAAAAAATACACTTGGAATAAAAATCCCCTTTTAAACATTTTCACTTTTTACTTTCTCTGCTAAAGGAAGGGAAAACAATGTTTATAGAATGTAGTTTATTTATAGAATTTCTATACAGATTATAGCAAAAATATAATATCATAATCTTCTACTGTAATATACAATAATTTTTCATAGTTTTGTCATTTTGGTTTCTGTGTGATTTAAGTTGCACATGTGCAATGAGGATACTCATATTCATGTGACAGGGAAAAGAAGTTTTATAGTTACAATATCTTAATCCATCAAAAAAGAAAGCTAATACTGCAGGAAAACTGTAGATGTAAGAGAAGTAACACTAATTCAAGGAAACCATCAGCTAGTTTACAAATTTAGAAAAAAAGTATTGATATGTGTTAAACAAATTATGCAATGAAAGAGTCATAGATCCATGTGGAAAAAAATGCAGAAAAACAACTAAAAGAAGTTTTATTGATCTGAATTACTAATGAATAATTGATGAAAAAACATTCATGACATGCAAGATACCAAAGTGTGTTTCTCGTATTTGCATTACATACATAAATAGTATTTAGTAATAGTTGACTTAATTTTGAATACTAGGAATATGATATTGAAAGGATAGATAAGCTTCTTATACTAAAACTGAAGGGAAAGTGTTTTGCACCACACAGATCTCAGTCCTGGTTTATTAATATAATTATGCAGATTATGAATCTGTCATAGAACCCTGTTTTTACTTTCTCCCTATGAAACTAGGGTTCCTTTTTATTTAAACAGAAGTAGATTCAAGTAACTTCTATGGCAAAAATTACAATGGCAGGAGAGGGGATGGTTCACATTTCAGTTTCATTCTGACAGGAAGTTAAAGAATTACAAAAGCTGAAAGCATTAAGAAATACCATAATTAAGATACAAACACTTCATATTTAAAAGTCTCAGTTATGCTTTTGCACATTTGAATATTTTTTTCCAAGGAAGCTATTAGTCTAGTTTAGAGGAAATTTCTGAAATTTCTTTGCAAAAATTTCTTGCTGATAACTAAGCTAATAGAACTGAGAGAGGAAATATGCAGCCCACTCAATGGGTTCTTAGTACTGGTGCTTGCATGCTTCTTTCCATTAAACATAATTTGTATTGAAACTGAAATAAAGAAAATATCAAGAAAAGGAATTTTCATTGGTGAAACATTTCTTCTCTTTTTTTATCTTCAGAGAGGCCTTGATGTATATTGCTAACAGAAAGAGAGGACAGCCCTAGGTGTTATACTTCTTGAAAGCTGCCTCTTCCCTTCACAACAAAATGTTAAAGCCAGTAAAATGTTCTTTAGCAGCCTTTTCAATTTTTGCCATAGTCAAAGAGTTCAGAAAGTGTTTTANTGTGGGGATACTGTGTTGTTTCTTTAACTCACTGAAATACAACACTTCACTTGGTGAGTGACAAAATGTTTTTGAATAGATTACGTGTTCAATAAACAGCTATGTGGTTCCCTAGGAAAAAAAATACACTTGGAATAAAAATCCCCTTTTAAACATTTTCACTTTTTACTTTCTCTGCTAAAGGAAGGGAAAACTATGATTATAGAATGTAGTTTATTTATAGAATTTTCTATACTGATTATAGCAAAAATATAATATCATAATCTTCTACTGTAATATACAATAATTTTTCATAGTTTTGTCATTTTGGTTTCTGTGTGATTTAAGTTGCACATGTGCAATGAGGATACTCATATTCATGTGACAGGGAAAAGAAGTTTTATAGTTACAATATCTTAATCCATCAAAAAAGAAAGCTAATACTGCAGGAAAACTGTAGATGTAAGAGAAGTAACACTAATTCAAGGAAACCATCAGCTAGTTTACAAATTTAGAAAAAAAGTATTGATATGTGTTAAACAAATTATGCAATGAAAGAGTCATAGATCCATGTGGAAAAAAATGCAGAAAAACAACTAAAAGAAGTTTTATTGATCTGAATTACTAATGAATAATTGATGAAAAAACATTCATGACATGCAAGACCAAAGTGTGTTTCTCGTATTTGCATTACATACATAAATAGTATTTAGTAATAGTTGACTTAATTTTGAATACTAGGAATATGATATTGAAAGGATAGATAAGCTTCTTATACTAAAACTGAAGGGAAAGTGTTTTGCACCACACAGATCTCAGTCCTGGTTTATTAATATAATTATGCAGATTATGAATCTGTCATAGAACCCTGTTTTTACTTTCTCCCTATGAAACTAGGGTTCCTTTTTATTTAAACAGAAGTAGATTCAAGTAACTTCTATGGCAAAAATTACAATGGCAGGAGAGGGGATGGTTCACATTTCAGTTTCATTCTGACAGGAAGTTAAAGAATTACAAAAGCTGAAAGCATTAAGAAATACCATAATTAAGATACAAACACTTCATATTTAAAAGTCTCAGTTATGCTTTTGCACATTTGAATATTTTTTTCCAAGGAAGCTATTAGTCTAGTTTAGAGGAAATTTCTGAAATTTCTTTGCAAAAATTTCTTGCTGATAACTAAGCTAATAGAACTGAGAGAGGAAATATGCAGCCCACTCAATGGGTTCTTAGTACTGGTGCTTGCATGCTTCTTTCCATTAAACATAATTTGTATTGAAACTGAAATAAAGAAAATATCAAGAAAAGGAATTTTCATTGGTGAAACATTTCTTCTCTTTTTTTATCTTCAGAGAGGCCTTGATGTATATTGCTAACAGAAAGAGAGGACAGCCCTAGGTGTTATACTTCTTGAAAGCTGCCTCTTCCCTTCACAACAAAATGTTAAAGCCAGTAAAATGTTCTTTAGCAGCCTTTTCAATTTTTGCCATAGTCAAAGAGTTCAGAAAGTGTTTTACCACCCTGAATGATTCAGAAACATGAAGGTCTATGAGGTCTGAGGAAACCATATAGTAAATAGCCAAAAAGGAGCCATGTGCTGCCAGAGCTCTTCTGACCTGCTCTTTGGAAGAACTTCCTGCCCTGATATTTGTCTTTTCAAAGCCATAATGTATCCTCAAAGTCATAAGCCAGAAAAAACATATATTACTTTCCTAAGTGGAAGGGGGTATAGTATCAAAAGCAGCCTTGTTGAGGAATACATGGGGGTGCTGCTGGGTGAAAGGCTGCACATGACCCAGCACAAGAAAAACATGGACCTGTTGGAGTGAGCCAGAGAAGGGCCACCAAGAAAGTGGGATGGAGCACCTCCTTCAAGAGGAAAGGTGAACAGAATAGGAATTGTTCAGCCTGGAATAGAGAAGGCTTTAGGGTGACCTAATTGCACCCCTCCAGAATCTGAAGGGAGCCTAGAGGAGAGACGGAGACTATTTACCAGAACATCTAGAGAAGGCAAGGGAGCATGGATTCAAACCGAAAGGGCATCAGTTTAGAGCAGATATTGGGACAAATTTCTTGACTGTGAGGGTAGTGAGGCACTGGAAAATGCTGCCCAGACAAGTTGCGGATGCTCCATCTCTGGAAATGTTTAAAGCCAGGCTGAATGGGGTTCTGAGCTATCTGGTGTAGTGGAAGGTGTCCCTGCCCATCCCATGGCAATGGGGCTGGAATTAGGGGATATTTCAAGTTCTCTTTTGATGCAAAGCATTCCATGCTTCTATGATATCATGCTCTGGATTACCTTACACAGACAAAGCTGATGTCCAGGCCAAAAATAATAAAGTTCAATGGCACTACTCTCTATGTGTAAGTATAGCAGACTATGTAATACAGAATTAATCCTCATCTTCTTAAATCATGTCTTGAATTTTTTTTCTCTTTAAAGCCACTCGTTTGGTCATGAAGTTGTTGGCTGGTCTGCATTTTAGAGAGCCTTTTATACACCTCTGAAAGAGCTTTACAAGATTCTGTGAAAAGCTTACTTGACAAATCGCTATTTGGCAGAAAGTCATTGGCAGCAAACTGCAGACTGACAGATGTATAGATATAGCAAGGCACTGAAATATTAAAGGAATACGTGTGACCCGTGATTTGAAGGCTGGCATTTAAAACAAAGTTCACAAATGCCTTTCCTTTCCATGTGCAATTTCAACCTGTGGATGAGTTCAGTGTTTATTAAAGCTATCACTCAGTTAAATGGGAGTTAACAAAGACAGCAAGAACAAAGAGGGGGAAAAGGTAGAGCTGGGAATCTCCAGAGAATTAAAGCAATTTAGGAAAACTGCTGATTTCTAAATTCTTAAAAGTTAAGACTTGGTTTTTGATAACATTTTTTTAAATACTTGAGGAAAGAAACCTCTTCTGTGTGTATAAGCTGTATGGAAGCCAAGAAGGTGAGACAAAAATAGGTGTAAGAAATTTAAAGGTGAAAAATTATTTGTCTGCATTCTCATTCTCTTTCAAACAGCATTTCTCATCGTGGACAATTTTCATCGTGGAGCAATAAGGTCACAGCCATAAAAAAGAAATATACGCGTATCTACCCAGATAGCTAGCTGGCTATTTGTGTATGCACACAATGCATTCATGCAAACATATGCAAAAACAAAGGTTTTCTAATTTCTAGTTTGGAATGCATTACGAATGAATGGCAGCATTGCATTGTGTGTTTTCAGGAGCTTGCAGTGACAAGATTTTTTTAAAAACATTGTTAGTACCAACTTTACTAATAAAGATTTTTATATTTAATAAGCAGAGCAAAAATGCTCATACTGGGGAAAAAAAAAANCTAATTTCTAGTTTGGAATGCATTACGAATGAATGGCAGCATTGTGTGTTTTCAGGAGCTGGCAGTGACAAGATTTTTTTAAAAACATTGTTAGTACCAACTTTACTAATAAAGATTTTTATATTTAATAAGCAGAGCAAAAATGCTCATACTGGGGAAAAAAAAAAGGAGGAAAAGAGGAAAAGGAAAGAGCTAGGAGAGGGCCTCTAGTACAAACTAACTCTACTGCTGCAAAGAAAATGCACTAGAATTAAGGTTTGTAATGTTCACTTAACTGAAAGCCTGATAATGAGTATTGTAGACTTTTTTCAGCCACCATCTTCTAGGAAACTCACTGGACTGTAACTTGGAAAACCATGATGATGATGATGATGATGATGATGATGATGACAAACTGCTTCCCCACAGTGCAGAATCTTTCCATGTAGAAAACTATTGTCAAAGTGCTGGCAAAAACTTGTTTGCCTCATGTGTTGATGTTAAAAAATCAGGCTTCTTAGTGTGAGTTCAGAGAGCAGATTCTAGCCCTGCAGCTGCCCTGTCCCTGCAGCCTCTCATGGATAAGAGCAGAGGAAGGGAACATCAGCCACCTCCATTCACATTTTCTGTGAATAAGCTTTGGACACACCAAGCAAATTTAAGCCAAGCAAGAGCAATTAACGAGAAACACAAACCAGGTCACACAGGAGGAAATGGTCTAAAAAGCATTTATCAAAATCAGTGATTTTGCCTCGTTGGTGTTCACCTGAAGCTGATGTCTCTTATTCAAAGACATTTCAAATAAGCTCAATAATTTCAAATAATAACAGAAGGGGACCCACCTGTGTAACAATACTGATGTATAACTTGTGGTAGAATGACTTTACATTGCTGCCTGAAGACAAATTCATTTAAAGTGCTGCAGAAAGGCCATGGAATATGAATTTCCTGCTGAATTATTGTGTCTCATTCATAACTCAGTAATAAATGGGGAGTTTCTTTAATCCAGATCTATATCATACAAGGAATATATGATATAGGGAATAACTCAAAGGGCTGAAAGCACCTGTATCTCCTGAGAGAAGAATACAGATAATTGGTTCACCATTGTAGTGGTTTGGATGCACAACCATGCACCCTTAATATCCATTTTTTAGTGTTATTTTTGTTCTAGAACATTTAAAACAGACTGTAGGTACTTTCTGTTTGGCAATGATACAAAGTAGGTAAGCTGCAGACCAAGACCTGTTTTCTACCCTGCCTAGAAACTCAACTCAGATCTGTTAAAAGGAAACTAAAAGGAACTAATCAGCACTTTGTTTTCAAGATCCATGAAGTCTGAGCTTGGTGACAAAAAAAATTCATATTTCATAATATAAAACACAAAAATATAAGAGCAGGTCAGAATAAAGGTGTATGTTCATATCTTGTCCCTTCTGTTTCATCTTTTACTTTTCCTAAACAAGAGATCAAAATCCACAGCTGCAGTGTTTCACAGTTGAGATTATTCAGGCAGGGAGACAGGGCTGCTTATGATTAACACCATATTTTTGTCCTTGAACAAGGTGTAAAGAGGTGCTGCATTTTGATAGAATTAACATAAATTAGCTTTCCAATGGAATCCTCTTCCTTTCTCTCTGATTATCAATAAGTAGTCTAGTAGTCAGAACAGCTTTCTTTTTCCAGAATATAGAAATAAAACACACAGTTTATAATTTTCTAATTCTCCCAATTCTAAGTCTGCACCATAATCACCAATATGCATTCTCCTTACATATACATCACATAAAATAGAGACAACTAAGCTGGAAAGTGCAATGAGAAATAACTTGCTTTGGCTGGACTCTGATGTGTGACCACATTCACCTGACTAGGAGCATTTCTGTGTAGTCTGTCCACATTTCTAAATGTTACCACTTTGAAAGAGCTATGAATTTTCAGGGGCTGGGTGTTGCTGAACACTGAGAAGCTTCTCTTTTCTTGAAAAATAACTAGCAAAAATTTGTACATTGATTCACATGTTTTAAAGGTGGAATTGAATATATGTACCATCAGGTACAAATTTATACAGAGAATGAAGAGCAAGGGCATAAAATTGAAAGGCTGGAAAAGATACAAGCAGGCACAACAGAAGACTTTCATCGTCTCCAAAGTTACGGGATCTAATTATCTAATTGCTCAAACAAAAAAGCATTAACTTGGCTTGTTATTCTATTTGATAGTTTTAATAATGTAACTAGTCCTGATGAAGCAAGCATGTTAACACAGATATTCCAGTCATAAATTTCTTCATGCACTTTTTTGAGAGTAATTCATAAATCTTCAGTTGTGTGATCTTGTAATTCAAAATTATAAACCAAATATTTTTCAACCTCTAAATTTCAAGATGTTTCTGAAATTTACAAATATTTCTCTTCATCTCTTCAGCTATAAATTTTAGAAATAGAATATTACCCACTGGTGGGATTGGATTTTACTATTGAAAATAGGAAAATATTACAGGAAATTATGTGCTTCATTGTGGTGATTCCAAAGACTGCTGGATACTATTCTGACACTGCTGCAATGAAGTTGAAACACAGGTTTCTCTAATCTAGCCTTGCATAGCAACTTCCTAAAATCTAGAAAGGTCGCAGCATTTTGCATGTGCTACACCATACCACTCCTTCCCTCCCTTATCCAAAGTATTGTACAACTTGTCAATATTAAATAAATTGAAAATTTTCTTACCATAGCAAAGGTCTTGTTCTAATCTCTTGGTGAGCTACTGGCAGATTCCCATAGACCTATTACAAACATTACAGGCCATAAATACATTTATTTAGCCTCTAAAATATTTTAAAAGAGTTATATAAAAATGCTCCTGCAGAGCAAGTTATTCTGAAACTTTCAAAGAAACATGGATTGCTGCTGTACTACCCTCAACCCACAGAATTTATTCTATTCAGAAAAGGTGAAACAAGGATAAAGTTAGTAAGGTTATTTCAGCGAAACTGTTTCTCAAATCACAGTATATTTCCAGCTTTTGTCAAACAGATGCAATAGAAATGCAACATAATTATAGAACAAACAATTTCTGTATGCCAATTCTGATTTATGCACTAAGTAACATAGGTTCTGTGAAAAAAACAACATTTTTCCCACTGAGTCCTATTCTCCTTGTGATGTGACTGTAATCAACATGCCACATCAAATCACTGGAGTCACTTGAATCTAGTGCAACTACAAAGTCAGATAAATTTGGAAGTTCATTTCCCTTCCTGGCTGCTAGAGCAAGATAAAAAAGCAAAATGGGGGCAGGAGGAAATTTTGAGTAACATGAAGAAAAGTGCCCACAGACTGCTGTAAATTACACCTCTTTTACAGCACACTCTTGGCCCTTTCTGAAGAAATGTGTAAATCAGCTGATTTTTTTTTTTGCAACTGACATTGTTAACAATGGGATTCTTTTGTTTATTTCTAAGACTGTCTTTAACAATAATAAAACCTGAAAGTTTCGGGTATTGAAGAAATTTCATATTTACAGAACTGTAGAGATCTTTTTTTGATGCTCTAGTCTGACACATAAAATCAAGATTTCATCTCTGGAAATGTCACAGGTTTCACTTCTGACATTGAATGAGGCATTCTTTCTACACAGGTAGATATTTCAGCTATCCATAAATAAAAGCAGAAAACCAATTTTACATTTACACTTTTTTTTTTTTTTCTTTACAGATTTATTTATTGACTATCACCTGGGATCTCTACATTCATCAGTTATAAATCCTCCAAGCAATATAAATCGTTTGGGGATTTTTTCCCCACGTACCTTTTCAAGCTGCCTTCCTCTCCCTTGATTGATATGACTAAGAAATGCAGTTAACTGATTTGGGAACACTGACCTCACATCTATGAACACTCTCTGCTGTACTTGCATAAAAAACCCTACAGGATAATACTACATAGGGGGAAGTTCAATAATTCAATTTTTTTTTTTTTTTTTGACAGTGACAATTTTGGGTTCTTCTTTGAGCAGTTATTTATAATGACATTTCTGTGGTTCATTTTTTCTAAAGCTTGACTACCAGCACCAATATCCATTCACGGAAATTAATGGGAAAAAAAAATAAATATCTCTTGTTGCGGTGCATGTTTTTTCCTGATTTCATTGTTAATTATATTNCTATGATCCTCCCCCTAGGGTTCCCTGATTGGTTTACTGTTTATGCCCACCCCTTAATTTGTAACCCTATAAAATCCCTTGCACAACTGTGCTTGGGGCTCTTTTGTTCTCCTCCCTTCATTTAGGATAGACTCTGCCTTTGGAACCCGAGAGCAGAAGAGCCTTATTTTTCCCCTTCGTCTCTCCCTTGGTAGTGGTCTGCCTCCATAGAGCCAAAACTCTAAGGTTCTGTCAGTGACACAACACTTGCAGTGACAGTTCCCCACACTCAGCGTGGCCCTTCTGGACCATAGTGTGAAGGCTCAGAGCCAGCCGGGCTTGGGAGGGCCACGTCAATCTCTTCTTATGTTTTTCTTGTCATTCAACAACTTGTTCAGTTTGATTTCTTTCAGCTTCATCTGCCATCCAACCTGCATGGCAATGCATCACATACCTGTACAGTTTGTTAATGAACCCAGAGTCTTTTTTTCTTGTTTTTGAGCTTTCATTGCTACCTCTCTGCTGGACCACCACTGGTAATATTTTTCTGTTGCAAAGAAGCACGATATGACCAAAGGTTTTAATTTTTTCTAAGTTTTTGTAGTAATTTTGCCAGTTCTTTGCCATCTCTCAAGGTACTGAATTTTATACTCTAATTATTTTTCATATTATAACTCCAACCCCAATAGCAGCAACACATATTGGACTTTTTTTTTTTTTTTTGCCCCCTCCTGGGAGTATCACTAGTTCCCTTCTTTTTAAGAGGAAAGAAACTTGACTGTGATCCTCAAAACTGTGGTCTGACCTTCAGAAAGAAGTCCGAAAGCACAGTAAGTTGAGACAGCAGGTTTCTCTTAAGCAACAGTAGTAGCTGTGGGAGCTCTGACAGTTCTGAAGAACTGATTCCTTTATAGGTTGCCATGGTGAGGCTTCTAATTTATGAACCATTAATGTTATACTTTTGTTCTTCAAAGTCAAAATTGATTGTTTAGCAAATGTCTTCCACAGGTGGTGAGTTAACAAAATAAATCAGTGTACAAATCCTACAAAATAAATTAGTAATCTATCCTTTCAGACTCACTTTTGAAATTTGACTTTTTAAATTCCTCATTAAAATTGTGAATGAGTGTTCAACTGTCCATACATTATTATTTTAGCTAAAATACTTTTTTTTTTAAAAAGTCTCCTCAATGTTATCTCAGTTCCTAATGCAATGCATGCATCCTGCAGCCTATCTTGGCAACAACTTTATAATTAATATACATTAACCAAAGAAACTCTTCTGATTATAAACAGATCACTTACTGAAGTTGCAAATTTCAAAGCACCAACTTTGTACCATAAAACATATGTTCTATGCAAAATTGGCAATTACATCCCATATCTCACAGTTCTATTCTTTATACATCTTCTTTGCTTGTCTTTAATTTCTACCTGCAGTAATTATTTTGTTATAGAGAAGTTCTGCCTTCAGTACAATGATTGCCACACTAATAAATTTAAAACCTTCCACCCTTTTTTCAAATAAATATCCTAAAGGCAAACCCATAACACAAGCTGTATTAAAATAGTCTGAAAATCCAGCCACAGAGACAAGTACACTAATTAGTACCATTACTACCATAAGAATATATTATTTTATATTTTGGGGCTACAAAGATTTATAAATTATTCTAAAAGCAGAATTCAATCACTTTGTTTTCAGATCCTGAAGCCAAAGTGTCTGGACACTTTGATTTATATCTGATGGCCAAATCATATATGCACCACTATAGCTAAATTTCAAATGATGCAGAAAAGATTGGTCCCCTGGTATTAATCCTCCAGAAACTGAACATTTAGCTTTTCAGGAGCACCTATTTGTTAAAAACACAGGCATGGCATTGGAATAAGTAGTTAGTGATTTATGGTGCTAAAGGCTAATCAGTATTATCTGTAATATGAGAGGAGTTTAATTCAGAATGTTTTCTTGATGTCAGCATCTGAAGGGTTCATCTGGAATGATACAGATGAAGAAAGCAAAATAAATTGAATGAAGTGTCATGTGAAGAAGAGACATTTAAAATGGAAAAAAAAAGGGCCCATGCAAAACCAGGTCTACATAAAAATGAAATAAATATACACTCAACAAATTGAAATGGCATGGAGTAGCAGTACATGTAGAAGTAACAGGCAGGGAATAGTCAAACAGCCAGCTTAGAAATCATAGCTGGAACACAGCTGCTGCAAATGGCCAAACCTTCAGCCTTCAAGAGTGTTATTCTGATAACACAGTGTGCAACTTTTCTGTACAGTGAAGAAACATACTGGAACACAACTCAGTTGCTGGCCTAAGCTTTTGACCAGCTGCTGTCATTTAATTCTATATATTTAATGTAGAACAAAAGTCTCCAAAGACAATTAATTAATGTATAAAAATTATGCTTTTAAGACCTGAATTGCTGAGAGAAAAGTTGAGTAGGCAATAGTTTCTGCCTAAATCCCATTGAAATGAACTTCTAGTTCAAGTATCTTTCTCTGAAAAAATATACAGATTCCCATGATAATGGTGTTATGCTTGCCCTGACAAAAAACTTCAAGGAAGCACATCTAAATTCTGTGGCAATATTTATGTCTCTGAAGTATCTTTCATCTCTCTCTCATATCTGCATTATTGTGGTTTATGTCGAAAATACACATTGCTGAATAGTTTTAGCACAATTACATCTTTCTGTGAAATGCTTTATCCTGAGTTCAATGGTTACAATAGAGACTCCAGTCAGACAATTCAGAATCTCCTTACCTTTCTTCATGAGTGTTTGAGAACTGGAGAACTAGTCCCATCATTATTGCACTTTCTCATACCCTTTGCTGCTGTTCTTTTCAGATGCAGTCCTTATTTTCCTGAATTATCCACCTGTGACAAGAATCCTCGCACTTGGTCTTCTCTCATGTTTGTTTCCAGAAATACTGAAGACATCTGCAGAGTAGTCCCCCTTGAACACAAATGGAGAGCAGTGGGCACGTTCAGGTAAATTCTCTTAAAATGGAGTGACAGAAGCTTACACTTGTAGACCTGAACACCCTAGGTCTGCCTGACAGAAAGTACCCATGGAACAGGAAGACTCTCTTCAGGCACCAACTTCCTCCTGTAGATGTGATGGGAAAAGTGTGTTCTAATGACAGATTTTGAAGAGGATGAAGCTGTAGCATTGTGAACACCTACTTGGACCACTTCCATGGCATGAGTGACAAAGTTGAAGAACACATCCAAGTATTTGTTCAAAAATCTTAGTAGACAATGAAAACTGGTAGTAGAGACTTCATTTTATCTGAAGGAATTGTCCACTTCTCATGATGGGCATAAAGACAGAATCAGTGTCTTGTAGTTTTGGAGGATTTTTTCCCCCATCCCTTGAAACAGTGAGAAATATCTAATTCCCTGACAAATCCATCAACATCTATGAATGAAATAGTCTGAGGCAGTTTATGTCTCACGGGCTCCTTGCACGCAGCTGAGCTTCTAATACACATTTCTAATCTCTTACATTAATAAGGGTTGGAAATGTTTTATTCCCCCAGATGAGAACTCTGATTCTCCAGTGTAATGGGGTAATAAGTTTGTAATTTGTAAAGCAATTTGATGATTGCAAAATGCACATTATATCGTGATTATATTATTGTAAAGGCATCAATGTTTTTAAACAAAAACACTAACAGTCCTCTATATATTTAACATTTTTGTTATTTGTAGACTTTTTATACTTTCTGTCTAGAGTCAGATCACTAGTATTAATGTGAAATGGAATTTACACATTGACAAAGGGATATCAAGCTCATTGTGCTAGACCAGGTCGTGTTAATCCATTCATGTTCATTGTACTTTATTGTGTTTCATGATTTAATATAGAATTATAGACTAGTTTGTGTTTGAAGCAAGCTTGAAGATTTCTGATTCATTGCCATGGGCATGGACACCTTTCCCCAGATCAGGTTCCTCAGATCTCCATTCATCCTGACCTTAAACATTTTGAAAAATGGGGCATTATCAGCTTCCCTGGGCAATCTGTACCAGTTGACCTTCACAGTAAGAATTTCCTCCTTAATCTCCCTAAACTAATGCCCTTTCAATTTGAAGCCATTCTCTCTTGTCCTGTCTCTACATCCTCTTGTAGAGAGTCCATCCTCATCTTTCTTGTAGGCTTCCTTCTGGTACTGGAAGGCCACAATCAGGCCACCCTAAAGCCTTCTCTTTTCCAGGCTGAACAATTCCAATTCTGTTCACATTTTCTCTTGGAAGAGCTGTTCCATCCCTCTAATCATTTAGGTGGCCTCCTCTGTACTCACTCCAATAAATCCACGTCCTTCCTGCACTGAGGACCCCAGACCTGGATGCAATATTCCAGGTGGGGTCTCACGAGACCAGACTAGAGGGGCAAGTTATGCCTTACTGTTTATTCTGGTCTTTTTTGAAAAAAAAACCCACAGAAATAAAGGCAACTGGAAACAATAGCAAATTAATATTTTAAAGTATTTCTGCTTTTTTAAAATGCAAAATGCTCCAATTAGACGATCTCATGGAAACTAGGAGTAATGCCTCTTCCCACATATCTCTTTTAAAATTAAAGAATTTTTTTCCTTTCATTCTGACATGGATTTGGGTCCTGAAACAACCATTATCATAAACTCAACAGATATGTGTAACATTTCAATGTCTTGGACAATTAGACTGGAATAGTTTTCCATGTGCTTTATATCTTCCTTAAAAGTGAATTCATATATCCAAGAACGTCCTGAATTTAAACAAGCACTTTTACATGTTCATACTAATTCTTGAGTCATGGTAGTGGTTTCATTAATAATGTATTATTTATAATGTAATATTAATATATATGTAATATTGTTGATTACAAGAAGCCCAAGTCAGCTTTTACTTCATTTTTCATAAATCTTTCTTTAAGCACAACTGTAGTCTATAATCTGCTTTGCATCCCCATGAAAATAGTACATAAACACTCCATGAAATAAAGGACAATAGTGGCTGTTATAGCAAAATCTTACCATAATTATCTTTTTCTTAGCATGAAAACATGTGCTTTTTAAACTGAAATCAGAATTAGAAAAAGCTTTCCAGGGATGAATTTTCTCCTAGGGTTAGCTAGGAAAGCAGGGCTCCTACCCTCGTTGCACATTTACAACATGAATAAAAACTATGCTTCAGGGAACAGGTAGGATACATTATTCTGTCAGAGCAGCACAGGGCTGTGACTGCAATTCTTTGAATGTCTGGGTAAGCACTATTGTCTGTTATTAATGTCCATGGGCAGTTCAGGTTCATGCTTACCACTCATTGTGTCTTTCTTTCCTGCTGCATGCTATACATGGCACTGGGACACTCATATCAATACCAAAGAAGGCACTTAGGTTGACCCAAATTTTTACTTTTATATTAAAGAGTTGCATTTTTTGAGTGAATTAAAATCAGGCACTGGACACCTTTTTTACAAAAATCCCTTGTGGAAAATATTTGCATGAAGAATTTTAATTAAATTGTAGCTTATACGTTGAATATGTTAAATACCAATCTTTCTATTTTATCAGGTTTTTTTCTTTCAAAGTCTTGGGTTTGGCACCTTGGGAAATCTTAGTATCATGTCAATCTGGAAACTAGCTGAAAAACATAATAATTTCTGCTCTCAAAAATTAAAATTATCATATCTATATCTCTCTGTACCTTGCTTTACAAATTCTGCCCACTGTAAATTATGCAACTTTCGTGTGCTTTAAAATCCAGAAATGATGTGATGTTATATGACACAAATTGAACTAGGAAAAGTTGTTTTAGAATGATTTTGTGCTGTGCTCATTTTTGCTATATCATTTGTGATAAGATTTGCCTAACAATAATAAAAGAAAACATTTTTGTTTACATCAAAATATTATAAGAGTGTAAAAGATCTCAGCAGCAATAAAACACACCATTTTTAAATCATTGAATATATTTAAAGTGTATACAGCATTACAAAACTATGTTTAATACAAAAAATATGAAATATATAAATAAACAAACAAATCAGTTTTGAGCTATTTTGAGTGTTGTGCAACATATTTACATTTTTAAAAGCTATGAATGTTATATAAAATAATCAAAACTCAGAAAACAAAAAATAAACACCGTGTTTCCTTGAAAGATTTCTATCTACTTGTTTCACTCAAGGATCAGTTTTCCAACACATGGTTTTTAATATATGACATATAGGTGATGTATAAAAATTATATTATATTCACTGCCCATAATAGCTTCTTTTAAAGTTCAGAGCCATCTTAGTCATAAAGAGATTTCTATCAGACTTTATCAATCAATCAAGTTTTTACCAAAAGCTTTAGACAGAGAGGAGTTATAAATTATCAGTATTCTTTGCACTTTATATTAGGATGTCAGAGGAAGCTCTTCTAAGTAAAAGTACTAGAGTGAGGCATTAAAAACTTTAAAACATAAAACAACAATATTTCTTACAACTAAATATCTTGTTCATGTAGCCCAATTGTAGCCAAAATGTTTCTTCTTATGTCTACTTGGAACTTCACTAGATCCTACAAATTCTATTGTCTTCTTAGCTGAAAATGAGAGTTTATCTACAAAAATATATAGGGCACGTTGTTTGTGCAAAGATTTTTTTTGCATTTCAGCATAATAGTATGAATATAGAAGAATAAATATATTGGTAAAAAAATTCATATTTTTTTCCCAAACAGTTGAGATTTTGCAAAACTTGTGCTTCTTACAGTTGTGTCTATTTCTGCTAAAATAGAATGGGGATACTATTTTATGCGCCTGTCCCACAGTACCAGTGTTTAAGGCCAATCAATATATTGGCAATTGTCACAAAGAAGGCTTGAAAATATGCAAAGTTTTAAAATCTGCACAGTTTTGCTACATTGAAGTAAGTAGGCCTGCCCTAATTAATTTGCTAAGCTATATTCCCTCCTGACTCTGAAGCATCTAGAGTAGTATCAAAACCTGCAAAATATTGTAATATTGTAAACAATAAGACATCAAAATTAAATTAAATTTCATATTTCAAAATATGAAAATCCTCATAAACTACCTTAATTCTGGCATATGAAAGTATTTAAGCTATGATTTATAAATATTGTATTTTATCTATAATTTTTGATAGAAAATATGTTTAAATACTAAGGTTTTCATAGATGGTTTCATCATAGGCTGATTTCAACATGAACAGGACTCAGAAACTCAGCTCTGCTTCTTCATCGATTGAACATCATTCAGACACATTAACTGGAAAACAATATTAATTATCTACTGTATGTCAAAACAGAAAAAAATAAACTTAGTCTTTTTAAAATCAAAAGGTAGCATCTCAGGACTGTATTTAAGTTAAAGGGAGTAGAGCTGTCTTGGTCCATGAGATAACAGTACTTTGTCAAAGTGTTCTGCACTGATTTGCTCTGAGTGTGAGACATTGAGCAATTCAACAAAGCTACTAAACAAGTGCCTTTCTACTTTGAAGGTCCACCACAGCAGAAAGCTGAGGGAAAACAGAGGAGAAAAGAATGTAAAGATTAGCTGTCAGATGTATTAAAACAGTTATTTACTGGAACAAATCAGGAATTCTGCTTCCATGGTCATTAAATGTTAGTTTAATGTGAAAATACGCCTGCAGACAGTGTGTGAGTTATTAAAAGACATAAAATATATTGAATGGACCATTTTTCTAAAGCATTTCAGCCCAATTTTTATGATTCATCAAATTTCAGTCTCAACATATCACCCAGAGTCTTCCCAGTAAGATATACCCAAAAGCAGCACAATAAAAAAGAAGTATTTCTCTGCAATATGCATCAGGGTTCAGACACTTCTTTTGAAACAGGTTTTTAACTAGATTAACTAGTCAGCCTGAGGGCACACCTAAGATTCATCCTGACTGCATCTGTACAACCTGGTCTACAGCACACCCTAAATATGAGAAATTATACAGTCAGGATGTTAAAGGATCTGGCATTAATTTTTAAAAGCTGAAAAAGAGTACAGCCATATTATTGTTCTAACTCTAAAAGTGCGAAGCACCTAGCATGAGAACCAGGCCCATACAAATAGACTCCTGAGACCCCTAAAAATATAGGTATTAGGAAAGGCATTCTCACTGAAATATTAAGGTGATGAGTTTGTGATTCCACGTCAAAGGACAAGTCTCTGCATGAGAAATACAGACTTAAAGTCTTATGGATCAATATTAAACTCTTTCCATATAAGCATAAAGTATTTAAAATTGTATTTGCAATATGCCCCTTTTTAAAGACAAGGAGATTAAGCTGATAGGTGGTTCAACATTCAAGCTAATCACTGTGAAATTCTTAGTGATATATTGAATAAGCTTTTCTTTTCCAACTTAGGTTCAGCTCAAAATTTGCATTTGTTCAATGTTGATTTATGTTTAAATATTCCATTTGCAGTGAGACAATATTAACACTAGAGGCCAAACTCTATTCTTGGTTTCATGTGGAATCAATGGACTTATCATATATTCATCTATAATCATAGTAAATTAAACAAGAATTTGGCTTTGTAATAAACACTCTTTGAAACTATACTGATATCTCTGAAGCTATTTTGCATGAGGCTTACATCACATTTTTACAAAGATGACTTGTGTCTGGCTTTGGAAAAGGCTGTCAAGGGAAGTGGTGAAATCATCCTTTGAAATGTGCAAAAAACTTGTGACTGTGGCACATGGGGAATATGGTTTAGTGGGGAACTCAGTGGTGCTGGGTTAACAATTGGATTTGATGGTCTCAGAGGTGTTTTCCAACCTATTAATTCTGTGATTCAAATTCTATCATGAGGTTGATTTAGAAATATCTTTTTGTGTCAGAATAACCTAAAATAGTCTACCACTTACCATGTTGCATTGTTTCTAATGAACAGACTTAATTAGAAGTTGAACGTTGAGAAATTTTTGTTGCTTTTGTTCAGTGAAATATTGATGCTTTTTTAATAATAGAACTGTCTGGATGCATTATCAATATGAACCAAAGAAACAAAATGCAGCAGAACATAACATTTTAGGAGGGGCAAATAGCTTTTTATATGCTTAGGGAACTGCTCCTTTCTTTACAATAAACAAAGTCAACCTAGAAGAATAAAAATACTTCATTAGGCAAGAGAAACATTTGTATGTTAATTAAAGGTTCTGTGATCTTCTTAAACTATGCATCTTAATTGAAAAGTGTGTGGCTATAGGTGAAAGTAACGTGAACATTTATATATGCTCACATAAATTCATGTAAGTACCCCCCACTGGAAATTAGATGTTGTTATTATCAATGCTATTATTTACATTTCTAAGGAGGCAGTTAATTTCCTGATTCTCAATTATTCAGCATTTTTAAGTGACTGCGTCACACACGGAGTGTCATTAACTTGACAAGGACAACTTCTTCTAAATTTGACATCTTCCTGCTTTTTATATGTTCCTTTTTCCTGTATTTCTTCTTTCCTGTGCTGAAGATTTCTATTCTAAATTCTCATTTGGGAAGAAAAAATGTCAAAACGTAGTCAAATCATAAACTAAGTACATTGATTATATCCTCCAGAATCTACATACTGCATATAAATATGAGTAGGTGCTGGATTGCTCAAGTAACTGAGTAAGGTCAATTGAGATATGTATATGTTCATCTTAAATAAAGATTATGCAATAAATCAAGAGGTGTGGTGTAACAGTTTATTCTATCCTGTGTTTAGTATGCATTTCTGTATGTATTCACATGTGGTTTCTTTTAGGTGTGTTTCCTTATGATTCTCTATTATATATTTTTACTATATGGCTCTATCACATTGTCTTGGTTTTGAAAGACAGGTGCCTGCCAAGGAAGGCAGGAGCTTCTCTTGGAATAGAAAAATGCAAACCCCCTCCCTCCAAATTATTTNGTCTGGTCCTTCCTCTGGGAATCCAGTGGGAGAGAAGGCTGCTCCTCTGGGAGTCCAGTAGAAGGCAGATGCCTGTTCTGTCTGAACTCCCAGATTATATCCAGGTGGGAATGCTTGGCTCCTCCCCCTGGGCAGAGCTTCTCACAATGGGCTGATGTCATTCTCTGAGTCATGGGGTGGGTCCTTAATGGCCCATTATACAGGAAATGGCTCCCGGAGGGAGTTATCTATGACTCATGGGGCAAGGTGTTAATGGCCCATTAACAGGAGATAGTCCAGGGGAGGAGGCAAGGAAAACACTGCCCCTCCTGATTTTAACAGTTCATGAAGATGGAGATAGAATACAGACCTTTTGGAATACTTTTACATTGTAACCTAGGACACACATATATCTCTTATAGTCTTTTAATTTTCTTTGTTTTGAAGACAGTTCAGTTTTATAGGTTCTGTTTAGTTCATCTTTTCTTTCAGTTGTCCTTTTTTTCATAATTATTTTTGTAGAATTCTGCCACACTTTGATTTTGGTTTTGTTTGTTCTAGTAACCAAACCACATTTTATCTTTCCAAAATTTTGCCTTGCCTTACCTGTTATTTTCCAGGGATGACTGGGCAGTCTTTGTACAGTTTATCTGCTTTGCAGTCTATCTGCTGCTCTTTAGTGCTGTTTGGCATGTGCTGTTTACTCACACAATTTGGGATAAGAAGTGAAAATATCCTTGATCAAGTGATCCTCCAAGGTTGCTGAAGGGCAACAGACCTTCTTCAGCTGAAAAAAAGCTGAGCAGCACAAAATGCTGTTGCATGAAAATACCCATATTTTGTGAGTCTGAAACAAACTGCAGAAGCAGCTATCTCTAGGTGCACTGTCTGAGGACTTCCAAACCCATTGGTTCACTAACCTTGGTCTAGATTTTGCCTCCTATTTTGACAGAGAAGGCCTTATAACTACGACCCAATAAAAGTCAAAATGGTAGTTCATTTTTATATTTGAACCTTCAGGGCTTCCTTTTCTCTTCATGAGCATCTTAGCAAGCACCATGACAGATTTTCATGTAATTAAAGTATTTGAACACTTTTAAGAAAATCTAAAATCAAAAGAATTGATAACTTCTTCTTCTACCTATTCCTCCACTATCAAATCATCCTTCTGCTCATAAGAAACATATTATTTCCACTGTAGTTCTTATCCTTTCATCACTTGATTCTGCCTTGCCTTCCAATATTTTTTTTTAATTTATTCTTTATTTTATCAGAACAGGAACCCAAAAGATACTTTTTCTTTTCCAGGACTTTAGGGAATAATATGATTAGTTTTGTGGGTTAATCTACCTACATTGTTTCTAACATATAGTTCAGTGCTACACAAATATCTGTGAGCATTTTCAAGGGACTCTTCCAGTTATTTCTAAATATGAAAGAACAAGGCCATTATCAGGGGCATCAGGGCTCTAAGTTCAATAGTTTTTTGGTTTATGATCCTCTGTCCCATATAACAGGGCCCACAGCCACAAAAGTCTGAATACCACACAGTTTAGGAAGGGAAAATATTTTCTACATGTACAGAGAATCTCTCTCAAAAACAGAACTCAGAATCCTGAATCAGAGAGAAGAAGGGAATTGATTCATGTTAATAATAATAATAAAAATTACCAAACCAATGGAAAACAAAACTAATGTGGGAAAAAAAAAATCCCTTTATATAATTAAGGCAGTTTTATTGACATATTGGATGTCAGATGGATGCACAAGCTGCAACATGACTTCTCATAGAAGAAGTAATTGAATCAACCAGTAATCCAAGGATTACTGGTTTCAAGTGGCAAGAATATAATCAAACTCACATAAATTATTTACTCAAGGGGGGAATACTGGTAGTCCTTATACATAGTAACATTAATAATCACCTCTATTGGGATTGTGGGAGTCTGTGCAAATGCCGTTCACCTTTACCTCATCTTCTGCAAAAGTGTTCTTTAAAATTTTAGCTTTCCTAATGTAATACAATATACAAAATACAGTGAAAAATTTCATCAAGTCTTGTAATCTTAATTGATAATACTTACTAAGAAAAAAAAAATTAGAAAATAATATTCAACTGGGAAGAAGTGGAAGAATATAGGTTACCTGTACTAAAATAAGACTAGGACAAAGTGTTGTTTGTTTTTGGTTTTGTTCTTTTTTTTAAATAGGGACATCAGGATAAATTACCAGGCTAAAACTGAAGTACATTAGGAAAGCTGAAGGAAAGGTACTCAGAACATTAAAATGGAGCAGGTTTTCACCGCCAAATGCTGAATCAGCAGAATTGGGCTGTTTCATTGCTGCCATCTCTCTTGACATACAGGAAAATCACATCTAGGCTAATGTCAGTTTTTGTGCCATCTTACGCATTGTCTGGCTTCACAAAGTCCGCTGGTCTGAGCTCGGCCCTACATGTACACTACCTTGGGGACAGGGACCTGGTGCTTTCAAAAACTGCTGCCCTGGAAAGAGCTGCCAAGTGGACAGCTTGGGGTCACAGCCACGAAGGTTTCCAGATTCCCAGAACAGCTGGTGCTCTGCACTAACTGGCACCCACAGTTACAGAAGACATATGAGCAGACTCAGGAGAACACAATTGCACAGATTCCTTGCTACAATGTGATCTTTTCTGTAAAATCCATGCTAAAAAGTTACAATTTGCACCAGACAGGTAGAACTTTTGACCCTTTGAGAAAGTGGTAATAAGAAGTCCCAGTAAGAGACTGAGAAATGGCTTTTCCAGTCCTATGCCATAGCCATACTCTGCTCTCCCTGTAGGTGGTCCCTTCCTTATTGTCTATCCAAGGTACTAATACTGCAATATTTTAGATACAAATGTCTATTACAGAGATATTTTCTTAAATTTCATGCATATAATACAAATATGGACATAAAGGCCAGTATTGAATCAAAACAATATGCCAAAGATATAATTCCTCAATTGATAGTGCTCTCTTCCATAGGAATTCATTAAATATTTCTAAATTCTGGTAGAGGTAAAAGGTCAAATTATAAAATCTGAGTACTTTTAACCATTAAACAATGATACATGCATTAGATATTTTAGAAAACCATTCATACAACAGCTTATAATTTTACTTTCTAGCTTTCAAAAAATATTGTACTCTCACTTTTAACCTTTCACCTGCAAAATGCTAAAAACCAAAAATGGAAAAAAGTTTCTAATTTCTTTGATTTTTCTTATGGTTCCATGTCAACAGAATTGATCAGGACTTCATTTATCAACAAGAATCTCTTTGGTCATAACACAGTCCTCAGAAAAAACAATAAAAGTATATAATACAATTGTAAAAAACCAGAAGCTTTTAGAATTTTTACTGATGTCAACATCTGTGCATGTTTGGGAACAGGGGGGGAGCTAAAATTGCATAACCATAAAGGAGTCATCATTTGTAAATATACCTGTTTAATTTGATACAGAAAGATTTTAAAGTTCTCACACAACACAAATTCTTCTCTATTTATGGAATCATAGCAAGCAAACTTGCTTTATGTCTGTAACAAGCCAGAAAGTCAAGGTCTGTAATGAAAACATTCCTGCATGTCTGTGGAAACTCCTTCACTTCCAAAAGTTTTGAAAAATTCCAATCTGCCATTTTAAAAAATCTGTACAACATTCAAAAACATAACCTTCTTTTATTTGACTTTGCACGACCATACACAGATCTCAGAGTCCTCAGATTGATTTTTGGTAATTCAGCCTAGGAATCTAGGAGCATGGTGAATCTCCAATTCAGCCTGCACACATGCATCCAGCATTCAGTAAAAAGTTAACAAACTCAGTGGACTTTATATCCCATTTCAAATTAAAAAGTTTAAAGATGTCAGAAACTTTCTCAAAACTGAAGCATTCAGTGTGTCAAAAATATCTTAATGAAAAGATGAGCTCTTTTTTTCATGTTCTGTTAGAGAATACTGATAATAAGAATGTTTAGATTTTCAGTTAAAACTTTCTGTACATCATACCATTAGCAAAATTTGGAATTCTATTTGTTGCTGGTAAGTACAACTTCCTGAGAAAAATAGTAGGAAAATGAGAAACATAGTTTGACAGTACACACAAAAAAATCTTCAAATAAAACACAACAATATGTACTGCAACACATTTCTCTTTTAAATCAACACATAATCCTACAGGCATCTTAACAAAAGGAAGTACTTCTTACTTATTAAAATACATATGATATAGCATGAGGTTGTATGAATGGAATAACTTACATCTTAGAACCTGGTCTTCTACAAAAATCTGAATACCTTTTTTTTTAAAAACAGCAATCTTTAAAAGTTTTGAAATTTGGATTACAACCTGTAAGATTTCCCTGATTATTTCCCTGTAAGATTTTTACATTATGGTCATCAATAGTTACTCTTTCGCATCTTTCCTGACAAGAAAAATTATGTTCCATAGGGTTAATGTAGATTAAGATATCCATGGTAGAGCATCTGTGTGAGACTGAGAGATAAACTTTTTTTGCTTAGTAAACAATGCCTGGAACCACATTCTGTAACAATGTAAATAATTAGGAAATTGCATGAAGAGTTTTTATTCTCTTCCAGAAGAGAAACTAAAAGAAACTACTAGCTGTGGGAAAGGATTTCTATTCTTCATAACACATCAAGACACAAAGCTACTCAAGGAAACATAATAATAACATTCTTAAAAGAGCAGAGTGATTTCTAACTGTAAAAGTGGTCCATCCCTAAGCACTAAACTATCTAAAAGTCTGAACCAGATTCTGTACATGCTAAATGTTAATTGCAAAGTAGGAGTTTAAAGGAAACTTAAGATCATGGAATACAGAATATCAATAATTGGTGTTGCCTCAGTATCAATCCAAATATCTTCAGCTTTGACTGCAATGAATTCTCCGGTATCAGATCAATTCTCTGTACTCCTCAGTATTAGAGAAAATTATTTTTATGGCAAAATCCTTTTTGGGCACCATAAAAATGTAAAGAATATAATCTCTCAAATACTTGATATAGAAACAGCAACAAGAACTTAATTTGGTACAATAAAATATCAGCTTAAGTCTTTGAACTAAAAAAAAAAAAGAAAAAAATTAAAGAAAAAAGTAAAAGAAAACATAAAATGCAATAACCTGAAGAAAATAACAAAGGGCAGTGAGCCACATGAATGCATTGTAATCCATGACACCCATAACATTAGTCTAGACATAAAACAGTAAATGAGTAAATATTTTATTTTATGCAATCTAACAACAGCAGACCTGAAAACCTCCAGAGAAATGAATTTGCAGTAAAGGGGAAATACCTCTCATCCTCTCATTATTTTTTTTAATTTTTTTTTTTTTTATTTTCTTCGGTAGCTTCAATATGGTCCACCCAGGAAGTCTTTCCTGGAAAATATTTACATTCTGTTTGCTTCCACAAGCTTGGTGAGGCATATCATGTTCTTTGTGTCAATCCTATTACATAGTTCCTTGAGAAATCTAGTCCATGACAGCACATGCAGCTTATGAGGATATCAGGAAGTAAATGTAAAGGTCTTATAGAGCATTACCAATGCTAAAGGGTGCTAAAAAGGTGATTATTTTGAATCTCAGAATAAGCTGCATTTCTAGCTATCTTTCTTACTTTCCTAGACTTGTAATTTCAAAGATATTTTTCAATCGCTCTTTGCAAAAGCAGATTTTGAAGCAGCCCTGGGAGAGAGAAAAAGTGCTGGAGCATTTATTACAGTCTTTCCAAGAAACAACAGGGTTAATAATGTTTGATAAGCCTACGCAATGTAAATAGTGAAAAGAACTTATGCATTTTTAAAGGGATTGTCAGTCGCACTCGAGGCCAGGGCAATAGTCACCCAGAGAACTCTGTCAGTAAGCAATGTCATTAATAATGATTCATAGATATGGATATTCACAACAGCTGTGTCCTCACCTTTAAGTACCTCATACAATATTTAGGAAATGCTGGGAGATATTGCAGCAGGGAAGCAACTGAATTGCTAGAAGGCAAAGCTGGTTTAAATTGTTTAATGTTCCTCTTCAAAACGGGTGTACCTATTTTTCAGAGTAAATCTCTCTTCCTCCATCTCTCTCCAATAAACCTGTGGTGAGCAACATGAGCAACATGCTAATCATCTAGTCAGTGAAATCTTAAAATGATGTGAAGTGTTGGCATCAACACAAATATATATCATCAGCTTATGAATAAGTTGTCTGTTACCAATCATTCTTCTTCCATGAAAATAGAAAAGAAACATATGGAGCAGTTTCCCTGGAACACTTTGAATTTTAAAATTCAGAAGTACATACTTAATGTTCCTTTTGTTTTTACTTTGAGCTGTTGTAGTTCAAAAGCATGACTTCATTGTTTTCATGAAATAAGATGTACTTCATCATTGGACTCAGCAAAAAATAACCTAAGAAAAATCTAATCATTCTTGAAAACAGGACAAATTACTAGTGAAGTTGTGTATTTCTCCTCATCTTTAAAGAATTTTAAAAATGACCCCTAAAATTATAAACTAAAACTGCTTAAATGTTAACAGTATTGCCTAGATTGCAATGCTCAAAAGAACGTACTGAATTTTTTGTAGGAGGGTGGACCCATCATAAGCTGGGTCCATAAACAGTTTCTGGACCCTTCCCAACCTAATTTCCTGAATGACTGCACTTTGGCCCCAGAACTCATTCAAGGATTGCATGGAAGTGATCAGAAGCACAAAAAATTACAAGTCCCTGTTTTTGTGCAGCAATTCAGGACCATCTTCAAGCCAAGGTCTGATTCAATTTATCATTATATATCTCAGAAGGTTTCCTAAGCACCCTACTGCTGCTTCAGGTTATGAGCCATTGAATCAACACCTTCTCAAATTGTGTTCTTCTTCTGCTGGTCCTTGATGTAGCAAAACTGACAAATTTTGCATTGTCATTGTTGGTTTTGCATTAACAGTGCATGGCTGTCACAGGTAGATTGGGAGGTTCAGATAAAGCAGATTAAAGAAATACTCCCATTGAGTCCCAAGGTGCAGGAAAGACTCCCTTGCTTTCTAAACTCTTTTTCAGAGTCACCTGTGCATGGCTGGATCCAATCCTAGGCCCAGACTTAGTCAACAGTTTACATCTACAGGGTTATACAGGTGTAACTGAACCTTGTGCAATCTTGTCCTACAGGATTAAGCATGGCAAAGCAAATCTATTCATACAAATATAATAAATAATTTATTTAAATTTATTCAAATAATTACAATGATTAGCTAAAAATACTTTAATCAGAATTATTCACTATACAGTACATATATTTGTAACTACTAGTACAGCAAAATCTATTTTGAAGCAATTATATTAGAGCAATTATAGTGACATTATTATAGTAAAGCTAGCAAAACAATTATTAAGTAGAGATTGATTATACTCACACATATCAATGTCTGTGGGCAAATCTCTTTCTCTCAGCCTCAGGGAGTAACACTGAGGGTCATCCCCACTCAAGGGCAGGATCTTCACACACCTTAGGGAGACATGCTAGAAGTTCTCGCTGTGCAAAAGTGGGACTGGCCTCTTATAGAATAAAGTTAATATCAGTCCTATGCTTTTTTTTATATTACGTGTTGTCAGGTTTACTCAGAAAAACACACTTTGTGCTAAAAAAGGTGTCAGTAGCTCTTTGGATCATTCTGATTCTTCCCTCTCTATCAGGGACTGCACATTCTTGCTGCTGCCAGGCTCACTCAGGGAGCATCTGTCTTTCATGTGCTCCTGGTGGGTCTGATAGTTAACCAAGCTTGTCTCGGCATTCTTCAACATTAAAAGCAGCAGAAAGACCTCATTGCTTGGTGTTATCACTGATCAGCAGATCTTCCTTGCTCCACTAAGCAGCAGACACTCCTTGCTCAAGCCATCACTGATAACTTGTAAAAAGTCTGACAACCTACTCTTAAGGTTAAGGAACAAGATCAATTTCAAGCTGCTGTATCTCTGCTTAGGTAGAGCACATTGCTACTATAGCATTAATGGCATGCAGCAGCAGCAGGGGGACTGCTATGCAGGATTCTCTCACCCTGGCTTAGGCCTCTTGCACCAGAGCCAATCCAGCAACAAAAGCTGAGTCACTCTTGAAAGGATGACTGGAAAGGCTCCTCTGTGAATCACAACAATTACAGAAGTAGCTCTGCCAACTATCCTACCTCTAACCCAGGTTTCATGCCTTTAAGTAACATTGTGTACCAGTACCTGGAATATTGATTCTGCCAGTGCTGGTTAAGACCAGGGGCACTATTGCCAAGTGATTCCACTCTCCCTAGCTTTCAGTTGTGTAAGAGCTTGGAATGACAGAACCTAATCAGAGCATGCTGTTTAACAGTTGGTGCCTCAGAGATGTACATATCTGATAATGCCACTTGGTCTCTCAACAACTATTATTCATGTCTACTCAAGCACTCACTGTCTTCCCACCTCATTCTTTTGCCATTTTCATACAGGCATAAACAATTCTTACAGTCAATATGAAAATTTTGATACAGAGAAAACACAGATAGAAGTGACTGATATTAAAAAAAAAAAAGTCTTCTGGGGAGCCTGATTAGACTGCTTTTCATGGATCAGTCTTCCTACACCATGCTTTGTTTATTGAATCCATGGAAAGCTCTAAGCCAAGTGGTATAAACAATACTAGTTGTTAAAGCATCTTTTTCATTTTGATCCATAAAATATTATGAAACTTTGCAACCTGTATTTTATTTTCCTGTCAAATTAAATTTTTTACAAAACATTTGTTGGGAGTCTGAAATGTAGTACTCATAAAGATGCAAACACTTGTAAAAACACAAATCTGAGCAGCTTAGATTTCAGACACTTACATTTTCTGAGAGAGGAAATCACAAAAATAACCTCAATATAGTTCAATTACCAAATAAAATCAATAACTCTCTCTTTCACTTTCCTGAAATCTTGTACCGTATCATAGAAACACGGAATAATTAAGCCTTGAAAAGACCTTTGGAGATTGTTCTGTTCAAGAGCTCTTCTCAAGCAAGATCAAGTACAGCATGTTGCTCAGGGTTTTTTTCAGTCAGTTTTTGAGTATTTCCAAAGACAGAGACTCCACAACCTCTGTAGAAATCTATTCCAGTATTTAAACACACTCACACAGAAAGAGTACAAGGTATTATTTTCTTACGCTTAAGTGCAATTTCTTATATTTCAGTATTATTAGATAAATAGTTGAGAATTCGAATTATGATACTCATTTTCATTGGTGACATACATGGACATTCACATTTCCAATTGTAGAAATGAAAGACAAGCGCATTGCCACCAAAACTTTGAATATTTTTAAATAATTAGTTTTTAATTGGATTGCTAACCTTCAGGGTAACTGAGGGCAGTAACTTACCCTTTGGCATAGGATTTTTGTCTACTTTTGAGGCAAAGATCAGTGAAATAAGATAGTTCTTTAATCACACTTCTTATTAGCTTTGACTCAAAATGGGACAACAGACAAATTCAATGCCATGAGACAGAGTGAACACATGTCCTATGCTGAAGATCAGCCAGCTGGCGTAATCAGCTGCTCCAGGCATGTTTCCAGTTTATGAAGTGGAACATTTAACATATTGGTTCAAAACACCTACCCTCTTGCCAATCATGTGAAAACAAAATTTGCTATGGTTGATTTAGCTATGCGCACAACATAGAAGGATAACCAACCACCTTATTTAGCACTATTTCTTTGTCCCCAAGAGTACACATTCCGTGTCTGTTGAATTATCAAAGGGAAAACACATTTCATGACTACTGTTTTGGATGGCAGAAAACAATCTACAAGCTTTTAAATTTGGACCACCTCAAAGCCAGGATAGAAAAACTGTAAGAACATCTTGGCATGTAAACCTAGTGCTTAAAATTCAGAAGGAAATATTAAAGCTCATTGCCAGCAAATTTTAAATTTCTTTTTCTGGTCTGCTTTAAATGTTTTGTTTCTTGAAGATATCTTATTTAATAGTGCAAATTAGCTTCATTGAAATAAATGGTCAAAAGCATTAAGAGTAGCTAGTCATCTAAGTCCTATTGAAGCTCCTACTTCACTTATGATAATTTACTTGAGTAAAATGGTTTCACAGAATCACTGAATGGTTGTGGTTGAAAGGAACCTCTGGAGACCATCTAGTCCAACCCCCCTGCTAAAGCACATTCTCCTGGAGCACATTGCACAGGACCACATCTTGGCAGGTTTTGAATATATCCAGAGAAAAAGACTCCACAAGCTCTCTGGGCAGCCTCTTCCAGTTCTCTGGCATGTTCAAAGCAAATAATTTTCTCATATTCATATGGAAATTCCATTTTTGGCCTATTGACCTGTCACCGGACACCACTTAAGAGTCTGGCCCTATCATATCATACCCATCTTCAAGATATTTCACAGAACCACAGGATATTCTGAGAAGATAGCTCCAAGGATCATCAAGTCTAACTCTCAAATCCACAAACCCTTGGGGTTATTAGCACCATGCTCCAACCACCTGAGCTCATCTCAGTGTCAACTGTGTGCCTACAGATAAGATCGCCTCTCAGTCACCCCTTCTCAGAGTAAACAGTCCCAGGTACCTCAGTATCTCCTTATAGGAGATATGCTCTAGATCCCTCACCATCTTTGCAGCCTTCCTCTGAATCCTCTCCAGAAGCTCCACAAACCTCTTGTACAGAGGAGCCCAGACCTGGACATCAAAGTCCAGATGTGGACTCAAAGAGCAGAGTAGAGGGGCAGGATCACCTTCCTTGTCCTGCTGGCCACAGTCTTCCTGATGCAGCCCAGGATGCCATTTGCCTTAGCCAACCCATCTCGCTGTCCGCTCATGTAACTCTCACCTCCTGAGCTTATCGATGAGGATGTTATGGGAGACAGTGTCAGCAGCCTTGACATCCTCACATCCACTGCTCTCCCCTCATCAATCATGTCATTCCACCACAGAAATCTATTAGAATGGTCAAGCATGATTTCCGCTTGATGAATCTGTTTGACTACTCCTGATAAACTTATTTTCCTTCACATGATTAGAGAAGACATTCAGCATATTTTTAACATCTTTCAGGGATGGATGAACCATATTTTGTATTTTCAGTTGTAGGTGAGTTTGCCCTTATGGTTCTTTTCACCAGCACAAGGTGACACAACACTTCTAGTTCATAATAATTGAAATTCAGCTAACCAGATGAATTGGGATAATTTTTAAAAATAATTCAATTTTGTTAAATTAACATTTAGTACCCTGACTAAATTGCCAGATAAAAAGGTCTACTGATTTAAGTATCAGGAGAAAATTAACAGAGCTACACCAAAAAGCAGGAAATTGTATAAGAATAGTAAAGTTACTCATAATAGGGTAATAACTGCAGGTCACAACCTGCTCTTCATCAAGTGTTCAATTTAAGCAGCACTGAAGACAAAAACAAATGCACATGAGGATATGAATTTCACTTGTTTCAGCTTATCTTTTTTTTCATCTTATGATTTTCTTTTAGTTCCATTGGGGTAATAAATGTGTGGTATTTAACTCCAGGGCAGATCTTTGAATTACAGGAGTGTTTTGTGTAACCTAAGTAGATACACAGAATCACAGAATCATTTAGATAAAAAGACCTCTGAGAATATCAAGTCCAAGCAAAACTGAACACCAAGTCGTCAACCAGACCATGGCACTATAGTCTGGTTGACCATAATACAGTCGTTTCTTGAACACCTCCAGGGAGGTGATCCTACTGTCTACCTGGTGGTGGTCATTCAAATGTTTAACAACCCTTGCTATGAAGAAGTTCCTCCTTATGTCCAGCCTGAATCTCCCCTGATACATCCTGAGGGCATTTCCATTTGCCTTGTCACTCATTACCTGGGAGAAGAAGATCATCCCCACCTGACCACACCTTCCTTTCAGGCAGGTGGTAAGTGGTAAGGTCCCCCCTGAGCCTCCTTTTCTTCAGGCTAAACAAGCCCAGTTCCCTCAGCTGCTCATCATAGGACTTACCCTCTAGACCCTTCACCAGCTTCCTTGTTCTTCTCTGGACTCTCCCCTTGCAAAGACTGTCTTTATTGAAGCTAGAATTTACTAATTTTTGTTTTGTTTTGATTTACATTTATTTAATTACATTTTATTAATCTTTTGCTTATGTTACATGACTAACAGATAAAGTCCATACTAATTGAGCAAAATAGGTCTTTACAAAGACATATTTTGAAATGAACCTTTATCACACATATAAATAACTATTAAAAATTTTACAGTGAACTTACAGATCAACTTACAGACCAGAACTTACAGAAATAGTGCAAATTATTCTTGAAAAGAATTGCAAAATATGGGGAAACACTCTCTCTTACATGACATTTTCTTCTGTATATTTTCTACATCAACACCCAGAAATCTCGGGTCATCCATGAACAGGTACAGTGCAAACTACTATCATTCAGAAAGAACTTACCATTCTGCAACAAAGCTTTCATTTCCTCATTAGCAGAAACAGAGCAAACACAATGAATAGAAGTTTCATTATTTATTTATTCATTATTTCTGGATAAAAGCTAGAACCAAGCTCTTCCTTTAAACCATGAAACTTTATTGATGTTAAAAGGTTGTGTGAGTTAGGCAGAAGAAAATGAAGTTGTTACTTTTAAATGCTGGGGTAACGGAGCCAAACTTTCTTTCAGAAACAGTAAAGAAATGTGCTTCTAAGACCTTGACATTTGAATCTATTGTATGATCCGTGGTTTTACATTTCTCTACCACTATCCATTAGTTTGCTAGGGTTTATTTAAGAGTTCTCTTTATAACTCAAAGGAGACACAGTTATAATTTGACCTGATGTAAGCTTATTGAGCTATTTAGACAAAACCACCTTTTCTTCTCTCAGTCATTATCTCTGAGGTATAACAGTTTCAGATTTTTTGGGGATGCTTTTGTTACTAGAGCAAATGCTCTATAAATCAAAAGTGACAGACATGAATCTCCTATACCATGACTATTTCTGATTCACAATAGAACAGATCCACATTTAATTTTAAGCATAAATCAAAATTATATTATCAATAGTAGACGTTATGTAATTTAAATAAAAAATCACTGGTTTATTAAAATGGGATTTGATTTACTAATCCAACTTTATCTTCACATCTCACAATCAAACTTTATCTATCACATCTATGTGTATAGATGTCTCTCTCTTTTATAGAGACGTGGATCATACCCAGCTCCCAGTGCTGTTCACAGCATGGTGTATTAAATCTTCATCAGAAGTACCTGTCACCATAGGAATTTGGTAGACAGAGTCTGAAGATGGAGAAAGGAGAAAAAAAATCCCACAAGGAATATCAACAATCTTGTACTGAAGTGGAGGGCAGGGCATGGCCGGTCAGAGGAAGACCTAAGGATGTGGGAATACTGAATGAATCACTAGAGTTTTTGTCATCTCTACAGCTGAGATCAGATGGGGTTTCTGTTGTGCCCATTGGTGTAACCAAGCAGCTGCCATTTGCAGTTCAATGGGTTGTGGTCCTTTTTGACTGGCAGAACTCAGGATAAAGGAAGGGCCATGACAGCAGAACAGAGTTTAACAATGCAGGTACAAGGCAGGGTTGCAGAAGAGGTCTTATGACTGCTTAGCTGATGAGGAGATGAAGGAGTGATGGGAAAAATAAATTTCCTTCAGACTTTTCTCCCTGGGTAAAATAAGGCTGAAACTCTGGTGTTCCTGTAGGGTACCAGCTCAGGGAGGGATCTCACACAGGGACACATCGATCTGCCCCATGCAGTATAAATATTCTGCACCAGGAAAGGCTCAAATGAGGGAGTCCCTCAGCTGCATCATGGAGTATGAATTTCTTTACCAGTTTCAAGAGTTTTCAGAATTACAGTACAAGCTGTTACAAATCACACTGGAATCAATAAAAATCATTTGAAATTATAAACTTTCTTTGAGTTTGGAGTAAACTCCTGGTCGAAGAGCCAGCTTTTCAATGAAAGAGTAAGCCACAACTAGTAAACATACCCACCATTTTGATGCTGAAGAAACTCAGCCTATTTTAGGATATTTTGGTAAATGTTAATATTAAGCCAACAGTTAGCTCTTGGTATATGACTTTTGGCATTTGAGTGTGGCAGCCATAAGTAGATGTGGATCTACTGGTTCAGAAACTGTAATATTTACTTTATTGCGTGTTTCTTCATTTTTGCAGTATATACATACCACTGATTTAAATCTGCTAGATTTCAAAAGAAACACCAGCAGAATGAGTTCTACCTTTTCTGAGGTTGCTACCCTTCATAGCTGAGGCCCATGTTCAATAAACTCAATTGTTACTATCAGACTATGTGAATTCTGAGAAAACAAGAAAGTAAAAAAAAAAAAACAAAGAATATTGAAGAAGGTTGGAAGGACTTTATGTGAAGCTCCATATGGATGTCTGCAGGCCCACTCAATCCGAACACTCGCCTTTCAGGCTGCTTGCCACTGCCAGGTCTCTCACACTATCAGGCCCTGACAACACTATTCTGCCCAGCACAGGGACACCACTGAAATTCAGGCTGGCCACCACTGCCTCCCCTGTGTCACTGTGGCTGAAGTACATGCTGACTCCATGGCAAACTGTCCTTGTCTGTGCATAAACTGCTCACTCACGTAGCATGTGTCCCTTTTTATAGAAGTTTGTTCCACTGGCCATAATGCTTCAATTTTTGATCGCTAAAAGATATGGCTTTAAAATATGTCTAGCAGAAGAAATACATCTTGCCAGCTTAATTATAAACATGTTGGAAAGAAAATCTCTAAGGACTTCTCACTTTCCTTGTAAATGAACTTAGTCTGGACTAGACTTTTACAAAACACCTAGGTTCAAGCTTAGTTGCAATGCCACCAGCTAATTACATATCTTTCAGTTATGTTTTTCATAAATTTATCTGACATTATTTTACTCTCAGTTACATGTCATGACACATAATATAATTATGACTTGTCAGCAGAGAAGAAAGTTGGAATCACTCACTTTAATGGCAGGCAGAATAGCTTGCATTTTTTCCCAGAAATGTTGAATTTATGAAAATTGACCGTGAATTAATTGGACTGGAAACTCAACTCAATGGAAAGATTATTATTACATTGTATTACATGTTAAATCAGCCTATCACTATTTTTTATTTTTCCTTGTACAGCTTTCTTTTTTCCTTCTGCTCCCTTTTTTTTTTTTTTTTGCAAAGACGAATGAAGTGATGAAATGACAATTATTTTTTGAATTGCTGAGAGCTATTTTCATCTTACCTGAAGATTTCAGCAGTGACACCTTGCTTATACAGGTGGTGCTCATCATCTGTTGGCAGACAGTGTCAACTGAGAAGCCACACTCATCATTACATAAAGTATTCAACCTTTTAAAGGTAAATCTTTTTTTTGGCTCTCTTTTTAGAATAAGTAGTGCTAGAGCAGAAGACAAGGAAGAGGGAATATCTGCATGTCATCTCTGAGGACAGCTCCTAGAGTTGGTTCTCCTGGAGGCTACAGTTCTGGACAGAGCACCCTTTTGCATCATCCTTTTTTAAAAATAATAGCAATGATATTAAGGAACAGCAGAAATTTCAGGGCACTAGTGCACAAAAATAAAAAGAGCTACCAAAACAAAACCAGTCTTTTTTTATGCCCACTGATTTCTCCTGTCAAATAAAAATGGGGCTTGAAATCTCCTGCTTTAAATACCTTTATGTCATTTTTGACAGCACAAGCAGAATATCTCTCTAATAATGTTATTACAATCAATTAAATTTCTGCTTCTCTTGTGACATAAAAATTCTTTTGTTTGTATTCATAGCAAATGTGCTAATATTTCAGATATGCCTAGAATTCAGATATTTGAAAGATCCTATTTAGATTACTTTTTTGAAGCCTCATGAAAACTAAAAATAAATATTCCTTATAAGAAATGCCTACACAAATCACATAAAGGGTAATGTTCATAAAATAAGTAATCATATTTTCATCTGTTCTCTGTGGCACAAAGCAAAGGCCATAGAAATTTAAGGACCAGGTTTTGCAATTACTTCAATTGATTGTAAAACAAACTTTGCTTACATGAAAAGAGGGAATCCGATACTACTCTGAAGTCTACTACTACATAAGTATTCACAGTATTCAGTCCAAAGATAATAGGATAACTTAGGCAATGTGGGAACTTTGTGGTAAATTTATTGTCATGTATCCAAGGACTGCAAAGTGCTACAACTCTACACCCACAGAATAGCCCCATTTTCATGTCCCCACTAAACGGAATGGATTAATATCTTGTTTGTGAGGAAATAAATAACACATCAGTTTGTGCAAAATGAGCCATTTGGAACTGGACTCACATGGCAATTTGAGGCAACACTGTATTGCCTACTCACTTCCTGAACACAGGAGTAAGAGGCCTTGGAGCAAATAGGCTACTGAGATTGTAGACAATTTAGAGAGGTTTTACTGCAGCCGGACAAGAGATGTAGAGATTAGATGGATTCCAGGAATCATGCTGGGTCAGCTCCTACTGAAGTGCCCTCCATCTTAACTTGATGAAGAATTTCATAAGCTGCTGTACTGCTTTTGGATGGAGTTGAGTTACTTTACTTCACAGCAGCTAGTTTGGGCTGTGTTTTGGATTTGTGCTGGAAACAGTGCTGATAACACAGGGATGCTTTTGATACCACTGAGCAACACTTGCACGGAGCCACAGCCTTTTCTGCTCCTCATCCCATCTCACCGGTGAGGAGGCAGGGGAGGCATGAGGAGTTGGGAGGGGATGCAGTCAGGACAGCTGACCCAACAGACCAGAGGGACATTCCATACCACATGGCATCCTGCTCCGTAATAAAAGGAAAGTCATCTGTGGCTGCCAATGTCTGGAGACTGCTTGGGCAGGAGGCTGTGAGCAAATGGAGTTTTTTGCATCCCTTGTCTGTCTTTGTTTATATTTTCCTCTTTAAAACTATTCTCTGGTTTTTGGTATTTTGGTTTGTTGGGTTGTTTTTTTTTTTGTTAATTATTAAATTGTCTTTATCTCAACCCAGGAGTTCTCTCACTTGTACAGTTCTGATTCAGTGAGCAGCCACTCTGTGTGGGGCTGAGCTGCTGTATGGGGCTACAACACAATCGCTGCATTGCACTGACCAATAGATTATTACTTTCATAGGAAAGATTATCTTCAGTGCCACATTTTTCCTTGAACTGTAAAGGAAACTTCAGACAATACAGTCAAAGCTGATTCTTACAGAAATGCCTTGTAGAAGTTCAGACAGACAAGGAAGCACACTTCAGTCCAGAGGTTCAGACATTCAGGAGAAGTAGCTCTCCCATAAAAAGAACCACTAAGATGTAACACTGAAATCTTATACAAAAATTATTACGTTGTTGGTTTAGATTTCACGGAAATTATATTTAATCAGAAAAAGATTGGAGACCAAAACAGACTTTCTTAGCTCTCTCCTTAGCTGAGCTATCCTTAAGTCATCTACCTTTGACTAAAGTTGTAGTACTCAAACTCTTCTGGAATAATAGCTTTTAAAAAACATTTTTCATTTTGTGGTGTTGATGCACAATGCAATCATCTAAGAAGAAATTTTAGTATAAAATTATTGAAATACAAAGCTCAGAAGCATCATGATGTCCTTGCATCCCCAGCTAGATTCTCACTGCTAGGAAACACTGATCAAATCTAATTATATTTTTACTGTGTGACTTTCCCTTCTTACTTTCAACATTTAAAACCACTTAGTTTCCAAATTATTCTGAGCAAAGCTTATAGTATTGTTTTATAATTTCTCGCCTAAGGATTTTCTTTTGCCAAGTCATAAATGTAAGTGGAAAACATACAGTGATAATAACTTTAGAATGCAAGTCATAAAGGAAAAATAAGATTCAAATTCAGATTTGCCCTATGGTTATAATTGTGGTGTAATTCGGTATCAGAGCAAGGCCTGTGTACACACCCAAAGCACTAAGTTATTATTTGCCTAGTCCAGGAACTCCCCAGATGGTCTCTGCATACAGACTGAATAGATATAATGGACTGGCTTGAGATAAGAAAAGGTGATTGAGATACATCCCAGCCTCCTTCACAACAAAGTTTTTTACTAATTGCTGCAGGAACTCTGGAGTTGAGAATTTTGGAAAGGTCTAGAGATTTTCCTAGGCAGCTTCTGCTGTGCATAAACTAATTGTTACATTTAAATATGTAGATCAATACCCTAGGTGGAGACTTGGACTATCACAGAGAATATCAGGTAATTCCAAATTGAAGAACTGGCCATATTGTACATAACTATATGTACAAACTGTTACTGCAGCATAATAAAATATGTGCTTTGTATATCGATAAGATAACTAGGAGATATTTTGTATTAAGATTAATACAATCAATAACGAAGGATTACAGGTATTGCTGAAGAGGTTATGCAGGACCTTGAGCAGCTGGAGTAAAAAAAAGGTAGAAAAGTGATTCAGGACATCTATCCTGATTCAGCTGAAGATGCTGTTACAAGCACCCCTACAATGGAAATTTCTATTGTTATCCAGACAGTAAACAATGATTATTTTGAAATTTTATCTTCTGTATGAGCATTGTATAATGCAGACATGAGTTTTTGGTAATTGTTCTTTGTCCGCACAGCAGTATAGAATTTAGGAAGATGGGAACCTAAATTTCACTTCTGCTTATTTGAAAAAAAATTATTGAAAAAATATGGTGAGGAAACTGAATAAATTAAAAAGAAGACTGAAAAGCAAAAAACTCTAGCTTGAAGGTACAGCATGCTACTTAATTTTTTTTCTAGAAAGCTGTCTTTATGTTTAAATGCATTTTCTGATTATAAGAAATCTTAACTTCATTTGAGCACTCCTTATTAATACAAACATACTAAAGTTAAATTCTTTTATAATAGCTGACATTATGATAAATGTATGCTATAGGAGATTTTATAACAACTTGCTTCAGAATCCCATATCAATACCCAGGTGACTTCAGCTAATCATCCAAACATTGCTATATATGGTATTCTAGCTGTAGGGCAAATGAAAAGAGAGAGGGGTCTGTCATTTCATTGACCTTCTCAACAGCTGGATAGGCTTTCATCAACTTTCTCATTAGCAACATCAGACTGATTGACTAGGTTAACCCAAACAGGAGCAAAAGCCAAGCAGATCATTTGCATATTATAATAATGGCATTCATAAAACACCATGTGGCATTCCTATGGGAAGTATAACAGCACAATCTGATTGCTTTTGAATTCACTAATTGTTGCAAAGAAAATTACAATATTTACATCTAATATTTTAGGGATACAGTTTACTTTTCCAGGAATGCGAATCATAACTGCATAAGAAAGAAACATGTATCTGGAAAATCTGTGAAGGAAAATAAATTATAAAGAAAGAAGGTCTGGATTATTCTAAGTCACCTAAAAATTTAGGTTAAAATTCCCACATTGAACAAATCTCCAAAGGCAATGCATCTTACCTTGGTCAGAGGCAATAAAAGCAGGCAATTCATTTTGAAATCACAAGCTCATAAAAAGACAGGGTGAGAGGTAGCTCATGAAGTTCCCCTGGTTATACAATTATTGTATAACCAAATATTAAACTGCAGACCGTAAAGGGATTTTTTCATATTATTATTTTTATTATTACAGCACTGGGTACAATTTCAGAATCTCAGGAGCTAAAGATTGGGAGACTCAGTTCTATCCCTGTTTCCTTTCCCCCTAAAAGACTGCAAGCTGTAGCAAACTGCCTTATCATACTTCATTACCACTCCTTTTTGAGTTCAGGGATACTGCCCAATGTGAGAAAACGTGAGGGACAAGAAAATGTCTTTTTCTTTCTTTCTTTCTTTCTTTCTTTCTTTCTTTCTTTCTTTCTTTCTTTCTTTCTTTTCTTTTTTCTTTTTCCTTTCCCTTCCTTTCTTCCTTCCTTCTCTCTCTCTCTAGTACACCAAAAGTCAAGTAGGAAGAACTAGAATATAAAGAAATATGTATTTTCAGATGTAATTACTCAGCTGTGTGCAATCTAAGTCTTACTTTTTTTAAGATATTCAAGCAACATTAGAGAGCAGAGAGCAACATCAGCACTGGCTGTTCCTGTTCAGACCTACCACAGCCTCCACACCACCTACATGTGTGCAAATACATATATATATATATATATGTCTATGCATGTATATATTTGACATATTCCCTGTATAACCACAACATGTAACTGCATCTGGGAGATTAATAGTGAATGGAACAGAGTCATTTTTTCTCATTATAGACCTTGAAAAACATGTTATGGATCTTTCCCTTTAAGGAAAGTTATTTGTGAACACTGTCATCACCATATTCCACAGGTGCATTGCATTTACCACAAAAACCACAGTGTGCCTTGGAATGTCATCTGTATATACATAAATACAATATTATGTGCCTTTTAGAATGTGCTGAATTCAACTGCAGGCATAACACAGCATACTTGGGAGTCACTTCTAACATGTTATTGACCTCCATTTCTAACATGTTACTGCCCTCCACTTCATGCTGTCTTTCTACAGGAAAATGATGGGAAATGAGGAGTGGGTAAATAGCTCTCCTGTCATGATTTAAACCCAGCTGGAGATTAAGCACCACACAGACACTTGCTCAATCCTGCCCCCTCCTCACCCCTCACCCCAGTGGAATAGGGAGAAGAATTAAAGTAAAACTGGTATGCTGAAATAAGAACAATTTAATAACAGAAAATAGCTGTAAAATGCAGTAAAAAGGGTAAATAATAAAAAAACAAGTAATGTACAGTGCAATTACTCTACCCCATGCTGGCCAATGCCGTACCTCCCCTTCATCCCTCTTCCCCCACTTTGTATACTGACATAATGACACATGGTCTGGAATATCCCTTTTGTCAGTTTGGGTCACTTGCATGGTCTCCTCCCAACCTCCCACGAACCCCTAATTTCCTTGCCGGTGTGGCTGCATGAAAAGCAGAAAAGGCCTTGGCTCTGTGCAAGCCCTGCTTAGCAATAACATCTCTGTATTATCAACCCCGTGTTCAGCACAAATCCAAAACATAGCCCTGCACTAGCTACTGTGGAGAAAATTAACCCTGCCCCAGCTAAAACCAGCATATCTGCCTATGACAGCACCTTATCTGACACTTTTTTCTTTTTCTTTTTTTCAGATCTTGTAGGTCCGCTGAAATTTTACACTGAAAAAAAAATTTTTCAGAAACTGTCATGGAAAGCAAAAGTACAAAAGTGCAAAGAAATCTGAGGAAATCCCTAAGGACATGATCTTTTACTGCTTATATAACTTTGAACTGATTACATGACTATGGAACTTGTCATTTGTAAGCACTATACTAATGTTTGATAGCTACACTTTTACCAGTCTATGGTTTTCTAATTAGCAGAGGAGCTGTCTTCCTAAATTTAAATTAAATGCTTATTAGAGATATTTATACTCAAGTTGCTTCAAATATAAGAACTCATACTTAGTGTTAAATATGCATATTGATATTTTACTGATTATAGCTATACTTTCATCTGTCAGTTTGAAACCTAGACTCAAGAGATTAAATTAGAAGAATAGAATAATAAAAAGGGATTTACATATTTCACTTACTATTCAGTCCAACTTGTTTTCCAATTAAGTTCTGTTTTTCCTGTATGTCCTTAAGCCTTAGAGGGATCTCCGATTGTGGTGCCTGAATGTTGAACAACGTCTTATTTAAACGTGGATTATCCTTGTAACTACCACCCTTGTCTCAGTAATTATTAAGATTTTTATAGTTTAACCTGTGCTTTCAAACAGGTGTTTCCTGCAAAGCACAGACTAAAATAGCATGTGCATTGCTATGCTTCTGATTAATGTAATCAGTATCTGTAGTATAGAATTTAGAATTTCCTACCATGATGCTGTCAAAAGAAGAAGGCTAGGAAACCACTGTGAAAATACTAAGAAAACACTGTGGAAGATTTCATTATGAATTCAAATTTCAAGGCCTACATTGTATTCATAAAATGCATCTGCTTAGATAATTGCTATTTGTTGGATTTTACACCACTGTCAGACACAAGGGACATCTGCAGTACATAAGAGTGTATTTATGCATCAAGTGAAGTTTTCAACACATGGTCACATAAATAAATTACCCTTCTGAAGGATGAATTAGCATAATTTATGTCAACATGCACTGAAATCCATAAAATTTTTTTCCTGTATAAGTAGATCAGGTGAATGTTTTCTCATACTTGTCATACCAGCATTCTGTTTTACAGAATTAAACCTGTTTTACAGAATAATCGCAGCCAAAACTGAACCAATAAAGATTTATTCTGCTTTCAATATAAATAAGATTTGGTTTTCTTGATGCTTAGCAAAATGTTTCTCCGGTACCTTTACTTGACAAAGTATTTTTAAAAAATGTTATAGATTTTCCTTAGAAGAGCAAAGTAGAATGAATTAGGAGACATGAAAAATTATATAGAAGTTATTTTCCAAGTTTTTTTATTATAAACCACATTTTAAGCTGGGGGAATAATTTATCTACACTTGAATAATTTATCTACACTTTTCCAGTTTCTGGAAGTCATACTGAAGGAGTCCTATTAACAGACAGATCTAATGATAACTTCTAACTGGCCAAGCTGAGAGCTGTTTGGTGTTTTGATGCACCAGAGGAAGATTCTTTCAACTGACAAGGCAGCTCTTGTGATTTCAACATATTCAGTGTGTCACCTTGCCAATTTGAGAGCTCTTGCACAAGTACTCCTTGCAGACTGCTTCTCCCAGCACAGCCTGGATGGCGAGAAGCCCTGTGGCAAAGGACAGCATTTACAAGCTTCCTTAAACATATGGGAAGTGAATATGAAAAATTAAAACACATATATGTAGGCAGGTTCTGTGGGTGATGCTTCTATACAAGAAAAACAAACTTTGTTTTTAGGAAGCAGTTTCACTTGTGGGCCCTAAACCACACCAGTGCATTGGCTCTGTAGGGTCACCTTAACCCGGGGCTTCTTTGTGCAGTTATGGGACGCTAAACCATCAGTTTTGCCATCAGTTCTGCTTTGTATTGCAGAACAGACAGGATTTGCACTCAGGACATCTCTATTTTGTACAAAAGACTGTCTTCTTTTAGGAAACACTTTGATACTGAGAGACAGCTGTCCAATAAGGCTTTGCACAGAGACAGCATCCTACGGATTGATTGACAGAGCTGTGCTACAGCTTTGGATAAAAGGATTCAGTAATGGTTTAAAACATATCAGAATTGCCAACAATCACCTCTCCATGGACTGCTGCTCTCTCAGCTAGACTAAGAGCCACCGGGATAATGGACTGTCATGTGCAATGCACAACACATGCAGCTTTCAGCCAGAATCATCTGGAGAACCTGGCACTCTGATTACAATGAAATCCCAATAATGTGGGGCTGACTCCATGTAGTCAGGAGTAGTCAGGCTGACTCCTCCTTTGTAGCTATTTCTTCATGTTCTCTGTGGTTCAGGGAGGCCTTATGCTCTCCCTGCACTCCTAAACTCCCTGCACAGCATAGAACTTTACCTTAGCACCTGGAGCACTTCCTGTCCTTCCTTCTTCCCCTATTTAACTACATTATCGCAAAGGCACTACTACCATCACTGATGGACTCAGACTTGGCCAGCAATGGGTCTGTCCTGGAGCCAGCTGGCATTGGCTCTGTCAGACATGAGGGAAGTTCCTGGAATTTCCTTGTCTTCCCTTGCCACAAAACCCTGATACACTTCTCTCTTGCAGTTCTCAGCATTTATAGCACCCTACTTTCTGCATTGAAAGTTAAAATTTGGTGGGAAGCTAGGCAAGGGAGGACGAGGCTGATACTGGAATGAGTAAGGGGAGAATAAAAATTCCACTTAAGCAGCTTCTGGCATTTAATAATGAAAAAGGCTGCATCTACAAATGATCATCTCATGCTATAGAAGTGTTTCAAGATGTTTTATTGAAAAAGAAATTATTTTGCTCTGGATATGTAGCTATACCAAGTGTTAGTAACTTCATCTCTTCATGGGAATTTTTTTTCTAAACAAAAATGATACATAAAGTTTCATTATAGCATAAAAGAAAAATATTTAATTGGGAAGACAGAGACAGAAACTTTTCACCACTGCAGTTCCCTCATTAACATCCTTGAAAACAGTGTCTGTAAATGTACCCCACAATCTAGATTATCTCAGATGCTAAGATGTGTCAGTATATTTTCAAAGTCTGCTTCCACCTTAAACAAAATGCAGACATTTAGTATTTTTCAATATCTGTAATTCCACTCCATCTAAATCAGAAGTGTGCTTTCCATATTTGCTAGTTTCATTGAAAATTCGCTTTCATTCATACACACTCAATGTTGCTCATGAAACCTAGATATGGGACTGGCAGTTTGCTTGTACATCAGCAAGATCATATGATCCTCCCTTTTTAGTCACAAAGATCATCTCAGATAATACAGTATATGCTATTACACAATATTTTAAAAAAAGCATAATTGAAAAATTATTGTTAGTCTTGAATGAAAACTCTTTGTACATTTTTAGCTACTCAAAATATGGTGTTCTTTATGGGGATAAATTTTTAAGAGTCAATGTGTATGCAGCAGATATATATATATATATACACATATATATATTATTACAACTCATTTTCAGTTTTACAAAGAACTCTTAATATAATTCCAGTGTTCATCTCTCAGACTTGCATACATACTCAGTTACTCTGGGAGCAGAATAGCTCAGAGCCCAGAATGACCACATTTAAGGGAAGTGTACATTCCTTCACTCTGACTTCTCACCTAAATAGTGACCAGATCACCTCCTGTTTAATTCTATTAGGTGTTTCCTGAAATAATCTGCTGTATCATGACTCTTTTATGCAACACTACAGCACCAAAAAATTGTTATATAACTAGCACCCAAATTCTGGCCATCACATCTTAGCGACAAAGTGCCCAGTGTGCTGCATTTCATACTAAGCTATCAGTCTTCTTTAGTAAAACTGTTTTCAATTCTTTCTGTAGGTCTCATAGGCAGCTCATTATAGAGAGGATCCTCTTGTCTAACAAGCTGATTAATGAACAAAGACTTTTTTCTTTTTTTCCTCCCTCCTTCTTTTTCTTTACCCTTTTCATGGTAGACACTGAAATTAATTCTGTCATTCCCATCAGGAACCCACTGCACAGGTAATATTCAGACAAGCCTCTGGAAGTCTACCTACGCGATCACTTTCTTGTCAGAAGAACATTGCTGAATCTCACATTTTCTCTCCTGGATTCTTTGTCTTCCCATATCCACCTTCATAATGACTGTCTAATTTTCAGTCCACAGCCAAAATATTTTTCTAAAATTCTGATCTTTATTAGAAGCTTCTATTACAACTGAGTGGCATTTGGAGCTGTTAACAGTCAGAAAAGTAGGAGACTAAGATCTCTGAATAAATAAAATATAGTGGTCTCACTTTTTGATGAGTTGATAGAAATAATATATTTTTTTACAAGTAGTAGGAATACATTCAAAGATATGTGCATTTGGAAAAAAACCCCTTGGGCTTAATAGTAAACAACAGTATAGTATGTATATTTTACATCTTTTCAGACATACTAAAACACAGAGAAAAATCTTTGGGTCAAAATAAACATAGTTATGTTGTATACCTAGAGTATCAGGAAGCTGTATTCATGTCTCCCTTCCTGTCTCAAACTAAAAAATCCCAGTTTACTTATCTCCTTTTTTGGGCACTAGGAACCCACCAAAGCCATTCTATCACTCCCCTCTATGACTGGGCAGGGGAGAGAAAATTTAATGCAGGGTTCATGGGTTGAGATAAGGACTAGGAGAGGTCATGCTCCAAATACCATTCCAGGCAAAACAGACTCAAGTTGGGGATACTATTTGAATGTATTACTAAAAAATCAGAGCAGGATAATGAGAAGTAAAAGAAATCTCTAAAACACCTTCTCTCCATCCCTCCCGCTTTCCCAGATCTACTTCCTACCCTTGGAGTGTGCAGTGCAGGGAGACAGGGAATGGAGGTTATGATCAGGTCACCACAGGTTGTTTCTCTTGCTGCTCAGGGAGAAGAACCTTTCCACTGCTCCAGAACTGTCCACAGGAGACAGTTCTCCATTAACTTCTCCAGCATGAGTCCATCCCGTGGAATACAGTTCTTCATGAACTGCTACAACATAGGTGACTCTCCCATGGGATACAGTCCTGAAGGTATAGCCTGCTCCAACATGGGTCCTCCACAGGGTCACAAGTCCTACCAGGAAACCTATTCCAGCATGGGCTCCTCCCTCCATGGGTCTGCAGGTCACTTCCAGGAACCTGCTCTAACATGGGTTTTCCACAGTTTTACAGCTTTGTCTTGAGCATCCACCTGCTCCAGCATGGGTCACCTCCATGGTGGATCACTGCATCCCTGTGGTTTTCCATGGGCTGCAAGGACACAGCTGCTCCACCATGGTTTTCACCACGGGCTGGATCTCAGGTGCAGCGCCTGGAGCGCCTCCTCTCCCTTCCTTCTCCAGCAACCTTGGTGCCCACTCTGTTGCTCCTCTCACATGTCCTCACCCTGCTCTTCTCTGACCACAACTACATCTGCACTTTTTTTCTTCTTAAATATGTTATCACATTAACCACCATCTCTGACTGGCTGTGGCAGGTCCATCTTGGAGCCAGCTGGCATTTGATCTGCTGGACATGGAGGAAGCTTCCGGCAGATTATCACAGAAGCCACACCTGTAGCCCCCACACTACCGAAACCTGGCCATGCAAATCCAATACATATCGCACTTCTTAAAGCTCTGCCCATTCTCACTTGCTGAAGAGGACAAAACACTCCAGCTCAGGTATTGCCAAGGCTTCCTGCAGCAGAAGACTGTGCATTCCAGGGAGGTGTTTTCTCTTCTCTGCGACAGTATCATACAAAGTCAGGCTCCAGACTGCCATCCAGCGTCCCTGGCCTCTTCTAAAGGACAGATTCCTGTCATGCTGCTGCTTTTCCTTGCAGTGTTTAGGGATGGCATAACTCTTCAGCAGCTGTCTAGGCAACCTGGGGCGGGAGATGTTGATGCTACTTGCCTTTTCAGCATAAAAATTCAAGTTATTAATCTTACCTTTAATGTATTAATCTTAGATGCATCCATGTTAGTGAGAGTCCTCATTTTCCACTACCAGAGCACAACAGATTTCCATTATGGTTGAAGCATAGACATTATTAATGTTTGTTTATTTTCAGTTCAATATGTAAAACTGTCTTACTCAAAGCAAGAGTGCAAGACTCTTACCTAGGATAACAATAGCACCTGTAATAACACAGTGTTGGCAATAAGAGCTTTAGATCATATTCCCTGTTCCAGTCATGTGGGGAAATAGAACTGAAATTAAAATGAATGGAAATATTAAATGTTGTTTTGGAAAAACATAAAAAAATCAAGAAAACTGAATAGCTGTGATGATTAGCGACAGGATTGTAAACTTAGGGAATTAAGTTCTTTATATACTTTTAAAATGGACTGATTAAATACTGAATATCTTTACCCAAAATGCATTGCTTTCAGTCTCTCCTGTGTAAATTCCAATATGATATAATACAATTTATACTAATTAAAAACATAAAAACACAGCTTCAGTGAACAGTAGCAGAATCATTTTGGCAATATACACAGTTACACTGTAAAAACCAATATTTCAGTAAACATAAAGACATGAATCAGGAGAACAGAACTCAAGAAATATTTTTTTAGACAATTTTGTATAGCCACATTGCTCATAATTAGAAAGCTGTCAGTTGCAGGTATTTGGATTTCAAAATTAATTTTTCAATCATTGCAGCAAGTGAATGCAAAGTGAGTGCATCTGGCCATATGTTACAGGTTTATAATCACTGGGAAAAGCAAGTGTCTGTCAAGCTCTATTACCAGTAAACCTACCTTTCCACTGGGAAAGTAATTGTCTGCAAACATTTTATTTTAATCACTCCAAGCCAAATTTCTCAGGAATTCTTTTCTTTAGCCTCAGGATATCCTGGGGTCAGCTCACATGTTTGATCGCCATGATATGTAAGAGGTCCTCAGTCATAGTCTTTTCTCTCAATCAGCTGTGCAAATGGAAAATTCATGGTACACAAGGTCATTTCAATCCTGTGTTTGGACTCTGATTAGGCTGGCCCATGAACTCTGAAAATATCTATGAGACACTATAAAAATAAACAAATGCTCATGCTGCCTATTTGAGGAAACAAAACAAAACAAACAAAAAAAAACCAAATTAACAAAAACCCCCAAACAAGAACAGCAGCAGCAACAACAACAACAATAACAAGTATTTAGGATTTGGTTATTACAGAAAAAGAAAAAATATACTGGAAGGGTATTGACTTGCATCATCCAGGCTCACAGCATCTGCCTAGTCTTTGAAGGAGGAAACTAACCTTTACATCAGAACCATGAAAGACTTTTTAAGTTGCTAGTGGGGAGAGTTCCTGCTGAGGTTTAGACAGAGCACATCAACTGTTCTACCCAGAACAAAACAAGCCACAGCTAAAATCACTCTTCATTTGCTGTCCACTCACAAAAAATAGGAAGGGTTCACATTTTCAATCAATACATACCCTGATTATTTTCTAACTCTGAAAGCATTGTTTTTGCTTAAAGCAATGGTTGCACAGAAACACACACAATGGATTAGCTAATGAATAAACCAGCACTAACAATAAACATACCGAATTACAGACAAAATGGCATTTATAACTGTGTTCTTCACCCAGGGGTTAGGAATTCAAATTGTTATACATTTTTAATGTACAGACTTGTCAAGAGGCAAAACAATAAAATTAAAAATGAGGAAGGAGATATTCTGAAGAAAAGAAAATTATATGTATAAATATACCTATTGAACAAATTTTTTACATTAATATATCTCTGGAATTCCAATGGGAATTTTTGATGCTTACTTCTGAATACTTGGTTATTTAGCATGCATATTATTATGACAAACAGATAGAAAGACTGGACATCATCAGCAACATCCACAGCTGTCCAGACACAAAAGCAAAAGTATATTCCCCTTGTACCCATGCCAGGTAGCTGGAAAAGACCCTGAATAGTTAATTTCAGCAGAGGAATTAGAACTGCTCTGTGCGAAACCACTGTTCAACATTCTAAAATGTCAAAATGTATAAAAATTGGAAGAAATTAATGTCTTATTTCCTTTTAAGAAACAAAGGTGACATAAAGTTGACCTATTTTCATGACAAAGAGTAAAACAATCACATAAATATGAATTAAGATTAAATTGACTATAAATACAAGAATGTAATAGTACACAATCAGTGTTATATTTCGAAGTAGAGATGTGATCATGTCTTCACTTTTTCCTATTATATTAAATTTTCTATTAGAGAATCAGTATTTCAAAATCTTCTTTACTCTTATTTAATCTGAAACTCTCTTTCCTTGGATTGTGGATGTTCCAAAAATATTAGTTGCCAAAAATCTGCTTCTGATTGTTGTCCTTTACATCGAGTCAGTGCATTTTTGTTTGATAGGTATTTCAGATATAGCTGTTACATTTGAGATAAAAAAATTATTTAACATTATTTATTCTTCCTTATATGTAATTATAGAAACCAAAGAATATTACAGAATAACATGACTGGTCATTTTACTTTCATTGGAATGCTGTGGGGAAAATGATGTCTTTAGATATGTAGCCACACAGGTTTTCAGGTTTTCACATCACCAAAAGACACATTCATACCCAAGATAGAATCATTCTATTTGTTTTACAATAATGTGAAGTGTTTTCACCAAGGTTTCAAAAAAAAAAAAATAAAAAAAACAAACAAACCATGAATAGTTATGTTGTAAACATCAAAGTCAAGTAAAATTCCCATAAAGATATTTGGGTTTTGTGTGTAAGGATTAAAATGTACAATGCCTCTAACGTGTGAAACTTTGAATAAAAGATCATGTTTTTATGCAATTTCCAGAGTACAGATTATGAGTTTGTCTAATACTCTTAAAAAAGCAGAAATTTAGGTGTGGTCATCTGGAATAGAATGGTTCACACAGTTTTAATACAACTGCACAAGGAAATGCAGAAATGCCAGCACTGCATTTCTCACTTCTGTTTCTTGGTTTGGGTTTGTTTGTTGGTTTGGAGGTTTTTTTATGATGGTAACAGCAAAGCTGAAAACAGGGCTGTATTCTCTAAGGAGATATTTCTGTAAGTGCAAAAGTAACAGTTGACTGCTATTTGAACCTCTTTTTTTATTTCCTTTGGTGTCAAGGAGGTTTTCAGCTTAAATTTCTAGAATCCTTAGTGTTTGACTCTGTCCTTTCTGAAGTACAAATGACAGCATAGCTTACACCAGTCAAAATTTTCTAGGTTACTTTTCAAATTGATTTTGCTTTCCTTACTCTCTTCTTGAAATCTCTAGTATTTGAGTTTAATAGTATTTAACTTTTTTCTACTAATTTTTACTTCGAAAACTTCAGTAATGTCATATTCGCTTTTAACCGGTTTATGCTAAGGACTTTAGTTAAGTCACAGAAAAATGAATCATCTAGTCTTCTACTTTCTTTAAAAGAGAAAGAAGGACACCAAGTTCTTTCTCTAAGATTTCTCTAAGACTACGTCAGGAAGTGTTACCGGAAAAGCAAAGCAAAACTTTTCCCAGAAATTTAAATTTCAGATGTTCTTTTCCAAAGGATGAATTGGAAGAAAGAATTATGTCATTTTACAATTGATTCTATCAGTACAGGGTGAACCTTCATGCTCTTTTTTATGTCTGTTTAAGATCTAGTATATTTCTTAACAAAAGGGGAACAAACAGCACACAATTTTCAAGATGGGGCCCTGCTGAGTACACTCAGAGAGGTTTTTGCTTTGTGACCTATTGCTTTCTGAATCATGATAACTTGTTTTACTTTTACAACCATTCTTGAGCCATTGCTCATGTGAAACTATACATCAAAACACCAGGAATGCACTGCAGAGAAAGAACACGAGACCACCACTGCATGCATAAAGGTAGACCTGGAGGCAGAGGGAGATTTCCCTTGCCTGTCTTATTTCATCTTTATATATATTGACCTTTATTTTCCCTACTACCATTCAGTCACATAGTTGCCTAACATTTCTGTAATCCTTCATTGCCAGCTTTCTTAAATATGAATATGAATGCTATACTGAAGAGCTTACCATCAACGTAAGTTGTGTCACACAGCTCTTGGGATTTCCTTTGCAGATCTTTCATGAATATCTACTATTCTGGAGTAAATATAGGTTGATAAATATAGGCTGATGACTCAGGAAATGTTCACAAAATTTGCTAAACTATGTCGCACAGATTCAGGAAAAAATGGGATTTAATCAATTTTATTTTTCCAGGGTGAGGTGATTCATAGCTTTATCCTGTAGGTCTTTATACAATGTGTGAATATAGATATTTTCAAATTATTCTCAGTCTGTGAAGAATATATGTAATTTTGAGTAGTTAAAATATTTTCAGCCTGAATAGTGTTTCATGTTCTTCTGACTAATTATAAAATAAATATCTTGATTGTAAATAAATTATAAAACATATAAAATGTTATGTTTTAAACAATGCTCTATAGCATAAAAGTCACCAGAAATAGAATGACAAAAAGTCTAGACTTATTAGATTTCTAGGTTGCATTGTGATTTGAGACAGAAGGAAACTTCCCTTTTCCTCGCCCTCCTGTTTTATGCATGTCTACAGACACCTGATTCAAAATTGTGATTCTTGGCTGCTGGATTTTTTTTCTTTTATTTCATCAGCTTCCTTTTTGTTTTTTATTTTAATAATTAGCATCACAGAGCAGTTGAACATTGAATAGTGAATTAAACACTCAAGTCTTCTCTTTTCTTTCAGGCTGAACAGCTCAAGTAAAGGAAGCACCAATATTTCAAGTCTTCAATAGCCAACATGAGTCATTACTATTTGTCTCTCCCATTTTCCTGCTTATAAAGAAAAGTAAATTGTAGTCTGTGGAATAAAGGAATAATCTATAAGCATGACTTTTTCTGCTTGCCAGGAGGACTTATCAAAAAATGGGTGACAGTAATATCTACTAAGATATTTAGATCTCTGCATAGTTGAGCAATGAGTCATTTCAGTGCATGTGCGGCTGATGGAGTCAGCAAGTCCTATAACTTTACACCACTTTACTGTTTTGCTGAGAACTGCATTCAGCTCCTGGCACAAATGTATGCCTCTCCCAGGAAAAGTGATTTAAGCTATTTTACAGTATCAATTTGGTTTGAGAGTCTGAAAATTCAACTGTTTACTGAATAGCTCATTAGCCACTTAGTCAAAATAAGATAGTTGGACAAAGATGTGTTTTTTTAATTGATCAGCCAGCAAATTGTGGCTGAAATGGATTACAGAACAGCTCAGCTGGTAGACTACACTGCAAGGATGTCTCCAGTGAGAAGATCTTTAAGACAGGTGTTTTGTGCCCCTCCACCCAGGCACAGGACACATAGTTACAGACTCTGTAGACTGTAGGTCAGCATATGGAAATACTCCACCACATAATCTATGCATATCTTTCCCCTGCGGCATTTGCAAGAAATTTCCACTATTTCTTTCCTATTTTTTGACTATTGCTCACCAGAACCTTAACTGAAGTAGCTTAAGGCATTTTCTGTAGAAAAATCAGTAAGCCTTACCAGAATTGCTATTCTACTTTAACATTGACCAAAGAGAATAAACAATTGGCTCAGTGATGTCTTTATTTGTCAGAAACAGTAATTTTTTTTTTCTTGTAAGAGTTTTTCCTTCAAAAAAATTATTTTTAGCTGCATTTCCATGTTGAAAATAGATTTTCAGCCATGTTTTTTAAAAATGGTGTCTAGAAACAGATGTGAGTGAATAGATCACTTTCCTACCTGTGAAAGTATTGTGCATGTTAGCACAGGTAGGATTGTTCATACGTTTGCCACAGTATACTGAGTGACATTTGCATTTCATTCTCTGGAAAAATTTTAAATTATTGATTTAAAAATCTTGGAAGAAGATAAATAAAAAAGGATTCTACTTCTTAAAATAAAAATAAAACAACAATAAATAGAACTCTAGTTAACCTTTTCATGATTTATGAATCTGTGCAGGTTCCCTATTTTATTGAATTAGCCAACTGACATTCTCTTATTCTCATTTTTGTTCATAAGATTGCTCACTCCAGCCATGTAAGGCCATAAGAGTTGTCCTCTTTTAAACCACCTAGAGGTTTGCAGCTTCACTTTCTAATTCCCTGTCCTACAGAATCACCTTGGCTGTGGCACAAGAGAACAGCTGGACATTGTGGATGGGGAGCAGTGGAAACAATGCATGGCTACTACAAGCAAGCTCTCCATCTGCCTCCTGTGACAGTAGACTACTGTAAGACCTGACATCTGCTCAAACAGAAAAGATAATTTTGCACAGTCCAAATGATTCCTGCAAGATGAGACAAGACCCAGTGACTAAAAGATTGCAGATGGCCTGAAGCACCCATGCAGGCCAAATTTAACTTGCAGCTTTTGAGAGCAACAGCTTGCAGAACAGAGATTTTTGCCAAAGGATTTACCAGATACAAATTACTTCTTCAAAGTGAGGGGGCTGCCCATTTTTTCTCACATCATTTCAGTTGTTAAGCTTGAGAAATTGTCAAGAAGACTATAGATCTTGCATGATTTTTTTATTTGAATGGATCATAGGTGCGAGGATATTGTGTTGGTAAACCTCTGCAACTGTAGCAGGAATATCCACCAGAGATCAACTATAAGTTTGCTTATAGTTTTGGTATTTGCAAGACATGCAAATTATTCATTTTCATATTCTTACTAATGCAGTATTTTTACTTCCCCAGTGCTGAAAAGATGAGGTAAAGGAAAAGAAAAATCCTTTTCTTAAGAGTGTCATTTAGAGTCCAGCATTGTATTTGGAAGCCCCCATCTGTAACTGTAAACTGAGTCTCAGACTTCTCAACCCTCAGGAACAAAAAAGTTCAGCAATTCTGATGGGCTTTTAGACTTTATTAGTGACGTGCACAGACTGAAGAGAAGATTCTCCTTTCAACAAAGCCATTAACACCCTACTTCATGTACATGAATCTTCTGTGATGTTTTATTTTTCCCTCCCCTTGTGAGAAACTGCAGGAAACTTCTAGGACTCATCACACAATCAATACTCAGTACATTAAAACCTCAACATATCTCAATGTAGATGCTGAACATTTAATCTCTGTCACTAGTCCTGTGTACTTTCTTGACTACACAGAAGGAATTTTAATAAATATTTTATAGATCTCTTCAAAGGCTTATATTTTTCACTTTTGTCGTCTTGTGGTTTATGACTCCTTTTTATCAAAAGGTACAATAATCATATGGACAATTATTATGATTTCTTTGAGGATCTATAGCTTGATGCTAACCCCTTAATGAGGTTCTTTTTTATTTTAATTTCATTTTTCCTGAAAAAAAGCATTAGATGTTTTCAATTGAAAGCTCTCTGGTTTTAGGGTTTAGTTTTTCTCACCCATAATTACCATTAACACCTCTCTGAACTATCCTTCTAATAGTTTTATTTTTTCAATACTTGCTCTTTCACACCTTTTTTAAAGCTGCAGTATTGATCATGGTGGATAACTTACCATTTTAAGAATAATTCCTTACATTTTCTCATTTAATTCTTGGGTTTTCTTAAAAAACTCTAGGAGAGATCCAATAAACTGAATTTGTCTGTTCTGCTAGAACTTTTTTCTTTATTTTTCAGAACAACTACCTTCCCATATTTTGTGCTGTGATGGATGAAACAAATGAATAAAAGTATTAGATCTCCCCTGTGTACACCACTACCACCATCATCACCACCAGAACCACCATTTTCATGAACCTAGAAATCATTCTAGCACTTCCAAGTGTTAGAAATATAAAAGTCTAAACTTCACAAAGTACAAATGAGCATATGATTAAGTGTTTATTGCTGCATTTCACAGATTTTGCTTTTTTATTTTAAACAACGTACACTTCAGTTAGCAAACTTGCATCTGAAGAAAACATGGGCAAGCCTGGTGAAATGGAGTTTTAGTGCTGTTTTGAAAAGGTGTCATTCATTATTGTTCTTATCATTCATTTCTCAGTTATAAATAAACATTGTCTGCTTCACTAAATTGCAAGTGTTTTATTCTTTTTAAAGATAGAAAAGAAAAATACACCCAAACACAATTTCTTAAGCACGAGACACCCAGTGAGAGACCTGAATAAGATATTGCAGCAATGATTGAGGGAAATTTTACTTTTCAGCTTTATTCACAATTTTCTTGCATACTCTACCCTGTCCCCTTCAGTCAAGATCTCTCCATTCAGTAGTTTGTCTAATTAGGTCCAGGGAGTCTGTCTACTTGGATCCAGGGTTCTGATTAACTTTCTGTGTATTTCTTCTGTCACTTACACCACATTCTCTTTTTTTTTATTTATTTCCCTGAGGATAGTTTGTTTTCACCTACAGGTATCTAATATCCCAAAGAGAAATAAAAGTCAAAATAGCTCCATCCAGTGGTTCTCTTTGTGACTGTATTTCCCATATTCATTTTGACCAAATGATTTAGATGAATGCTTTGGAAAATATGTGTGAAGAATATGAATGTCAATATGAAGTAAACAAACATCCACCATAGTTTGGTTTTTTTCTCCCATAACTTCACTTTTTTACAACACCAATTTCCTGTTTATGATTACAAGAGGCAGCTGCAAAACACTTGTAACCCAAAGATAAGAGGGAGCTTTTTTATTCCAAGCTGCCTGATATGGCAAATACTGTACACCTCCACAGAAGAGGCACTTCCTTGTATAATATTTTTGCTTTAAACTTGAAAATTTAGAAAGAAAGTTATTTTAGCTGTACTTTGATTTTGAGTCTAAATATTAAATTTTTTAATCAAAGGAGATCAATATCTAGTTTTTTTTAGTAAATAATAGGTAATTTTTATTGTATTTATGTGTGGTGTTCTGCAGTAAGGTTACAAATAAAATTTTGGAAAAGATTAAAAGCATCTTGAAGGGGAGACAGCTGTCATTGCTTAGAGATTAATCTGAAATGACCAGATTTCTAATTTATAAAATTGGGACACCACATATCAGGAAACAATCAGCAGGGGCTTTGGAAAGCCACACCTCTAGCCCCATCCTTTTGTCCCATGGACCCTTGTTTATTGAGAAATTCAAGGTTGAGGAAGGGGCTTGTAGAGCAATTCCTTCAAAATGAAGGGTTTTGAAAATTTTTGCATATCAACCCATTTGAAAACCTTTACATATCAAATCTGTCATGCTACATATTTTCTATTGTGAATGAAATATAACTGTGAGGAATTAAATATATGCAAGAAGACACGAATACTGCTCTGAGGCTGAGGCTCCTTCCTTATTGCTAGGCCACTTTTTTCAGGTTAAATATGCTGAAATATTATTTTCTGTAAATTTGACATGCAAATTACAAATAAAATTACTGTGGGTTTAGTTTTTCAGCAATAATTTTCTGAAATTATCTATCAAGTAAAGTTTTAGTTATTGAAGAAATATATTTTGACTACTAAAATGCTGCTAAAGACTGGGAATTTATGCATCTTCACAAACTCTTATTATTGCTCCTAAGCTTCTATTTATCTTTGCCATCAAGTTTTTTACCCACTGTTATATATTCGTATGTATTTGTTTCTTTTCTCAACAGAAAACAGTTTGAATATCAAACTGTTCTGAAAGTCATTCTTGGACTGCCACAGAATAAATGCAATTTATTTATTGATAAGCAAGCCTCAGTTATTCATTATGCCTAGATTTAAGTGTGGTCATAATAAAAATAGTCCTGATTACTCTAAAACAAGTTTAGGCCAAATTATTCTCTGAAGTATAGCAAAAAGTTAGACAAGCAAGTATAAAACTGTATCTTTAAAGATACCTTTCTCTGTGTAGACAAAGAAATCATCCTATTAAAAAAAACAAAACAAAACAAAACAAAACAAAACAAAACAAAACAAAACTATGCTATTTTAATTCCATATTTTTAATGTTCTACTAATATTGAAAATAGTATTTGTTCACTCCCTCTAAGATACCAAAGTCAGTGGCATAGAAATACAATTTAAAGCATTAGGGTACTGTAATGTCAGAAATAATAGAAACAAAATACATTGTTATTCCAACACAAGATTGGGTTGAAATGCAAGAAAAATAGAAAGACCTGTAGGTAGTTCAGCTACAGGTGATAAGTTCTCCAAAAATTAGCACATTTCTCCATTGAAGATGGATGTGGTAGTTTGGGATCTGATATTCAATTTGTTGCTGTTTTTCATGTAATAATTTTCTAGTTTGAAAATTACTCTAATTAAAATTTATTCCCATTTCTCACCATATTGCACACAGTGCCAAAACTACTGATGTGGAACCGGTCATGAAGTGAATGTGGAAAAATACAACTCAACTTAAAATGAGAAGGCAGTATTACTTTCCAACAGAAGAGCTATGCAAATCCATGACACAGCAATAGGTCTAGAGGCAGCAGCTGGTAGCTCCAACTACATCTTACACAAGGGATCCTCTCTTGTTCTAGGTCAGAATTTTCATCATTTAGGAGCAACAATATATGATAAAAGCATATAAATCTGTACAAACCAAGTAAACGAGAATGACTAGATATTTCATCATCAAAAGAGCAAAATCTACAAAGTATTCATAATACACTTAATTTAACAAATGTTAATAGAAAACATTTCATGGCTTCATTTAAAGCCAAAAAATCCCACCGACTTCTGACTTTTCACTTATGTATGCATTATGTAATTAATTTTTATGTTTGAACTTGTTCATGTCTGAAAAGAATGCAGATTTGTGTTTTAGAAAGCAGACAACATTGCTGCAATAGTTATGTGAGCCTATTATTTTCACCCTATTGGGCTAGAATCATATACAAATATTCAGTTTCAGTTTTACATGACTGTAAAACAGACTAAGTATCAGTATTGTGACTGCTTGGAAGAGACGTGTCTGGACATGGCTACGTGCTGTCAGAGTTATGCCCATTGCAGCAGCCAGTTTAATCCCCCGCTTAGGAGGATGTGAGGTGCCAAACTTTCACCATAGTGCTACTTAGAAAAGATGTTCCATGGTGATACTAAAATACTGCAAAGAAAAAAAAAATTCTGACCAAAGAGTTTTTTGACCAGGGGTTTGACTTTTGCTTCAGAGCATGCGTATCACCTGAAGTACTCAGTACCTGAAGTACCAATCATAGTTACTTATAGTCAAGATTTGCAATTAATTTTAAATTCATGTGTGAATTACATAATTTCCTCACATTTTCTGTGAGTGACATTTAAAAATAATAACAATTTATTTTAGCTTTAATCTTTGAAACAGTAAAAGAAACAGAAAATTAATATTCTCATTGCCTTTGCATTGATTTTTAGCAAGGAAGTTTATATCTGCGGACCGAAAAAAAAAAACCAACATCATTATACTAAGTATGCATTACTTCCCATGCTCACAGCCAACCTTAGAATTATCATCTGAATCATAACATATAATTTCCCAGAGCTGGCACTTCAGGAAAATAGTCACTCTTCAGATTAGATGCTTACCATAGAAAAATACCAACAAGAAAACAGGAGGAAATTAATATATTACATACACAATTTTCACTTGCAGATCTGGGAAAGGTGCAGGAAGAGAGGACTATAAAAGAGCTCCTCTAGGTTTCAGTGCATGTTAAAGCACATTGAAATGGGTGGAAATGTTCTTTACTGCTCCATCAAGAAGGCATGCTGTACCTGATAAGAGAAGTCATAAATAGTGCAGGTTTCCTTTAACTTCTTCAGCTCCTACATCTTTCAGTCACAGGCTCTGTTGGAGATGCAGTTGAGATGTTTATCCCAAAACCAGAACATTTCTTTCTCTGCCAACTGCAATCTGGTGTACTACAGAGACTACTCTTTCTGATTCACTTCCAGAGAATATTAATGTAGACTGACCAGACAGCAAGATGTAACCTAGACCTGCTAATGAATTAATAGGGCTTCTCTTTTGCTTTCATAGCCACGGACTATTGATTTCTGCAGCAGGGAAACATATGAAGTTAGTCTGTGCTATAAATAGATTTGTCTTGATGCATTATACCTTGCAAAATTGCAGGATGGATATTCTGTATAAACCACCTAGTCCTATATTTGCTTTATATGTTGTTTCAATAAATCAAAGATGGAAATTATAAGAGGATTTTACATAATTAAAAAAAAATAAAAGGATGACTTACAAGATTTTTTTAACATCTTTAAAAGCCTGGTTTTAAGGATCTCGGATAACAAGTCAAACAGTGGTAAAGAGTCCTTTTTCTCACAGCGAAGAGCATTAGTAAAGAGTTTTGTTACTCAGAGAAACTGAGATCAGAGAAATTTCAGTCTTGTTAACTATTGTGTGGAAAATATTTTATTATAGTGTCTCAGCTTACCCTAGAATATAAACAACTTTGGCTATTTTTCACAATTTTTGCAGTTATTTCCTTAACCTCTCTTTGCCTGGCACCTAGTTGACCAGCTCCTCCTCTCTTTGGGAACTGGTCTCAAAGATTGCAAATACAATGATTACTAAACAAAATAATCAGAATTACATGTTTCTGAGGTGCAGGGAATGGGACACAACATCAGAAAACTTATGTGCTTCAGCTTAAAACTGCAATTCCTTTTCCTACAAAGCCCACCTCTACAGTTGCCAGGCAGCCTGTTATGCACATAAACCACAGAGATTCCATGCTGGGTCATTTCAGGTAGTTTTGCTGGTTATCAGCTGCCAGTGGTTAGAATGAAAAACTTACATTTACAGAGAAAATATTTCAATTATATAAATGGATAGGGAAGAACATGCCACTCCATTAGACCTCTGATGCAGATGATGACTTCCTCCTTGTCCTTGCCTAAGTTTTTATCTAGTGCCTCTCAAATGCTTTCATGCTTTTAGTAAAATGAGTCACTTCTCCATTTCATAGATATTTTTTTAGATATAAAACCTGTATGCTGTAATACAGAAACAGATGAGAACGAGAATGCCTCAAATGCACACTGTGTTGTCATTTAAAGAACTTTCCCACAAAGGAAAGCGGGAGTGATTCACAAAGCAGAGAAAATTAATATCCAGTATTACTCGCTGGAAGTAATATAACCAGTTCTGTCTCATGGTTCCCTCAGGTATTCCATAAGCTGAATAGGTGCTGAAGTGAATCAACTATTCAAAGCTAAAACTTCACAGCCTGAGGTGTTATAAACACAGTTAAGAGGAAGCTGCAGAGACTTGGACAACCATTACCCATACGGCACAGGACTCCATTCATCTACGTTATCAATACAGTATCTCTTCCTCAGAGCTACATTAAAAAAGAACTGCTTTTCACCCTCCGTTTCATGATTTATTATAATAATAATAATAATGTTTCTAACATAGAAATATAATTCTTCTCTTAGTCTTTTCTGATTCCTCATTACCTGATGGTTTTATCGTATGGAGATTTATTAACAATAGCAGTTTAGTTTTGAAAAATAAAAGTGACTTATGCCCTTCTAGCTATTTTGATAGCTGCATTGGGAAGCTTATTCAAAATTAAGTCACCCAGTTTTATACATAAAATACAGAAACTGATGAAACACATGGCTATTAACTTCACAAAGAGTGCTTCCTCTTTGAAATTATAATCATGAATGCAATAAACTCATAATCTCTAGGAAAAAAAACGTCCTTTTGAAAATAATTGAAACATATCTCAGGTATATAATGACTAAGAAATGTAAATAAACTAGAGAGGTATGTATCAAGAGAAAAAGTACACATTTTTAATGAGACAGGACATGAATATTGTTCCTCACATGCAATTCATAAAGTTATGCACCTTAGGCAAAGGCCAGTCTGCAGTCATCAATTACCTCATTGAGGTATCTAACAGTAATATTAACCCTGAAAGAGGAGGAAAGAATTAATATATTTTACCAAACCATGTGATGCCATGTCCTAGCATCAAATCATAATAAATTTGAGTCATATAAATCCAAAATGAAAGGAGAGAACCGGTTAATCCACCTTGAGAGAAGTTCCCAAGCTTCTGTGCTGTGTGATTCTGGACTGTGGAGGTGAAAAGATGTACTTTTCTCTAAGGTTTGCAATCAATGATGCAGGGTGTGGAAACTCGATACCTTACATGCCAATCCCACACTTGATTATAACTGTAATAATTTACACTGTTTTCTTAATCTATTATTGTACCTTTGTTCCATTATTGCAAAGCATACGCTTCAGTATAAACTTGTTTTTGAGCCTAAGTTTTAGAACAAACTCTGTAAATGCAAACAAAATATTTTGTTCACAATGTACAACAAACCTTAAAACCAAGCTGTTGATGCACAGCACCAATCACCCTATTCAGAAAAATGTGCCAGAACTTTTCTGACCTACCATGTGAATTGATCTAGACACTGAAATTGTGAGAGTCCATGCAGAATGGTTCAGTGACCAGGATTCACACAGAAAATTATCCAACTTTCAGCAAATAATGAAATGAGCATTCAACCCAAAATATCTGAATAAAATTTTTTTCCAATACTATGAGAAAAAATATTTGCATCTCTTTTTCTTTAAAACTAGGGATCTCAGCTGGCTGCTGCAACAGATAATCTGACATGCTCTGGATGAAAGCAATTTGCTTTAAAAAAAGAGGAGAACTAAAACCTAATTTCTTAGATTGAGGGTTAAAATCACAAAGACCTTTCAAAGGAAGTAGCCTAGTAGGAGGCAAATCTATGCCATGCTAATCTGGTATCTGAAATTGCATCTAGCTAGAGTTAGATCTTGACTATCAATCCCCCAGTTAATCCTTCTGACCACAGTTCTTTTAAAAGTCTTTTCCATCATACCTTTCAGTCCCCAGTAAAGAGAGAAAAAGTATTTCTGTGTTCATGTCAACCTGACAATGAACTCCATGCTCTTTCTCTCTCTGGTTTAAGCATTAAAAATTTCAAATGGTCTCTAGGCAAGCAAGGAGGCATATTGTGCTGCTCTTTTTATTACATGAAAAATATGGACAAATCATTCCATTGTTAAAAGAACCCGCAGCCTCCAGATTCTGAAATAGCACTTCATTCCTCAGACACTAAAACTGTTCCTCTCTGAAGAGCCCTTTGTGACACAAAAACGCAGAAAGCCTTCTGGCTGTTTTATTATCTTACAGAGCCGCGTGTTCTTTTGCAGAGGCCCCACGTCTGCTGCAGCACCAACACGATAAATAAACAACACATTGCCACAATGGAAAGGATGAGCCCTTTCAACAGGCCTCCATGGAGAAAGAGATCTCAGGGCTGCCTGCTGCTTGTGAAAGTGAAGTGTGATGAGCAGCGGGAGTGGGGCAGGCACGGACAGCCCCTCAGGAGAATGCTGGCTGGGAAAGATTTTTAATTTATCTGCTTCCCTTAGCGATCATCTTGAGGATATTAGACTTCTGCAAACTGATGGCCTTCCCCTTGGGTGCTTTCCCTATTTGTTTGCTCTCTCCCCTCAGATGTACCTGCACAATGCTGCCAATGAAAGGTTTGAAATCAGGTAAAGACAAACCTGGGTAACTGGCAGTCTGTGGGAAATCATGAGCAAAACCTACCATCAGAGGTAGTAGGGTGCCCTTTTGGAAGCCTCACAAAGCTATAAAGTAGACTGTCTGTGTAAGTATTTTTGCTATCTTTTTATTGCTAAACACTGAGCACTTTCTGCTTGCTTGAATTGGATTTTTGTCTGGTCAGATGGCAAGGCTCATACAAGTTGAGATCAGAAAAGCTCTGATGTGCTGTCATGCATAGTATCCATATCTCCATGCTGTCAACAACAGGAGGACTTATAAAGCCTGAACCCACAGAGGTGGTATTTGCATTCTTCTGCATGTCTCAGGAGCAGCTGATAGAGGTCATCTGCCTCCTCTGCTGCTTAGGCAATAGCAAATGGGATTTGGAGATGCTGTCACTTTATCCAAGGCAAGTCAAGACAGGTTATGAAAGGTACCGTGTCAACTGTAACAGGGATTCCTGAGCTTCTGTAATGCTGAATAAATTCTGGACCCCTTCAACGATTATATAATTATAGAATAGTTTGGATTGGAAAGGACTTTAAAGATCATCTAGTTCCAACCTCACTGCTGTAGGCAGGTATAGCTTTCATCAGACCTGACTGCTCAGAGCCCCTCAGCCTGGCCTTGAACACTTTCAGGGATGGGACATCCACATCTTCTCTGGGCAACCTGTTCCTTGCCATCTTCACAATCAAGAATAATCCTAATACCTAATCTAAACCTATCCCCTTTCAGTTTAAAGATATTTCCTTTTTTCCTATCCTTACATACCCTTCTCCATCTCTCTTGTAGGCCTCCTTCAGATGATGAGAGGCCCAACTAGGTCACCCCAAAGTCTTCTCTTCTCCAGACTGAACAATCCCAGTTCTCTAATCTTGTCCTCATACATAAGGTGCTCCATCACTCTAACCTTTTTGGTTTCCCTCTTTTGAACTTTATCTGACAGGTCCATGTCCTTTTTGAGCTGGGGACCCCAGAGGTGGATGCGGCACTCCAAGTGGGGTCTCACTAGAGTGAGGGGAAAGACTCCTCTCCCTTGCACAGCTGGCCACGTCGCTTTGGATCCAGCCCAGGATAGGAATGGCTTTCTGGGCCATGAGTGCAAATTGCCAGCGTGTGTCTAGTCAGTAAAAGTTTATCACTAGCCCCACAAATAAAGCCAATTGTGAGTTCATTGCAGCATTCCTGAGTAGCCTGGTGACATGAGTTCTATCTATGTAGGGCACAGCTGCTGTCCCTGGAGCTACACATAGCAACTCCTGCAGCCTCTGCCTGACATGAAAGTGCCTCTCTGGTCTGATGTGGTGAATCCCAAAGTCACATCAAATTCTTATTGCTACCATTTAGGAATTTTCTGTACACAAATTAAATATTTGGTTCATAATATCTGTAAATATCTAAGAACCCTCCGTTGCTAGAGAGTTAATATTCTTTGCAGATCTCAAGGACTGAAGAAACCAATATTTGACACAATCTTTCTTAGAAGGCTTGCTAACCTACCTCCAGGGTACCAGTCCTACCTACCTTCAACCCCATTTTGCTGAGACAAAGAGTATTATTGCAATGCTACTGTGTACAGCGGCAGATATACAAGAGATTGATTTAAAAAATCAAAATGGATCCATTGCAACAAGTAAGCTATCACTGAGCTGAACTAAAAAAGAGATATGTCTCCCAGGCAAGTAATCAATGAGTGGAATTTGCAGCATCCCTGGCTATCTTTTCAGAACTCTAGTTCTAGTAATTATTATTCAGCCAGAAACTATCACAGAATTGTACTGTATGACATTTGTCTTCATGCACGATATTTTTCTTTCCTCTATTCCAGATTTTTCATCCCTATTCAGTGGTCACTTTCCAAAATCATCTGGCAAACCAGATCTCCATTTCAAGTCTGTTGTATGTGTTTCTACCTAGTGGCTCTTCTTTTAGCTGTCAGCTTATAAAAATTGATGTCAGATCATTCACAGGGCACTGCCTCTGCTTCTGTCATTTTGTTAGTGCAATTCAGGTCTGATAATCCTAATGAGAATTTTGTAGGAATAAATTCCAACAAGTGTTTGAATTTTTTTGTAAACACTTCTTACTTGATGCCCACACATAAAGTAAAAACTGCTGTTTCCCACAGTATAAATTTACTTCCTTAAGCTCAACTGATAACAATGGGGAAAAAAAAAATATGGTGCCCTCTTTTTTCTTTCAAAACAGTAAATAACATTCATGCATTCAGCATTCCTAATTTACTTGAAATAAATACATGTTCATATGTATTACTAAGCACAAAGACAGTAGAAGCAGTATCCTGACTGATAAGTAATAGGGCATTTACAGGGACTTAAGGGAAATTTGGAGACCAAATAGCCAAAACATTATTTCATTTAGCAACTGAAAATTGGAAGAGAAATGAGGGAACCATTAAGACATGAGCATACTTTACACATAAGCTAAATAGTATCTTAACAACAATTTCAATTTAATCACCTAAGTAAATAGTATAATAGTAAGGATAGATCAGAAAGGTTGTACTGGTTAGTAAACTAAAAGGTAGCAAATAGGTTGCTTGACAATTTTAAAAGATATTTATGCTTGCTAGGTCTACTTATCTTGTAACTAATGAGGAAAAATACTCTGAGGGAAAGGATAAAAAGATAACCAAAATCAAAATACAATACAATAAAGGAGACAAAACATAGCTTTCTTTCTTCTGAAAAGTTTGGTCAAATTCTAGGACTCACAGATCTGTAGAAAAGAGACATAGAGGCAGCTGGATGAGTCTTCCAACAGAACAGACTCTTAAATACTGGATCACATTGAAAGTCTCTGATGGCACCTTCAAAATTGGTCTTTTGTCTGTTGTTGTCCCCTCAGAGATGCAAAATATGACAAGATTCTGTAAAAATCTTATTCTTTTTATTATACTTAAGATATGTGTAAAGTTCTAGTGAATTTCCTTGCCTGTTAAACATGTTTCCATTACAGTGATTTGTTCTTAAAGATCTGACTAAAGAAAAATGTTTCTTTGACCTCCTCCAGGTTTTGCTGAGAATAAAATTGAGCTGGGTTTCTAAGGTCCTCTTTGAACTTGATTTCACTGCTGAAGAAAGGCTACAGTTAAATTAGGAGCTTCAACAAGTTTCTAAAACTTATATAAAATCCTGTCCTATGGACTTCATCCTTTGTCGAGTTTTAGTTTTCAAATGACATAGTGTGTGCTATTTAAATCTTTATCTCTTGCAAAGTATGTTATACTGTTATAGAGCTATGGCAGCAAATTTGTGAGTTTTTCATACCCATTTTTCCAGAAAGAACTCCAAGTAATACAGTGATTTTGTGATCTTGATAGCAATTGTGAATTGTGTGAATTATTGTGAATACTTCATTTATTGTTCCATACAAAATGTGTACCATTAGTTAGGAAGAGCACAAAAAAAGATGTTTTGTTCATTTCAAATCAGAATTTATGGAACATCTAACTTCTCCACAGAAGAAATTCTTCTTTTCCCATATGCCTGAGAATAATTAATATTTAATGAAGTCTCTGTGATATTAATGACTCTGTAAGCATCTCAATCTCTCTATTTTTAGGCATGCCTGATATTTGTGGAATACCACCAAGTCAAAGAACAAAAAGAAATAAGAGAAGGTACAATTTTAAATAGGAGGGATCTCTCTTCTGCTCTGGAACCATAACTGATATCTATTTGTCTGAGCTTCAGTTTGTCCTCTGACAATCTCTGTAGCAGAAGTTATTTTGATTTATTATCTCATAACTTTTACCAGCTCTCAAATTGGTGCTCTCAAGGGAATCATTTCCAAAACACATTTCAGCAGTGGTTCATATGCAATTACTTCCTATTCATCAGGAAGCAGTCTGCAAGAGAAAAAAATCTAACACATCTCTACATCTTCTGCATCCTCTACAACAAGATCCAAAAGACTTCAATATTGGGAATTCTTAAAAGTCAATTCCTAGAGAAGAAAACTATTCTACATTTGACATATTATACTTGGGACTTGATCCAAAGCTTCCAGCAGCCCCACCAGCTACTGCTGTGTGCAGATGGGTAACTTGCACCCAGATAAACATTTAAATATTGAGATTTTTTGGTTTGAATTTTCAGAAGCTACTGAAACCTCTGAAAAACTTCTAAAAAACTCTGAAATTCTGAAATTTTTTTCCAATTTTTCCTCACTTTAAATTCTGGACCATACAGTAATAAGTATGTGGGCCTGGAGTTGTGTTTTTCACAATTTTATTCTGTTTCAGTTTAATAAGCCAATGATATCATCCTGTTGAATAAAGTGTCTAGCCAAGTCACTACATAGGTTGGTAAAGGATGCTTTGGAGTAGATTACAGGTGATCTGTAATATATAGCTGTGTCTGGTGCACAATTTTTGTTGATTTTATTTAACTCCTTTGTGCTTTTGCTTCTCGATGATAAGCAAGACGAAAGCAGCAGAATCCTGGGAGGAAAGAATAAAAACTGACATTGGAGAATAAATCAGGGAATGACACCTGGTGGAAGGAGTTGTGGAAAAGGTATGGCAGAATCAAATTTCATTCCAAAAAGACTCAGAAACACTGGCCCAGAAAGACATTGTGAAGCCTGAGATATTAAGTATTTGGACAAAGACCAAAAGTTTATTCAGAAGTACATGAAACTATTACAAAGTAAATACTGATAAAATAACACTTACTTTGCAGAAGAAAATAAAATTACAGATTTATGGTCTGGAAACTGAGTTTGTATGATTTCTGCATGAGTTTTATATTACTTCTCTTCTACAACTATAAGTGTCTATGGCAAAGTCCCATGTAAGATTTGTTTACCTTCAGTGTCTGTTCTACATGTTCTGCTGTGAATCCTGAAGTGAAAAATTAATTAATATTTTCTCCTTTTCCATTGGCTCTATTCTCTATGAATAAATAATGCTGGTCATTTGTTAAATATTTGTTGTCTCACATTTCTTGTATCTCACATAATTAAAAAACTAATAACTGCACTACTAACCTCCTGTGAAACCTTAGCATGAGTCTTCACCTTTGCTTCCCTGTTACACTGCCTAGTCTCAAGAGACCTCTTCTTATCTGATGGTTAAAACTTTTCTAAGCTTCACTTTGACCACAGATTATTTATGTTTTTTCCCTTGGTTCATTAATATTTGTTTTTTAATTCTTCTCTCTTTATTTTTGAGTACCATTTTCAATCTCTCAAGCATGTGCTTACTTAGCAACATAATTACTTTTGTATATGTGTTGCTCTTCCTCTTACCACTACTTCTGGCTCCTCTTGTATAGGTTAAAAGTTCTTCTTTTGATATTTTCTGTCTTTTCCCTCCTACATGACTATTTGACATTAATGATGTCATATTTAGGCAGACTTTGGTCTCTCATACCTCAGTCCCAGGATTATTTCCTACCTCAGTATTACTGAGGCAGATTTTTGTGCTAATCAGTGTAAAACTAAGAACTGCTCATCTCTACTGTTTGCAATATCTCAGGTAAAATATATTTCTATTTTATTATATTTCTGACATCCGCAGGATAATTTCAAATCACTCTTTATATGTAAGAGATCACAGTTTATACCTAACAGGTATATCTTGTTACAACAGTGTTGCTACAATAGAAAACTACAGCTTTGTGGGAAATTTTATGGCATCACAATTTCAAGTTAACTTTTACACGTGTCACAAACTCATCTGTCCTCAAACCCAAGCCACAAACTAATACAGCAGCAAAGAGTAGAGGTGACTGGTTTTTTTATCTGCAGCCACTTAAAGAATCAACCTGTTTCCTTCAGCTGCATTGTGTCGTACCCCAAGGCTGAAGTAACAGCCATAGTGGGAACCTCCCCACCTGAAAACTCCTTTCCTTTTATTGCAGGATGACTCTCACAAGTCCCACAGCATTACCCTCCAGTTCCATTAGTAGTTCTGAGAGTGCTAAAGGATCAGGTACAGTTTGATTAGTCCTAAAATTCCTCACACATAATGGCTATCCACAACACCCAAAAGCAGATCTGTCATTTTACACACCTGTAAATGTTTTGTAAATATCCTTCATGAATAAACATCTAGCCATCCCTTCTCACTCCACATGAGCTTAAATTCCACGTTACATTATAACTACATTTTTAAAAAATGTCCTCTGTGTAATCTTTCTGATTGGGAAGCTGTTGTAGTCATGAGAAATTTGATCGACGGTCAACAAATCTGCATGTACTAATTGATCTGATATCCATGTAAGGCAAAACTAGCTGACCTCTTTGCAAAGTCAAGACAGAGAGAAAGCTTGTGAGGCTTTGTAGGAAGGCTTTTCTATATTTATTCTCCGAGGTGACTCTAGGAAGAGGAGGGAGGGAGACTTTTACTCCATAGGAAAAACTATCTTTATCACAAAAAGGGAGAATGAGGTATTCAGGGAATATGTATCTTTCCAAATATTTTTAAATGGATGTGATTTTCCGGGTTTCATTATTATTTTATGAAGGGGTACCAAACTGATCCCATAGATTCTATTCTCCCTTGCACTTTTCTGTTTCAGAGGTTACCCGTGTTTATGTTTACAATTTACCCTCTTAAATTATAATGCTTCTTTTACATTCCAATTAATTCTTCCACAGTTTCATGTGACTATTTACAGTTTCTTGTTTAACATATTTGATGTTTAAGCCATAGTGGTCTCCAGGCAAGGGCAGTGCTAAGCAGGCAGCATAACAATGAGTTTTAACTGCTCTTGAATAAAAATAAATCCTCACAATTAGGAGGATGTTCTATGTTGCAAAGGATCATGCAGTTCAATAGCAGGGGTTTGCCACGTACTGTGGCTCTTTTCTGCAAAATTCCTAATTAGTTTGTTTTCTCCTATAGCATATAGCATTCTTACCAAAAGACAAAATTGTTACTTTCCACAAAATTCTCAAAGGAGATTTTAGGTCATCTTACTATATATCTTCTGAGTTACTTTGGAAAGGGGGTTAGAGTTAAGCTTTTTGGGCTTTTTTAGAAAATTCTTGATGGGATTCTGGCCACTGCTTGCTGAAATGTTGTTTGTAAATCTCTGCTACAAGCAGAAGCATTCAAGGTTATGCTAATTTCCACCCATGGCTCTGCTGGTGTGACAAGTGCGGTTGTAAAATTCAAGTATTGGCTAAAGTCTAAAATGTGAATATTTATGTCAAGATTTTCAATTGCCAAGCAATTGCCAAGCAGGTACTCTACAGTTACAAGTCTTCTTAATGTGCCTACCTGTTCTTACAGAGGAAACTGGAACAGGTTTCCCAGAAAAGATGCGAATTTCCCATCCCTGGAAATGTTCAAGGCCAGGATGGATGGGGGTCTGAGCACCCTCTCCTGTGGAAGCAGTTCATGTGCAAGGCACGAGGGATTTGAATTCAATGATCTCTAAGGTCCCTTCCAAGACCTTTCTTGATTCTGTGAAAGACAGTCATGTTATCAAGAAAATAACTCTCAGAAAGCATAACGTACATAAATATTCAATCTTTTAATTAACCTATGTGAGAATGGAGTGATCTGAGTAACTCCTTTATGAATTGTCAAGTATAAAGAGCCTCAAATCCTCATGATTGTGACATTGGTTTCAGTGAGTAAGTCTTGTTGCTGATGCTGCTGGTACTGTTGTAAATCCTTAACACCAATAAGGCAGGGAGAAGAGGAAAACATACACTCTTGGGGATCAAAAAAGACAGATTTTTAAATTTCTTTTTAATATTTCTCAAAAAAACACATTCAGCTATATAAGAAATGAAGACATCTAGGAGATACTGTTTCTCCCCAGCTGGCTTTGTCCCCTACTCAAATATGAGCCATTTGAAACACCACTAGACAGAAGAGCCTCTACTCTCTTCAGCAAATACTGACTTAAGCCCAGAACTACCTTCATAAACATCATTAGCTTAAACAGCTCACAAAATGGCAGCACTCATATCCAAATCTCAGGCTCATCTAACTCATTTGCTCAATCAATATCTCCTCTTTGACTTTATCCATTGAACATTTAATAGATATTTCTTTGGGAACATTTCTGTGTGCTAAATGTGAAACACTGACATCCTGGAGGCTCACAAAAACTCAGTCTAAAAACTTGAGATTTTTATTATTTCTCTTTTTTATTTTTTTTGCCCCAAGGAGGAGCAGTGTAAACCTTTTCAGAAGAGTGCAGTGACTCAACACTTGACAGAGAAATCTTAGAGTTTCATTGCAGTCTTTGTATTGGTATATATAGAGTTTATTAAATGAGAAGAGGTTAAGACAAAACCAACAAAATCTGACTACCATTTCACACCATTTCCAGTGCAATTGTAAATGATGATTACGTGCAGTACAGAAGTATGTACAATCTCCAGCCTTTGCTTTTAGGGCCATAAAACTCTTCTAGTTCTAATGACATATGCCTTGGAGACTGTTCTATCTGGAGCAAACATTAGCTACAAGGTGATTTGAGCCATCTCTTATTTCTGCCTCTTATACATTTTCTTCACTATGGAATGCTGTGATTAGAAAACTCTTCCACCAGCAATATGCAAGCAAACAAGTGGACAAAAATAAAAGCGACTTTAGAATAGCCATTTGCATCTATAAGGTAGTTAAGTGCAGAAAAAACATTGTCATACAAACATTTGAAGCAAAAGACAAGGAGGGAGGGAGAGAAAGTGTTTCAATTCATCCTATCTGTTTAAAACAACATTACACCGTCAGCTGTGCCAAAAGCAATTTTTTCTGTTACACTGTCTGCGTTAAAATCTATTGGACCAATTCTCAGTAAAGTATCAAGTCAATGGAGTGTCACCTTGCAGAAGTAGATACAGATCCATATTTCAAAGTTTGTCTTTGTAATCCTTGTAGCAACATCACTTTCCCTCTGAAATTTACCCATTCCCTTTTTAAGCACAAAGGGATGCTTGTCAGCTGTCCCTGTGAAGAGAAAACTGCTTTAGCCCAGGTAACTCATCTAGCTCTAAACCTGCATGTTTTTTTTTCTCACAGTAAACTGACCAACAGTGCAAATCCAAAAAATAATAATAATAAAAGCCAAGTCATCTACTCACATTGATTGCACTGTTGTAGCTGAGGTTATGTTAAACTTATATTTAGTTACTCAAAAGATGCATACTGTCTGCCTAACAGTGCTAACAAATTTAGACTTACATTTTGTAATGATTCACTGTATTCAGTCATAAAATGTACGATATTTCATCAGCAAAGGAAAATAGAATGTCTTTTCAGTTTTAATTTCTTCTAAGTACTTAACTTTTTTACAATAAATAAATCACAAAGTCCAAAATTTAGCCTTCTATGTAAATTATATATGAATTCCCATATTATATCAGTATAATATACAATATATGACAACTGCTTTACTACAGATAGCATAGGAAGATTTTATTCTTGTAAATCTCTTTTGAAATAAATTGCGGCCTATATAAGATAGTGATTCATTAAGATGGCTATTAATTTTAAGAACATAGTTTCTATTCCCAGAACTTCAACTGTGGTCCTGGCTAAAAGCCTGTATTCTCTGTTTGATAATACTCAATCCCCAGTTGGTCGCACTATAAGGACCCTCCTGAGAGGTCTGGACAGGAAACCCCTGACAACAAATTCCAGATTTCTACCGCCAGAGCTAAATTAGTAACCTTGTCAGATGCAACAGCTGAAGTCTGTTATCCTTTCTGGAAACAGGAGCTTCTCTGTGGTTCCCAGAGAGAGGTGTGACAGCTGAGATTTATATTACTTTAATGGATTTTCACTTGTGTCTTCATCATTCAGAAATATTCCTCTTCTTAACCATCCAGGCTCTTAGAATTTTTTCATTTTATTTTTACCATTGCACACGTTTATTAGAGCTGTTTCTTCCCACAAAAATGTGTGAGGAAGGGAATTCCTGCATCAGTCTTTTTTGAGGTGACCCTATGCCCTAGCATCTTCACAAAACACAGCATTAGCAAACTAAGCCAGGCTGTGACTTAGCAAAGTTCAAAGATAATTCAGGCAGTGAAATCACTGTGATAGAGTGTCAAATGTTTTCTTCTGCACTATAAAGGAAAACATTCTCTTTGAACTCAGCAAGGACTTTGTAGGACAGGAGGATTATTTGAACCAATTTCCAGCACACTCTTCTCAAACTGTTCTGTGTGTTGGAGGATAGCTGCAGATCTCTTGGATGTAAATTGCAAATTGTTTCCCCCAGTCAGATAAAGGACAAGCACAAGGTTCTCCTTGTATTTATGTGTCTGGTGGTACTTGAGTCTGTGGCAAACACTTAGTCAATAAGAGCAAACATCAATAGCAATAAAAAAGGCTTGTCTTTCCTTTTCCTCAAAGTCAATGGAATCTGTCTCATGTGATTTACTTGCCCCTTTTTTGCAGGTAAAATGGTCCCAGGGCTAGAACAATTCTGTTTGATAGGCACATTTTACAACTATTTAAATGGCTGTCAATATCATCATCATTCTTCTGCCATCAGAAGGGTTGTCTTGCTAATTTTTTCTTTATCACATCTGCACTGACCATATCCACATAAGGACTGCACTGATATCACCTTAATTTCTGTAATTCAGAGATTGCATGGCAATTTAGATGCCATTAGAACCTATCTAGGATTGCTATGTCTTTCTAAGATCAACTAGTAAGGATAAACAATCAAGATCCACATTATCTGCAGTGCCCTTTTATGTTTGCCATTTATTCATTACAGAACCGGTTTCTGTAACTTAGCTTTGTTTGCTTTAAGAAAGGATGAATGTCTAGTAATACTGTGTGGTTAACCAAATACCAGATGCCTTCTCACAGCTTCAGATTTCAGTTTGACTCTTGGAGGAGAGAAACAGAAGAGAATGAAGGACAGTCAAACCAATTTCTTTTTGATTTGTCAAAAAATATGTTATTTTTTGTTATTCTGTGTCACCTTAACCTGGCCCTTGTCCCTAATGACTACTATACCTTCACACATTTGAACGTCTCAAAAAGAATTCACAAAAGGGAGTTTGTTAAGTACAGTCTTGCAGAACTAAATGGACTTTGGTAGTATTTGTGTGCCATATCCTAAGCATCAGCAAGCATTTCAACAGGCTTCTGAGTAGTTCCCTGTGCTAAACTAAAAGCACTGTGTGATATATTTTGAAAAGAAAGCATTAAAAGAGCCTAAAAATACACCAGAAAATGAAAGGAAAGCAAGGGGGCCAATGAAAACAGTAGAGCATTCCAAGGGAAGGTGATATTGGAAGGACAGAAGGGGAAAAAGGAAATAAGTAGAACAATAGCTGTGTAAAATACTTAATGCACGTATGAATATGATGACTCATCAGAAAATTTTTGCTCCAAAATATTTTTAACAATTCTGTTATACTACATCGAATATGTCTTTTTAAGTAAGGACCTGACAGTAAAGCTCTCGGTGTCTGAGTTAATCTGGCTTTCCTGTTTTGTAACAAACAGATCACGCTTGTCACATACAGTCTGACTTCCCTGAAATTTTTCACTTTCATCATCTTTGCCTATACAATTGTTCAAGACTATCCACAGGGCTGTGTCCCCCTTCTGGAATGTGTCAGTATAGGTTTTTAAAATGTCCCTCATCTTTCATCATACATAGGAACGTTTTTGAGTCAGGAATTTTCCTTGATCTGAGACACTGTAATGCCTAATTTCCTGCAATGAATCTCAAATAGTTGTATCTCTTGTCCATAGAATCATAAATAAATTTTTATGTATTTTGATGGTCAGTAGATCAAAGCCAAATGTATGGCTCATGATTTCTTAGCCTGTTCCAGCTACAAAGTAAAATGACTTCACTTGAGCCACTGTGACAGTGATTGTTCAGCATCCTGTCCAGGATACAAGATGGAATTTTACACTCAGTTTGCAGTGGGAGAAATAAAGACATAAAAATTGCTAATATAAGATATAGAGAGGATATCAAGTCACGAATAGATTGCAGTAAAGCTTAAAATCAAACAAAAATTAATCTGATAGTAAACAGAAAGATTTCTGTGGGTTTATTGCCAGATGCTGAAAACTCCCTTTAACTGTGAATTTAATTGATGTTCCTTTCAAACATCAATAGGTGCTGTGGAAGTTTCACAGTATCCTAAAAAAGGTCTCTGAATACTCCCAGGGAGCACAACCAAGCCTTGAACTTCAGAGAATGACACATTAGAGCAAGGGGCTCAACCTTAGTAACCAGGCTTACAATATTACACTGGTTAAAGATCATTACTCACAAGGAAAAGGATTAGAGATTCTTGTTTAAAACAAAAGCTGACATTGTGCTTTATAGTTTTCTATCCCTGAGGAGAGAGAGAGGAACTGTACCAGCCAACTGCACAGACCAAATAAGCTGAGGCATTGATATGGACTGTACCTGCACTCATATATTGTGAAAAAAAGTCTCTAGAATCCCTGTCCATAGAGAGAGAATAAAAAACAACAAACACTTTTTCACAAAGGTCCTGGTTTATTAATGTGTTGCATCTATGCCTATTCACTTAAATCAGCAGCAATAATGGACCTGCATTCCAATGCCCTATGAAATTTTTGCCTCTTTATCCCCTAACCAAATTTTTGACAGGTTTTAATTACAAAATAGTTTTATTTTTCTAATTATGGTTATTTTGTTATTCATTAGTCTCATCCTTGATATTATTGAATAAAGCAGAGCAATGAGTACAAGAATAAATATGTGCAAGCTTCTCAAAAGTGGCACAGAATGTGAAGCCTAGAGCATATATATATATGTGTGTGTGTATGTGTATATATACATGTATATACATACACTCTTTTCTGGAAAACAAAATTATTAGAAGCAATACAAAGTACAGTATCACTGACAATCCTGAAAAGCAACTGAGTTTGCAGAAACTGTATGTTTTTGTACAGTCCTCCCAGACTTGACTTTTTTGTGCTGCAGAAAGACATATGCAGAAAATGAAATACCAGCAATATAACAATGAAGTTCAAAAATAATGCCTTACCTTCAAATTACATTAGACATTACATGTCTGCATAGACAATAAAATGCAGCAACATACTGTGCAATTACAATTACCTTTATAATTCCAGTTCATGATAATTCCAGTTTCATGATAGTCATATGTGTAGCAGGATTCTCTGCCTGGAATGTGGCAAAACAACTCAAACAGTGCCCTGTTTGCAAATCTATCAGTTGTGAACTGAGAGGGTGTGTTATTTTGCTTTTAGACTTGAATTATGTTAAAACCAGTCTGATTTATTAATCCCAAAGTTAAACACCCTGATATTAAGGTGAAGATGTGGCAGATAGGCTAAATTACCCTTATTAAAAATGCTGAGCTGGTACAGCTGGCCTGAGACATATGACAGACAGTCAATCATTTTAAACTCTGGGAGTCCAGTCCCACCTTCAAACAGCAGGTTCTTCTTGGAGGGTGTGCAGAGATTCCTCCCTTGGGTGGGGATGCCTCTCCAGTCTGAGCAAAAGATTTGCCCAAGGTAATTGGTATGGCTGAGTAACACCAATCTCTACTTAATAACTGTTTCTTCTTTGATAGCTTTAATATAGCTGCTTTCATATCTTACACTATACTGTGTATATATACTATGCTATAATAGTAGCTTTAGCTTCTATGCTGTCTAGCAAATAATTCTGATTAAGATCTTTTTGTCTAGTATTTTATAAATCATTAAGTCATTCCTTTTTATATAAATGTATTTTGTTTGCCATCCTTAATCCTACAGTACGAAGTTAGACAAAGGTTCAACCACACCTCTGTAATTCCTTAGATTTAAATCACTGAAAAAAGTCTGGGTCTAGGATTGAATCCAGCTGCAGCAGCTGCCTTCTCTGAGAAGGCATTTAGAGAGCCAGGGGGTCCTTCCTATAACTTGTGACTCAGTGGGAGTGCTTCTCTAATAAACTGTCTGAAGCTCCTTCTCCACCCACAACAATGTGATACTATTTGCTGATTTATCTGTGACAGATTGTGTTGGCAGATACAACTTTCATCCTCATGACTGCTCATGACTGTTTTGCATGTCAAATATCAAAAGTAGTCAGTAGAACTCCTTAGTTTATTGTTGCACGTGAGCTGTTGTTTTTCACTTTATTCACTATATACTAAAATTTCAGTCTGGCAGATATTTGTAAAATATATATACAGAGAATTCAATTGCAGACTGTGTTTTGGCATAGATCATTGTGGGTTTTTTCTACCTTTTCTCTGAACTAGTTCATAGTCTAATATAAATTGAAATGTCAATACCTTGTATGACATTTACCTTGGCCTAGCAGGGGATCGAGAATAAAATAATGAATGGATTTTTTTTCCTGTTCAGACAGACTCTACAGAATGAAGCTCATATTTTTAGCCAAGATATTTATTTTAAATACTGATTTTACTTATGTTTTGAAAGTGCTTTTTCTAGTTTTTGCCCTGATCCCCTGGATGAAGAAGCGGTAGCTGCAGAGATAGGCATAGCAGTGTTCCTGGAAGCATCTGTGCTGAATCGCCTCTCCTGTGATGAAACGCCGAAAGAGCTGCAGCTGCTCAGGCTGAAGAAGAGAAGGTTCGGGTGGATCTGATCAATGTGTGCAAATACCTGAAAGAAGGGAGTAAAGAGGACTGAAACAGGTTCTTCTTAGTGGTGCCCAGTGGCAAAACTGAAACACATGAGGTCCCTTTGAGCACCAGAGAATCCTTTTTCACTGTGAGGGTGACAGAGCACCGCCGCACACTGCCCAGAGGGGTGGAGACTCCCACCTTGGAGATATTTAAGAGCCCTCTGAACATGATCTTGCACAACCAGCTCTAGGCAACACAGCTTGAGCAGGGGAGTTGGATCAGCACATTCTCTTCCCACCTTAGATACTTCTGTAATTCTGTGTTTCCGTGAAATCTGTTAAGATGGACTGTATTTCATAAGACATTCAAACCAGCACAACAAAGCCAAGGTCTTTTATAGAACCTTGACCTGTAGACCTAGATATCCTTGATTGTATGTATGAGAAAAAAGCCAAGAATAAAATTAATAAAGGAGGAAAACATTAACAGGATTTTGAGTCACAGTGGAAAAATCCTATATGAAGACAAAAAGCAACTCCATAAATTGCAATAATATAATTTATAAATAGTTAAAAAGTGCTTGTCACCATTCAGGATTTCCTCCTTCTGGCAATTAGTGATAAATAGACATCTGTGGATATTAGGAATGACATTTTATGGCTTTTGAGGGCAAAAAAAAGTTGTACTTACTAAAGAATAAATTAATGAAGATTGCCTACTGCTCAGGGACTTAACTTCTAGAAACGTTTTGCATTTAAAATTTCATGCATCTGAAAGATTTTTTGCCTTTTTTTTTGTTTAATTACCAAGATGCCAATTCATTATTATAGCATCCTACTAATGAAGGGGGATAAATCCTTTATTTATCCATATCCCTTTATTAACCATACCTGTGAAGTGCTACATTTCAGGAACTGCAATGACCAGAGAAATAAAGTACTTATTTTAAATTATTTACTTAATTTGGAGCTATATAAGTCCCCAGAAAGTCAACCTGCCTAACTGAAATCTTGCAGCTGCAAGATGATCCTGGGCACACCCTTTAGTTACATTGAACTGCATGTCCTCGTCCTCAGTACACATTTTGGAGGACGTATTCTACAAAACATGTAGGGATGGTTTTCAGAGGGTGTCCCATGGGCTAAAATTGATAAATTGTGAATTACTTCACCTGGTAATATTTCATTCCTGATCTGTGCTGCCTGTGAACCTCCCCTAGCAAAAGAGGAGCTTTTACACTCCCTAGGCAATCTGTCTGCTGCTGCTGAGCCCTCTGAACTTACATTTTTCTTGGCAACAGGCAAGAAAATTTTTGTGAGTAAAAAAGAACATATTCCCACCTCTACCAGGTAAGACTAGAAAACACTTTAGCAGGTCTACAGGAACTTCCAAGAGATTTCATTTTTAAAACCAACTAGGAAGTTTGGATTTTGGGGGGATTGAGGAAAGCAGTGGAACATGCAAGTAGATGCTTTTAGATTCTCATCACCACTACAGAAGCATAAGGCTGCAAGTTCATGGTGTGTATTAGACTATCTTATGAGTAAAAATGGCATGCCCTTAGACATATTTGCAATTGAGCATGCTGCTTAATATTTTTTAATTATGTTAATATCTGTAGTTGCTGTATAGAATGTACTTTTCTTATTAATCCGTCGATGGGCTTTTTCACTCTTTCTCCTATTCGAATCTGATTTATATCTTGCCGTGTGTAACGCAGACAGAGTTAATAGTGCCCTGAAATCTGAAGTCGTTTGGAGTCGTTCCCGAGCGAGCTGCGCACTCCCGGAGCTCCGGGACCTGGGCAGCCAGGAGTTACTGTCAGTGCGCAGCGCCCTCCTGTGGCCGCATTCCGGAACTGCAGGGAGCCCGCGCTGCTCTCCCGCACTCGCGGGCGGGAATGGAAAAACGGTGCTGACAGTGGCGATCCACGGGAGTCGGCAATTTTCAAACCTCTGTTTTTCCCATCCTTACAGAAACATTGCTACATCAATAAAGCACCAAAGCCATTAAAACTAATTGCTTATTTAATGACATATTAGTACAAAACACAAACTGGCAGGTTGTCCAAATCCTACCGGGATACTGCTTTGTTATGTCCTACTAATCATTTTTCTTGATAAAACTGATTAACAGCCACAGAAAATGACAGAAACATTTTCAGGGCTCTTTTTTCTTATAATAAAAGAAGGATTTTTACTAAGAAATAATATATGGGACATGCTATTATAGGGGAAAGTTAACAGGAAAAACTCCATGCTTTGATCTACATCAGCAGGGCAAGACTGCTTTCAGGGAGGCATAGGCAAGACAAGGGCAAATTTTCTGGAGGTTACAGCCACGCAGCTGCTCAGGGGGTTACTTGGGTTATATGGCTCCTCAGAGGCTCTTTTTTGGCATTAATTTGTTGTGCAAAAGATTCAGTCACAGTTCTGCATAATTACTTGAATTAATGAGACATTCCCACAACTTAAAAATACACAAATACACAAAATAAATGTTTATTTCAACCTAATATATCCATTTAAATCAAATCTTGGTAAAAATCTACTTACAGGGCACCCACGGACCCCCGGCAAGGAAGGAGAGGGTGTACTCGGGAAACATCACATCCTCATCTGTGCGAGCACCTCTTGAAATCAGCCTCAGTTAGGGACTTCTTTAAACAAGATGAAGCAAAACCAACAAGACCTCTCCAGTTTTCAATATTCTCTCATTACCCATCCTCTTCCTTTTACTCTGGTGAGAGCAGCTTATTTCTGGTCCAGCTGTATTTAGATCTAACTTGTTTGGTGGCATCAATGATGAGCTCTGAAGGGGTCCAGTTCCAATAACCACACTGTCTGTCTGCCTTGATGACATGAGCAAAACAGCAAACAAATGGAAAATACACTCAGGTTTTCAAAGGGAGTCAGCTCTCTCTGCCAAAGGAAACAAACAAGCAAACAAAGAGTACCACCTTAATTCATCCTTCACTGGGTGCACAGGACTTCAAAGAAAAATACCAACCAAACAAAGAGAAAAAAATCAACACAAACAAAAACCCCAAAAAACAGCTGATCAGACTTCCTGAGAAAGCTCCACTGAGTCCCTTTTTTGCATGTTTAGCTGGTCCACACTCTCTGTTTCCTCTTCTATCTCTGTTTTTACTACGCACACTTTGCCCTTAATTACTAGCACAGAGCAGTACAGAAAAAAAGGAAAGAAAACTATTTAGGACATCCCAATTATGCTTGGTCCTGCTTTCAGTTACCACAGACAGAATTTGCCACCTTACAGCAACAGTGAAACCCACCAGTGCCAGCAAAATTCAGGCACCCCCGTCAGACTCCTCTCCATTAAAACAAGCAGCTTCTGCATGTAAGTCAGGAGAACCTTGTGGGATTTGTCCATTGCCATATCTACAGAAGTGACCAGAATTTATCAAACTGCATTAATCTGAAGATTGCTGCTTCATGCAGAGCATCATTCAATCTTCCTAGAGGTTATGTGGAGAGGAATACCAGTAGCACCAAAGTCAGACACAATGCCTAGTTGTTTTCAATACTAAAGTTACAGAACAGATAAAATGCCTATTTGAAAAAGTAAACTTCTCCATTATTCCTCACTTTGTTGTAACATTTATTGCACGTATAAACCAGTGCAGTATCCTCAAAAAACTACAACTTTTACATAGTGTCATGTTATATCAGTCTTTGAATAATTTAGAGCAGTACTATATCTGAAGGCTCACAATAAGGACAAGTTTATGAGACTTGGTATTTACTCTGCTGCTACGGGACAAAGAGGAAATATCCCAGTTACAATTGCTGAACTGTAAGAGAAAATGTTTCCAAATGACCAATCTGGATAATACATTTATCTTTTTATCATATACATACCTGATTCTACAAATATTTTACAACCCTTTATTTGTAGTATGACATATATTTTTAAAGGTAAAAGTAATACTTTATATGAATTAACAAACTTGTGAAGCCCAGTTTATCATAATTCCCAAAACTGAAGGAGCAACCTGATATCACTTTATATGCTTCAATTTCTAGAAGATATTCTTAGGTTTATTTAAGTGCAGAAATGAGAAGTCTAGCTCTCTAAATTTGACTTATAATTTTGGTACATGTTGTACCATTATTGCTCATTTATATATCTCCTGGCATCTTTAAAAAATGGTCATAATTAAGCTGAGTGCAAATACAGGTCCAGTGCTGTTAAATTTATTATGAGGAAGTATTTGTAATCTTTATTGTGTGACCTTCCCTTATAGTATTGCTTTCTCTAGGAAGATGCTCAAAGAGGACATTCCTGTTGCAGTTTTCTCAGGAGATTTCTGCAGCTGCATATGGTGAGTTTATTCACCAAATGACCAAAAAATGTTAAACATAACACAGCATGACAAAGACACCAATCTCTTAGACTATTTAGCTTGTAACTAAAATTACAAAGTTTTAGTTTATAAGCATCAGTGTTGATTGCCACAGCTGGTAATGAGGCATGAATGTCCACTTCCCTTGCAAAGTCTTGAAAATGTCAGAGGAAATAGAAAATACTAGTTTATCTCTTCAGGCAGATTTCATTAGCTACACAGACTGGCTAACCATGGATGTTGGTTTGCTTAAGTACCGAGCATTCTCAAAGAAAAATTGAAAGCAGTCCAGGAAGTCATCAAAAAATCAGATACAAAACCCATAGGCCACTAGAAACTGGTTGAGAGCAGGAAAAGCTATCAAAGGCATCTCTGTATTCCTCTAATCACTAGAAATGCTGTCTGTACCATGCATGTTCTACATATATGTTCATAGCACATTAAAAAAAACAAAATCTTCCTTTTTATTCACTTTTTGAGAACTGGTATTCACAGTAGTGACAGATTCTCTAACAAGGAAAGGAGACCACTCCAGAAGTATATTTCAGTCTGCTTCTCACTGCTAGTCAACAGGCTGACAGAAAATAAGATGCTCATTTTAAATGCAGCTTTCTTATTGAAAATGTTTTTAAGTCATTGACCTCTGAAACAGTGTGGAAGATCTCAAAAGATTCTTGATAAGACACTTTATGGAGTTGCAGTCCCTGCCTCTTGCCTTCACTCCCCCATGAAAACTCACATACTGTGTTGCAAGTCAGTGAAACCAAGTGAGCTCCTGCATACTCTGGCTTGGGCCCAATTTTTATTTAAACTTATCACAGTTAAGATGATTATTTTTATTTTTGCTTTGTATTACCGCCAAACAGAGTCAAAGAACATTTTGGATTTTTTTTTTTCCAATCTCATGTCTAACAAGTTCAAAATCTGATAGGCAATTACTTTTTGGGGACAAAAGTAAGCAAAGAAACAGGAAGGTTTCATGCTTTGTTATACATTTTTAAATGCATTTATTTGCAATATAATATGTGCCTAAAAATCTTGCTCTGACTAAATAATTTTTTATTTCCACTATTGGTTTAACTCCTGCAGAATGGGCTGCTTTGCATAGGCTAGCTCTCATGTCTGAACAAAAACTCAACCTCAGATCTGAAAAGTCATCTAGAAGAAGAGAAATAACCCAGCAATATTTCAAGAGAGGTGGGAAACCCAAAAAAATTCAGCATATTTGAAGAGAAATTATCATCAGATCTGACTGTATCTGATTATACTCTGTATCAGCCCAGTAGCACAGGCACATAGTGCATTTCCAGAGGTCTAGTGCATGAGGCAGAATCCTGTTCCTTTTCTACATGCACTCCTTTTCAAGGACATAGGCCATACTTCACCTATTACATAAAAGAGTTATAATACAAAAAAATGGAGAGGTTTGTTGGTGATTCTTTTTCTACATCTCTTTATTGGAAGTTTGTACAATAAATATGTTGTTTAATATAAGTGTCATTTCTGTGGGCTGAAGTATACAATTTTATGCTCTGTGTTGGATTGTTAGCAAACCCAAACATTTCTGGCATTAGTAAAATAAAGACTCTCTAAACACGGGAACATAAAGAAGATGGCCCAGGATACCCTAGAAATAAGAGAAAAATTATTGTTTTATTACTGCTGAGCACTGAGAGCATGGTTGGAGTAGTCAGATTTTCACAGAAACCTCTGCCATTACACTAAGCAGTCAGAAGCAAAAGGTGTCATCTGTCGCTTACGGTTTTTCTCATTGTTCCCAAAATCTAACAGAAATCTAGCCAAAATCATGAGTTGTCTAAACTTAAAAGAGTTTAAAAGTAACAAAACAAATGTAGCCTGAGAATGCACAGTGTGTGGAGGGGAAAGGACAGATGGTACATCTTCAGGCTTGGGAGGCTTCCCATCAATAAGCCAAATCTGTTATCACTTTGTCATGGGCATGTCAAGAGTATGGGGTCTTTAGACATCTTCAGCATATGCAAACAGAAGAGATAATGTAAAATAAACATAGCAGATAATGTCTTGCTAGTTAGCTATACCTGAATTCCAGTGATGATCCCAGCAGGATTTCACTCCTGCATGGAGTTTGGTTCATCTGTTACCATGCAGTCAAAGCTCAAAGGTTTTCTTCTCCATCCCTTCGTACCTGGAGTGAGTGACACTTCAGAAAGCTCTGTTCAAAGAGATTGTTTGTCCACTAGGAAAAAAAATAACAGGAAGAAAAAAGATGACAACAGATAAAAGAGAATTATGGTATGAGAGAAAAAAATCATTATGGTCAGTTCAAAATCATTCATCTCAAGGTAGATACTTATTTTATTTTAAAATGCTCTTTTTCCTGCTGTTAAGAAACAGTACACCAGGCTAATGGTGTAAAAGAGTTTTATTTCTGGCCTATTGCAGTTGGTACTTGTTGTCAGAATAGATGCACTGGGTAAAGTCCCAGAGATCATCTGTGACTTTCCAAACAGAAATAGAGCAAATAGTGCCATTTGCTTTCTGCTTCCTTATTCCACAGCTGTGAAAATTACATTTTCCTGGAACATTGTTGTACAGGATCTGAATTCAACATGACTTCCAAGGTCCTTATATGTATAGTTTAGTTCAGTGGGTTTCCAAATAGGTGATCCAGATGAGTGCTATACACCATATTCTTGGAAATTAGTAATAATGTGTAAGGGAAAATAAAAAAATTGAACAGACCGGATCACTTGACAGAAAATTGTTTTTACATAACTTACAGGACTATTTGCTGTTAGATTTTAATGACAGGTCAAACAGAAGTTGCAGAAATGCTGTTGCTGATAGTGAAGTCTTTGTACTTTTGGCACATTGTAGCACACTTCTCTACCAGATCACAGCCTGAGTACACATTCACAAGACATACCTCTTAGTTCTGACAACTGTTTTGATAAGCCTTTTCTAATGATAATGGGTGAAAAATGCTTCACTCCATTTAAGGGGAGTATCTCAGTTTAGATGTTGGATCAGGTAGTAGTTTGATTCAAATGTTATTTTATCTTCAAATCAATTTCAAGTCAATGCAGTGATTAAATGCTTCCACTATGTACCCTCTTTTTCCAGAAAATAAATACTCTTCCTTCCTGTTAGAAGAGCAGCTTCTTTCGACATCTTCAGAAGCAACCTAGGGAGAAAATAATATAACACCTTTTTTCCTTCACAGCTTGCTTAGGTATTTTAGGTGGGATGCTCAAGTTGCTTACGACTGTGACTTCCTTCGATGCGTAGTGTTCCATACCACCACTGTTCTTTAAATTACAGCTCATTTGCTGCTGATTTGAACAATCTCATTGATGATTCAGACATCCATCTGAACATCCTTCAGGAAGTAGAAAATCACAAGTGAGCACTGTTGCACAGAACATGGTTACAAAGAAATCAATCACAGATGCATTCAAAAGTGGATCACTGGCTGTCACACTCATACCAGCATATAATAGCATGTAGGAAATGGTGCTTAAAGAAATTGTAAACACTACAGTCAATGGCATTCCCATAATACATTTCATCTGAAACTTCAGTGCACAGAGCTGCTGTACTGACTGCATTTTAACCACCAAAGTCAGCTCTTTATCTGCAATCAAAGCAATGACTATGACAGCCCCAACTCAGCTGGTTTCACCCAGAATATGGTAGGAAGCAAATTTTAACATTCATTGAGCATAATCCCAATAGTTATTTCTAGTAATTCCTTCAAGACTCACTATTCTACTAATTCTGAAGTATTTGTTATTTTGTATAGACTGATGATGTATTTAAGACAAATATTCAGTGTGGTACTTGATGCTTATTTGGCTTCAATATATGAAACAGCATTCATATGAATAACCTAATTCTTCCAAATGTTAATTAATTTAATTTTTAATTACAAGTTTTCTCCATAATTCAACCATTTCCTAATTTTGATAATTCATTTTATATTATGGTATTTTTTACTTCACAGAGAGAATATCAGATGCTTTTTATGGATTCCTCGCCTTCTCAGACATTGTAGCAACTTGCCTCTGTGAGGAAAAACTGTGATGAGGCAAATAAAAATACTCACACTTAGCACTGAGTCTGAAGTTTTAAACCTCTCACAGAGGACGGAAATCATTACTGGTGTACAGTGAGAAGCATTCACAATGAATGTGAGAGAAGAAAATGCAGTTTAAAGTGCTGGAAAATAGGTCACCCTCACTACCCAACATAAAGGACCTACAACGCAAAAAAAACTTCTGAGACCTCAGCTCCCTGTTGTACAAAAAGATGACACCATAAAGAAAGAGAGTACACCTGAAATCCAGAAGCACTGTCTGTCCTGCAGAACAGATGGAAGGGACATTGCTTATCACTTCCACCTGATCCAGCTTATAAGTGGTCTGAGGCTGGCATCACAACTTAGGCACTACTAAAGCATAATTCCAAAGTGCACAGTACTTTTATCACAAGGTGGTGCCTTTACTAAAGGAAATATAAGTATTTGTATCATTTTCAGCTGGAGGGAAAATAGATATTTCTCAATCTTATATCTGGTTTTTACCTTCTTAAAAACAGTAACTCTTTCCAGATAATTTTGAAAATGTTTGGTTCATTTTCAGATTTCACTAACTGAGTGCCTTTTCCTAATAAGAGAAATGTTGGAGCACAAATGCCAACTTCAACCTTGCTTCCAACTCGTGCATTAATACAGGCAAAATTCAATCCTTTGTAACCCAGAATATGAGAAAACTGAAGAATATACAAAATTTCTGCATCAACAAACTGTTAAATTTAACCATAAAATTAACAAGGATATTTCCACTTTTACCTGTAATGACTAATAAACATCTTCAAGAAATCTCTTCAACAAATTTAGCAATGTCTTTTCTAAACTACTGAAATTGTGTCTGATGTCTGAGACCTGTGTAATCTCCTTTCCTGCAGAATATATATTTACCTCTAATTTGTTCAGTTAAAGTGTCTCCTTTTACATAATTGCTCTGGCACTAGGATATGTTAACTGTCTGTTCTTTAACTGCTTTGCCATAAATAATTCAATTAATATAACAAATCCATGATTTTCACATTGCTCTCTAAATTTCTTATAAGAAATACTGTATCTTGGCATCATAAAAAGTATGTATTCCTAAGATTAAAGAAGTGTTACAAGATAGCTGGAGCAGCTGAAATGCTCACTACCACCTAAGCAGTAGTAAATGGACTGTTACTTCTAAAATTCATTTCTAAGATATACAGATTCTCATTTGAGAAATAATTTTTCCTTTCATCCCCAGGTTTGAAAATATGTGCATAGGTTAGATACTTTTCATAAGATACTGACATTCCATTGGGATTATACTTACATCCTCATACTGTATTACAGGCGATATGCTGCTAAATACTGATTTTGTAGATACTGTAAAATACAGTTTAAAATGCATTACAAGGATACCAAATTATTTCTTTTCAAGAACATAACCTTAATATATCAGTGCATTGTCATTTTATTGTTCTTATTAATATGAATGGCTTTTTTCTCATATAATGTGGTGGTTTGAAAATAGCTTGGGTTTNTATGCGTATTGTGAAAAGTTCTGCCTAAGCCCACCTACCAATAATTAACTGTTTTACTTTCTAATAACAGTTAGTTTTAAACCTCTACTGCCATATTCTACTTCAGCCAAGGCTGCAGAAGCTGAAAATCACCCTAGGTACAGAACAGTCATTCCCAAGCAGATTGTGGGAACACTAGTGTGAATGTCAAGGCTCACAGCAGCATCCAAAACTGAGTTGCTCCCCTACATCATTTCTGCAGATTTTCTGTGTTGTGGTTAAGAGGATAGGACTGCAAGATTTGCCAGCACACTATTTGCAACAATAGTTGTTAAAAAAAAAAAATTAGGCAAGGAAGAAGAAAAAGGCCAATAAACCTGTTTAGAATTTTGAAAATTCGTTTTCTGTCAGTATTTTCTCACTGACATTTTATGCCATTTTGAAGCCTTGCTGACCCTGGAAAGGCCTACTATTTGAAAAGATTAATACAGACTACAGCAAAACTGTCTGTTTCTGACACACATTGAATTATTTTCACCATATACATAGAAAGAATAATTTTCAAGTATCAGCAGTCAAATTACTGATGAATTTTTTGACATTGTTCAATAAAGACTGTTTAATAAAAGCTTTAAGAAATGTTTAATATTTTATGGAATCTTTTCTACAGGATCTTTTCACTAAACCGGTATTAAGTTTTATCCATCTCTGGTTGACTCTGAAAAAAGTTTTTGTCATTAGAATGGAAGAAAGGAGGAAACTTAGATAACATTTTGCCTATCACCATCTATATTTAACAGCTAAAAATTTCTGTAGACATACTGATGTAAAGACAATCAGAACTTTATGAATACAGGAAGTACCAATGGTATGATTAAGAGAGAAACTGGTAAGGTAGAAAAGTTAATTTAGCTGAAGCAATACAGGGCAGATGTTGAACAGTAACCTCAGCTTTTAATTAGGCGATGAGACAGATGAGGTCAGGTTCAAGGTCAGGTTGGACGGAGCTGTAATTATCCTGATCTAGTTAAAGATATCCCTGCTTATCATGGAGGGAGGTTGGGCTGGATGAGCTTTAAAGATCCTTCCAACCTAACCACACTATGATTCTGTATGCAATAATGTGATGGACTGACAACAATGGACTTATCCCATTAGGAATCTGATAAAGAAGTGTATTATCTTACCAGATATGAAATGAAAGTCAATATTTTCTGGGTTTGAGGCTTTCTACTGCATTGTATTTGGGCCTTTTTCTTTTACAGTTTATCATTTTAACAGATTAGAAATCAGTTAATTAAAATTGTTAAAATAGGTCTTGTGTGTAAGCTTCCCCATGAATGTTTCATTAAGGTCTCTTTCCTTACACTTCTTATTTCCTGTGATGCTGAAGGCCATTCCTGTGTCCATCATTAGTATACTTCCTGAGTGATAATCATTAAGTATCTCTTTTCATTTCAAGGCTTTACTGATATCCTGAAACAAGGATAGAGACTTAGTGCACAAATTAGTTAACACATCTTGTGTTAGTGTCAGGAGAAAGAGATAGTGGAAAAATACTGAAGCTCAGTGCAAGATTTTTACCAAAAAAAAATAGCAATGGTGTGAAGAGAAGGCAGGATTGTCATCCATACCACTGAGACAACAGATTGATGTTACACTTGTATTTGTATTTTGGGCCTAATGGGCTTCTCACCTTACAGCTGCTGTGCTCAAACAGGAACACAAATGGGTCTCAGGTGGGGTATGTGACAATGACTAAATGATCTCAGCTTCAAAGTGTCCCAAACAAAACTGGTATAATCTCACTGCTGCTTATAGCCAGCCTCTTTCTGGCAATAAAGCCAACTAATTTACTATAATTTATAGATAAAACAACCAACCTGGATGTACAATTGGCTGTTGCAATTAATTTTATAATGTAATTCAAGTCCACACCAGCCCAAATTTGAAATACCAGAGAGATACTCACCCCTTCCTTTCTCTTTGTACCATTAGGAAAATTTCAGCAGTACCAAGAAGCCAGCTCTATATTTCAGATAAAGAGAAGCTGATATTTGTGGGAGCAAAGCCTCCTGCTATCAGAAGTATAGGAAAATCAAGGATTTGCTGGAAGAGAGGAAACTTGCTTTGAAAATACACAGCTGAGACCATGATGATTTAACAGTTCAGGAGACTGAAGCTCCTTTTTTTCCTTGTGAAACTACAGAAAAACTGAAGTTGTAAGAGATCAGGCTCAAAAAAATCACCATAGAAAGCAGAAGAAGCCACCTCCTGGAAATGTGATTTCTTTCCACATGTTTGCACAGCTCAAGAACCATGTGGGGACACTGAGCTCTGTGAGAAACATGATCTTCTAGCATTATCCTAACATAACTCCTTGAAAGCAGCTGATTTTCCTCCTTGGACCCAAATAGTTCTACAAAAGCTACTGAAATTAAGTCTACACAGCATTATTAATTTGTTAACCCTCATTGCTGATGCTGCTGGAACTGTTAATGCCACATTTCCATTAGTAACTGGTGTTTCCTTCCATGTGCTTATATTCACAATTAAACTGGAAATAGCCTTTAATTTTTCACAAGGAGCTAAAGAGGATAATTGGATTTTATTAAAATAAATCACTTACATCTTTTAATGCAAATGCATGGGTAACATCAAAGACATTGAAAAGCTTCTGAAAGAAATAATAATAAAACAGTGGATCAGTCTCACAAGTTTAACTGGCAACTTTTCCCCAGCCAGAGGGCCTGTTCTATTAAAACATGGCAAATACATAGCAACAGAAAAAGAATAAAGAGAATTTTCAAGAGGTGACTGCCAGATCAACACCACAAGAAGTTACTAAGTTTGATGAAGAAATGAAACATCAAGGCTGAAGGGACTACAGAGTTACCTTTGCTCTATAATTACCAGAGGGGACAAAATGTGCTACAGGGGCATACAAACCAGGGCAGTTTGCAGGCAGAGTAGTGCTGTAGTTGCAGTTTCAGACCCAGAGTTAAGATATCATAATATCCCAATATGAGGAAAAAAGAATATACACCAAAACAAAAAGAAAAATTAAAGAAAGGATAAAAGAGGTAAAACATCAAAAAGCTGCAGGTGAAGACAAAGCCACCAGAGAGGTGTTAAACTTTTGTGATGATGAGCTCATCATTTGAGATTCACAAATATGAGTCAATGCCAGCTGATATTAACTGCTATTTACACGCTTCACTGAGCTTTCTGATCTCAAACTCTAAAATCTGATTCTTTTACACACTTCATGTCTTTCATCTTTTCTTACTTTTTCTTCTTTTCTCCTCTCTAATGATTCCCATTCTACCAGTAACCATTCCATTTTATAAACCTACATTTCATAAATAAGTAGAGATCAATACTTGAGGGGGGAAAAAAAAGGAGACATCTACAGGGCAAATATTAATGATCAGAACTTTACAAAAAAAGGTGACTAGATATAGAAAGACATTAATTAAAATTACTAAAATACTTGAAATATCCACACCATTAAGTAAATATTAATAGCTAGTTTCTTTACTCTTACCTATCCTTAAACCAGGCAAAGCCTTTGTGTTGGTACAGAGCTTCATAAATATACTGACCATTTAGTATCTCTGTACATTAACTCTCTTAACTTAAAAGAGTGGAGTGAATTATTTTGTCACTGGTATACTAACACATTAAACTCACATTATTCCACAGAATTAGGTACCAGAATATTTTCCAAGACTTTGGTTTTATATTGCTTGAAGATCACAGAATCCTGACAGAGGACATGGAAAAGTTTTCATTGCAAGACCACTTGGTGATCTCTGAACAATCATTGTGACCAAGAAAGGTGTCTCAGAACAGGAAGAAGGAAAATGGTACTCCTGTCTTCAAAGAGGACAGTACAATAGACCCAGAGAACCCTGAGCCTTGGAGTCAGATGAAGCAAGTAATAGTAATACTGTAAGCCACATGAACAAGAAGCTCATCAAGAGTAGTTTCTATAGTACCATCATTGGAAAGTGTTGCTTGACCAGTCTACTGATCGCCTTCTACAGTGAAATGACTGGCTTAGCAAATGAGGAGAGAGAAGAGGATACTAAATGTTTTGACTTCAGAAAGGCTTTTTATACTGTCTCCCACAAGATTCTCAGAGAAACGGATGAGGTATTCACCGGACAGATAGACAGCGACAGATGGAAAATCAACTAAATGGACAGGCCCAGAGAGGGGGTAGGTGGCAACCTGTAACACAAACTCTAGTTGGAGGGCAATAACCACCAGTGGATCCCAGGGGTTGACACTGGCTCCCATCCTGCTCAATTAATGACCTAAACAATGGGGCAGAGCGCAGCCTCGGTAATAACCATGACAAGCTGCATTAGGATTAGCAAATCTGACAGGAGGTAGAGATTAGATAGTAGGCAATGAGAGACACTGAAAACTGTCTGAGCTTTTGAGCTCTATGGGTTGGGATCAGAAACACAAAATTCAGCTGAGGGCCACTTACTAGTTGCATGCTCCAAGGATTGCTGCTGGGCCAATCCTGTGTAACTGCTTCATTAGTGACTTGGGTAATGGAACAGCATGGATGATATTAAACCAAGAGGAGTGGCTGATACAACAGAGTCATGTTGCCATTCAGAGGGACCTCACAAGGTGGCAAAATGGGATAACAGGAAATTCATGACGTTCAACAAACACCAAATCCTGCACTTGGGTAGGAATAGCCTCATGCACAGGATAGTTGGCAGTCGACTAGCTGCAAAGAAACTTTGCAGAGAACTACTAGTGGGTTCTTCCTGACCACAGGCTGACCATGAGAGAGCAATGCCTTCCCTCAGCAAAAGAAATTACATTGGGTCTGTTTGGAAAAGCCTTTCCCACAGATCAGGGAAGGCACTGATGAGCCCACATCAGGAATGTTGGATCAAATATTGGGGTCCTCAGTACAGAAGAGACATGGAAATACTGGAGAGAGATCAGTAAAGGGGCACAAAATTGACAAAAAGAGAAGCCTCCAACATTCTTATCCACATGTATATATGTATATATATATGTGTGTGTGTGTGTATGTGTATTCATGATGGAAGGGAAGAAGAAGTCAGACTCTTCTTACTGATGCACAGTGACAGGAAAAATGCCGATGGACACCAATTCAGAGAAGAAATTCCATTTAAATGTAAGAAAAATCTTTTTACCATGACTGTTTTGGAATACTGGTTGGTCAGAGAAGTTGTGACATCTCCATGCTTGGAGATATTCAAAATGAAACCAGACACAGTCCTTAGCAATTAGCTCTAGGAAATCTTGCTTTTAGCAGGAACATGTGGCTAGATCATGCCCAAAGCTCCCTTCCAACCTCAGTGGTGCAGTGATTCAAAGTATAAATAACACATAGCAGTATTTCAGATTTTCAGAACTAGAAAATATTACTTAAAAGAAAGGACTAAAAAATGAAGTTGATTTCTACATTGCTGCTACTGTATAATATTCACAAAATATTTGCCTTGATAAATTATTTTAAATCTTGGGATTACCTATTTATATACTGCGATAAAAGCACTTTCATTTTTGCCCACCAATACTGATTTTTGATTTTCAACTTCTTTTGAACTTCAGAAGCAGAGAACTTTCTGCTTATTTCAGACGTGCTCAGATGGGTATACTCCAATATTACCAGAAAACTTGATGAAAATAAAGAAATAGTCCTGTGGCTAAAAAAAGATTGTGTGTTTTTTCTTAAAAAAAATAACTTATAAGCTTGCCCTGCAGTTAAACTGCTATAGCAAACAGTAATAGTCCATTCACATCTATTATAAGAGCAGTATCACCTGCAGTTTTATTGACTGTCAAGAAACAGGTCCCATTTTGTGAAACAATAAAAATCAAATTTAGTGTAAAATCTCCCAAGGTTGTAGCCTGTAACCTTATAACATCAGAAATGACAGCAGTAAGCCTTTTCTTTCCCTCCTTTTTTCAGTTCAGACTCCAAAAGAAACCAGAGATTATATTCCAGAGCAGGGAGTCCTGCAGACATAGACATATCACCATGCAGAGGCACAACAAAGGTACCAGAAAGTGTTTTCAGTTTGTTTTTTTCTTAGTGGTCTACACTTCTAGCCAATACAGAAAGGCACAGCCTCTTTGTCTAACACTCACAGGTACATTTTAAGCATTAAACAAAATATAAAACTTTAACAAGACAATGCAATTTTGCTTTTCTTAGTCTTTAATGTTTCCCCAATTGCATTCACACAAACACAAACACAGTGAAAGAACATGTGGGAAATGCAACTGAGCTCCTCAAGTACAAGGTCAGTGTATTGGGTTTGCATGGCAAAATTTTGGTCTAGGAGGGGCTACAAGAGGTGTCTTCTGTGAGAATCACCAGCAGCTTCTCCCGTCTCCAACAGAGCCAATGCCCCTTAGATACCTCAGTGGCTGAGTATTTCACCCCAAAGTACTCAGTAGCTCCATTCATTTCAATTCTCTATTTCACATGCATGTTGAAGGCAGATAAAAGTTCCCCAAAATTAGAAACAGATAAAACATGCAGTAATACAGATTATTAGACACACTTTAAAGGAACTCAATAAAATAGAAAATTGCATGCTTCATGGAAGAAGAAGAGTTAAGTTTGAAATTAATGGACCATATTTACATTGGAGACATATTGTTCTGTCTTTTCAAAGAGACAGAGTCTTATCTGTAATGGGAAGATTATTTTTAAGAAAGGAATGCCAGCTCAGCATCAGATATTTAACAGTGAAATGTCAGTGTGAGGTGCACATATAAATTTGAAGTAGTTTTTACGGACTTCACACTGCTGATTGCAAGAGTGGAATTTGTACCTGAAGATACACACACATTTTTATGAGCTTCTGTTTTCAAGCTTTTATTTTCCATCAGTCCTGATACAAACAAATGGAGAAGAAACGCATGAGAACAAAAATTCAGACTACCCATCTTCTCCCTACCTGTCTTCTTCAGCATCCATTTTGGAAAAGAACAAACCTACTCTTCCTTCACTTAATACAGTGTTGGACTCTTACTCCAAAAACTTTAAGATGGAGTAAAAGTTTGTATCTGAAGTAACAATTTAAATATGGATCATACACCTAAATGTGCAGCTAGGATCACTTATAATCCAAAATTGTCCATCAGGAGCTTTCAGAGCAGGCACATTCTACTACAGGTCTCTTGCTAGATCCTAGTTAAGTGTTGCAAGGGACCTTGACCAGGCAACCAAATAAAAATAACTCGATGTAGAAGATGGGCTCATTTGATTCAAGCAGAGGTTAAAGTAGGTTATCCAATTTCAGGTTTGCCCAATTATCAGTTTGGGCTTTCTTTTTTAGCCCAGCATGAGCTCAGATTTGAGCCTTAGTGGAGTAAATAGCTGCCTCAAACAAGAGCTGAACAAGCTATCTTCATTAAAACTTCTCTTCAGAGAGTTTGAGTGTTTGGGCAAGAAAAGAAAAGGAAGAGGGGAAAGCAAATGAGGCTCTCAGACTAAGAGTTCCCTTTCATCTAGGCAGTGTAATGCAAATCCTTTCTATTGCGCATTTTAAGATGTAAATTGGATTCAAGTTGATGTCCACCTGTCTTGAACCAGCAGGGATGTCTTCCCATTTTTATCAAAGCATTTCTCTGCCAATTACTGGCTGTTATGACAGTTGGAGATTTTTGTGTGTGTGTGCAGACTTTTACAAATACAAACTCATTAAAATTAGATCTTTCACATTCTTATTCCAAGAAAAACTGTCACTGAAAAGTATCAGGGGTCAAGTGATCTGTATAGTCTAATTACATCCTAAAAGACCTAGAAGCTTATGTTTATGAGAAAAAATAAGTCCTATTTTTCTTGGTATTTTCCATTTTCAAAATTTAATTCTTTTTAAGAGGGGGAAACATTATGTAATCCAGAAAGATACTTACATTGTTTACTCACTGCAGACAACTAATTCTCTATTCATTAAAGTAAATTTTACTTAATAGCAGCAAGCAAAATTTTCCCAATTAATTTAAGTAAATTCTCTGCCATTCCATAGAAAAATAGATGTTCATTAGAATAACTCTACAGAGCTCATATACTGTAATTCACCAAATCATTAACAAGAGGCAGCAAGTTCAGATCAAGTTGCTATGATACCTAACTTGTTTAAAAACAGAAACTTTCATTTTACTGGAATAAAAAAAAACCCATATATGACTGCAATTTGTCTAGCAGTGAAAAAGTAAAAAAATGAAAGAAGTTTCTTTTCATATTATGAAATTTTTCTGCAGATTGGCTTTAAAATTTGTTGTTTATTTTTCTTTTTTTTTTTTTCACAAGTTAAATTATTCTATTGTAATATCTTGGTATGAGAAACATTCTTGACCAATCTCTTGCTAATATTCTGTATTTGAAATGAGCATTGTAAATATGTTCAGTTACTGAAGATAGGCACATAAGTCACAACTTTGGCTACCATGGTCTCAGAACCAGTTTTCCAATGTGTTGAGGCAGATGTATTCTCTGCATGCAGCAATATTTGATATACGGATATGACATTGTAGCTATATTTATGATAGATTTCAGCTGTTACTTTAGATTTTTTTTTCTCACTACCCTTTTGCAGTCTTTCAGCAGAAAACATGCCTGAAAAACTATTGATAGGTAGGTAAAGGTGACAATGTTAAGGGAAAACTGAAGGAATTTTTTAGTCCTTGGAAGTACCAGAGGTGGAAAGGGAGACATTTCAAGGTCTAGAATATCCTGCTCTGGATCTCAGCCATGATGTGTGGTCCATAAATGCTTATTTAAGGGCAGAGTTGATCTAGAAAACCTTCGGTGAGGGCTCCTCCTACATTTCATTTGGCCTTGTAAATCAAACATGCAATAAAATATCAGGAAGAGTTTTGGAAACAGCAGATGCAAAAAAATATACTTGTCAGAAAAGTATGCCACAGAAGGTGGCAGTCTCCTTTCCCTCACTGTACGTTAAGTTACTCAAATCTGTAGGCTTTTTCTTTTGGAAGGGGGAAGAGAGGGGACTGTTTTGGTGTCAGATCATGGGGTTTTTCGGTGGGGGGAGGGGCCTGCATTCTCTCCCAAACATGCAAATTGGCAAACAGATTACTAGAAATAATTTATCAATAACGCAAAGATTTTTTTGTTAAGGTGAAAAGAAAAATCTGAAGGTGAAAAGAAAACCAAGATGACACTGCCAAGAATATCCGTTACATTTCAAGTTCAGCCCCAACATGGCCTCCACCACATCCTCCCTTGTCCTAGCATGGGTACCTCAGAGCATTTCCCTACTTTCTTTCTCACTATGCGCTTCCATAGGAACATTAAATAAAACGTTCTCTGCAAAACTTCAAGCCTGATGGAAGGAAGCCTCTGTGGCTCAGGAGGAGCCGCTGGCAGATGTGCCTGTCCATGGAGGACCAGTACCACCTGCAAAGCTGGATGGCTGGAGCTGGGAACCAGGCTCATCAGAAGCAAAGGCAGTGACAGAGCACAGTGGGGGAGCATGTAAACAGGAAAGGAAACAGGCATGACCCAGGAACACCTTTCTAAGGAGATGGGCAACCCAGTTTCTTGGGCTTTAATCCCAGCAACTGCAGCATCAGCTGCAGGGTGCTCCTGTGGAGGCCCCAGTCCAGACAGGATGGTACTGGGAATGAACTCCCCAGGTGCCTGGCAGGGATCCACTGGAAGTCATCACAACACACATACCTGGTGTCTCATACAGTAGAAGTTAGATAATTCCAAACTTGTTAAGATGAGAAACAGGCATTTTCCCTCATGTATCACATTTGTTCTCAGATTTGTGACCTCTCCTTGAAAGTTAAGGAAATTAAATTCATCTGAGCTAAACCTTTCCTTCTACACAAAAAAAAAATAGTTACACTGGCTCATTTGCAGTTTTATACTGAACTATCTGCATTAGATGCTCCCCAAAGCCCACAGAATATTATTTTCAGTTACATAAACTGTAGTACTTGTGTCTCTTCCACTGTGCCACTCAGACAACATGGAAATGTAAACACTAAACCTCTATAAAAGAGAGATCAGATTAAAGGGTTTAATTTGAACACTGGAGGAAGATATTAAAAATTAAAGAATAATCACAGACACCTTCAAAATAAGGAAGTGGTTTTAAACCAGTTTCAAGAAAGGCTTGTAAGAAACTTTAGAGCAGAACACTGGAGGTCAATGAAAGTTATCCTTAGTACATTCTCACAGTGCTCCAAATCCAGCACAGGACTGACATATATATCAGCTACAGGAGAGGAACTTTAAATTTTAACCATGGACCAGGCTTACATAAAGCAAAAAGAAAAAAAATCATTAAAACCCTCTTGTTTGAAAGACAGGCATCAGCACAGGAAAAACAAATTATTTTTCTCAGCTGAAAAATCCTTATGTTTTCACAGAGCAGATCAAAATTCCATCCACCTCTCATGACTTTGTATTTCAGATTTCATTTTCTGTAAGCTCTGAAATATGGTCACATACTGTTATTTTCAAAGCAGAGCAATATTATGGAAGAATTTTCAAAAAAGATAGATCTCTACAATAGAATAAAAAATGGACAAACAATATTAACCTCTAAAGCCTTTATCTGTACATGTGGGTCTGCATGGGGAGTGTACAAATACACACAAGTGTACCTATGTACCTACATACATACACATATATATAAATATATATAGATATACAGATATAGATATAGATATAGATATAGATGTATGCACAGATGCTGGTATAGTTATATTTATACAGATACGGATATAGCTATAAATGCAGAGGTGTGTGGGCATACACATATTTTAAAGCAAAAAGAAGAATTAAATATTTAACCACTAAGCTCTGCACCTTGAAGGAATCGGAACTTCCAAACATCTTCATGCAGGAATGCCAGACATTGATAAGACACAAGTTGAAAGAGGGTGTCCAGCTGGACTAAAGCCCAATTCAGGTAAATGTTCCTCACAACAACTAATTGCATTCTTTGTCCAGCTGCTACCAGGGCAAGGTGATCAACTGTAACAGACACCAGGAATTTTTTTTTTTTTTTTTTTTTTTTTTTTTTTTTACATTATATTATACAAAACAATCAAAATGTCAGCCACAGAGTCTTTTACAGTAACTCAGCTGAGATGCTCTGCCTCTTCCGGTGTCTTTCCTTCTGGTGTGCAGAAACACAGGGTGACATTTTCTCACTTTGAGAGATCTTTTTAGAATTAGAAATTGCCAAGCATTTCTAAAACACCAGTCTGTTTATTCTGCTTTGTTTTATTTTTTTATTTCTTCTTTGTCAGCAGCTAGTCCTAAGGGATTTGGTAGAATATACACATTCTTTTAAAGGATGAGGTGATTATGTCACTGTTCCACATTCTTCAGTATAGACAGACTTATTTTACCTGCATAAAAGTATCCTTAATTTTTACAAGGAGCATGTTAGATTTGCTATTTACTGATACAAATTATGGACATTCTTTGATCCAGTGGTAGTTTGGAGCACTTAAATCTCTTGCTGAGAACAAAAGGAGGATCACAGAAGGAGCAAGAATGACAATCCACAAATGCTGTAAATGTTCTGAGCAGTTTACTGAGGGTTAGACAAGACTTCCCTCTTGTAAGCAGCACTATGGCTACCAAGCAACCTAATTTCCACTACGAACGAAATCATATTCCTCATCACTACCCACTGCTCTTGCGAGCACAAAGTAAACTTGGGATGAAGGTCAAATCATTAATAGTCATGCCAAGCCAAATTTGTGCAGCAGCTGCAAAGCAGCTTGAGCCAAGGCATTGTAGGAATAGCTGAAGATCACTATTGAAGCAAGCAAAATATTCCTTTTTCAAACTTCTTTTACAAACCAAAGGATCACAGCAAAAGTCTTCCAAAAGCCCTTCATTAGTTGTACTCCTGACAGGCAAAATAAGCTTATACTTTCAGAATCTAAAAAATCCTATATAGAAGAATCAAAGTTCTTTATTTCAATATTTTCTGACATTTTGTCTGATAAATGATTGCTAAAAATTGATTTTTTCAAGGTCAGTCACTGTTGCTTCTTATTTTTTTTCTAAAGCTTCCAATAAGATACTAGCTTTTCTACTTATCCCACTTACGAAAACATGTTACCAAAATTATCCTTTCAAGAGAGAGGTTCTTTCCTACATGTTTTGAGAAGCATGTATTGCTGGACCAGTGCTGAGACTTAACTATGACTTAACTTTCTGTATACAAAAAGCCATGCAGCAGGATAGAGTGAAAAAGGGCAATAGTTAAGGCATTGGAGTTTAATGTGAAAGCTGAAAAATTCCTACACAGAAAATGCAGTTTATTTTTCTAAAAAGAGAGAAGGGCTGAGTCAGTCGTGAAAGAATCTGAGGATCTGGCATTAGGGAGCCTTATATCCTTGAAACCAGAAGATTAAACCACTGTGACACTCCCTTGGGCAGAAAAGAGACAAGACAGTGAAGCAACCCATCCAATCACCAGCGCAGCATCTTTGCCCAGAAAATGAAAACAAAGCAACTCACTAACTGAACTTTACTGGAACAAAAATGAAAAATTATTTTAAAAGCAAAAAGACAAACATAGAGCTTTACATAATTTGGAGTGGAAAGGTCCTCTTGAGATTTCCTGGTCCCTCCTTCAGCTGAAACAGGGCTAAATTCAGCATTAAACTGAGCTGCTCAGGGTCTTGGTAATAAACTGCCTTGTTCAATGGAAACAAATTATAGTAGATGCAGACAAGAAAACTGTGGAAGATAGTATGCAATATAACTGAATGAATCTCTTATCCTGAAAGCATTTCTGATGGGATCAATGTGTCAGGACATAGGGTACATAGCAGAACTACAGAAAACAGCAACAGGAATTCTATAATTCATATTACTGTAGTAGCTATTGATCTTATTCACTGGACATCCTAAGCAAAAACATAGTATAAAAACTTAATTTCTGTCCCACAGAGACTGACACCTACATGTAAAACACAGTAGATCAATATGGACAGATTAAGGAACAACAGTGAGACAGTCTTGGCCAACATGACGGCACAAATCACAGCAGATAGGAGTCCGACCTGCTGGATGGCTTTTTTTAGTCATCAATATATCCTTTAAGCTGTTACAAGAGATTTAAGCAAGGACAATGTTTTGCTGCTTTGCACATGTTTATAAAATGCCCTTCTCACAGGCATTACAGCAAGGTCTTTCTTTCAAGGACTCCAGAAATCTTTGATGAAAATTAAAAAAGACAAAGACCAGTAATTATGTAGTACTTATTCTAGAATCCAAATTATTTTCCTGGGGGTATACTTGGAGCCTCTTGAATTTTCTCTATTGCCCAAAATTTACCTCTATATATTTTTCTTGTTTCAATGCATATTAGCCCATACTAGTACAAAAAGACCCTTCCTCTACCAGCTGGTCTTAAGTCAGGACCCAGATGGGAAGGGAGCAGATAAGCAATAGAGGATGTGGTCAGAAATTCAGAAGCATTGAGACAGCTTATTCATTTATAAGTCACGAAGACACTTCTGAATACCTCAGTTTCATAAGAAAGACATTGTCACTAACTGGAAAAGAAAAAAATAAACACTGTTTCTAGTTCTGCTCTAGCAATGACTGGTAGTCATAGGTTTGAGGTTTTAGAGGACCTTTCAGGCGAAGCTATGCTCAGCAACTCAGCAGCTTCTGAAAGACCTTTGTAGAGACCTATGTCTAACAATTCATGTTTCATGCACTTTGAATCTTGATTTTTAGAGGGCTCATGAAAGAGAAGGGGCTGTAGACAGTGGCCTTGTCTGAAAATCCTGGTTGAGAGTCCTATAAGAACAAGAAATTAGTTACAAAACCTGTGCCACCCAAGCTGAGTGACTCTCTCAGCATTCCCAGTTGCTGTAGGTTGCCTGGCTCAAATGTAGCCCAACAGCTTCATATACAAACCAGATGAGAGCTGTAGCAAGGTACACCAGAGGCCATATCTAGGAAAACAAAAACCCAGTATAACGGGTGATTTTCTCAAGCACTGTATCTAAATATAACCAATACCAATCTCTTAAGAAAAACAACAGCAGAAATATATAATACACAGGTAGTAAAGTTTCTGTTTTATTCATAAATAAACAAACCTCTCCTGAGGTACTGGGTTCAGTTTAAAGTACGATACTGCTACAAAAAGTCCAACAGCACGGTCTGGAAATCATCTCTTTTAAGAAAACAAAGATAATAAATTGAAATTGTTCAGATTTGTTGGAAGAAAGAGAAGCAAGCTGGTTCTTGAATACTTAATAAAGTAACTGGAAAGAAATGGGAAGAATTATTCTCCATATCTGGAAAGGACAGAACAAGAACATTTCAATTTCAAGTAAGGAAAGAAAAGAATGTCATAGCTTTGAAAAGTTAAGAATAATAATGTTTGGGAAGTAGTTAGTGGTGACAAACTTAGTTTTCTGACACTGAAGGTCCAAGAACAGGTTAGAATATCATAAGTGGGTTAGCTATAGTTAATCCTGCTTCGGAGTAGTCAAAGGATTGCAAGACTTTTTAAGGTCACCTTAGGCTTTAGAATCCTGTGATTTTGATCGTTATTTTGAGTTAGTTTCAGGCATAAATTTTTGGTTACTAAAAGTTACTTTCCTACATCTGACCTAAATTCCAATTAAAATTGATCTTTGGGTAGTCCAAAGATATTTTCCACTGTCAATCATACATCTCAGCATGACCACAATTTTACCTTTAAGAAATATCATATCATGCTGAATTCTACATTTAGTTCCTGTCCTACTTTCAAAGTTGGCACACTGCTTGTTCTTTACAGTTTTCTCTTTCTGCAGGTTAAGGTTATATTGATTTAAATTCAAAATTTGAGATTGAAGCACTTCCATGACAGAACTAAAACTCATTGGTTTACCAGCTCGATTTCCTGTATTTCCAAGTAAAGTTCTTAATGTAAATTCTCCTGCATAATGGCATTACTTAAAAATATTCGACAAGGATTTTAACAAACTGCAATCATCACTTGCTAAAAGACGCTTTGTACATGCCTCTCTCAATCACGTTACCAGTGGCACTCTTCTGACAAAATACTGCTACTGATACAAACATTGCTCTTGATTGCTATTTTACTTCATGGTAAGAAGTTCTATGAAAGTTTGACTTGAGAACTTAAAGAAATGGAGAGTTTGCTTAGACTAAAAGTGAGTGATGGTTCCCTTGCAATATCAGGGAACCATGTGGCTCCTCCACAGCCCCCATTTACCATGCTCCCCAGGCTTCCTTGTGGCAGACTAAGGGCCTTTGAAACTACTTTGTATTACAGGGAAAGATGAGAGTGGTAAGTCTTTAGAATTCTCTGTATTTAGTTGCATCTATAAGTTGCAAGTCCTACAGTTTTCGTGAATTAGTGCAGTAAACATGGTATCTCTGGAGCAAGGCAAATAATCCTGGTACAGATAAAGAAGAGGGTTTTTTTTAAAAGTTCTTCCTGCCTGAAGCCATGACTTCAACATGAGTTTTAATTGGGTTCAAGGGAAGAAACAACACTTTTTGAAAAATGAAGCTGTGGTTATTTCAGAGTTATTTGGAAATTCAAAAAATAGTTTGAGTACATTTTTGAGGGTTTCATTTAAGGCTGGAGGAAATAATACTCTGGCTCAAACATGCAGCATCTGAATCATTCCTTACACAGGGGAGCCCCAGCTGAATCTCATCTTCACTAGAGAGTCTTAAACTACATGACAGGGAAATGCAAAAATGTCAGTGTTATGAAGTACTCTGATATGTTTTCAGTTCCTGCTGTTGACCTTCTTTCACTGTATCCACACAAATGTGGTTTTTAATTTTGCAGGAAATTGGACCCTTGAGAGGTCCACTTAATTAGAAGGCATAAAATTGACTGCATTATGGTAGCATTTCTTTGTCAGAAGAAAGATTTTGTTAATTGAGGAATGGGGAAGAAATGTAATAACATGTTTAACATCAATGTATAGGCTTAGAACTGGTTTTAAATCAGATAATTTTAGAAAGCCACCAGTTTCAGTTGCATTAACAGGGTAACCTATTACTCTTAATGTAGAACTGGCATAATTTTTTAATAATTTAGAAAGCAAACAAATTTGATGGGATAATATAGAAAACCTTTTGGAATTAATCTGAGAAATTCCATGGATAAGAATATGTAAGCAAAATAAGAGTAAAGGGTTGATATTGGTGCTTCTTTGGAGCTTTTTTTCAAAGAGAAGCTTTAAAACCTTCTCTGCCATTTGCCAACTATGTAAGCAAGGGTTTTAATGCTCAATACTTTTACCTCTCTGCATTGAATCTGAGATAATGCTGAAATAAGTCAATTCCTTGGACATGAAGGCAGCAAAATAAAATTCTTAGATTAGCATGGAATATTTTTAATGAAATAAATACAAGGGGGTTTTTTCAGCATGATAAAGCAATTTTAAATACAGTTCAAAGCAAGCTAATCTAAACCAGTGGTTTTTTTGTTGTTTTTTTGTTGTTTTGTTTTTTTTTCCTCTGTTTGTCAATGAAATTGAGAGATGATTTTTCACAGGGCAATCTGGCAACAGTAGCTCTCCACAGTCACATTGAAACAAAATCCAAATTAAAAATTAAGTTCTGTTCTAGGATATCCACAATTATTCTTTGCATGGCAGTGCATGAAGTAGTCCAGCTGAGCAGTACTGCATGGGAAAATGAAGGTAACTGTGATGGGGAATAATGCATTTCTTTTTTCACAATTGCCTGGGAATGATCAGCTGAGAAGTCTAGCTGTCACCTGGCTATGGCAAAGTGTCAAACACTAGATTACATCTAGTTGTGAGATATATTCCGTCACCACACCACTAGCTGAATTTGCAGCAATTTTCATTTTCCTATTTTCTGATGTTTTGGAAAAGGAATCCAAAAACAACCTCTTTCTTTTCTTTTTTTTTTTTTTCATTTTGACTTTAGGCTTGCGTTTTCTCTCTTCTGCTCTCTTTTTTTTGTTGCTCTTCTGCTTGAGTATTAGATACTTCTAGATACCTAGACAAAATTTAAAATCTTGTAGATAATTTCAATTCAAAAGAGAAATTGGTGTTAGATACAGAAAGCAATAACATTTGGATTTCCTCCTCCCACACCTCAGAAAATTACAATAGTCTGCCTTCTGAAATGTGGCAGACATCACTCTAGTGTTTTCTTGCTCAGAGCTATGAGCTTCTTTTAGTTACTGTCAATCAAAAGTAACCAAGAATGATAATTGACATATTTTGGGATGCCCTCCTGTCTTAGAGTTTTCATGTGCTGCTTTTCCCAACTTGGCCCACTCTTCTCTAGCAGCACCTGTCAAAGTCACACTGTCAAGGGTTCTCTACTCATGAGCAAATTGATATTTCTCCTTCATTTTTTGGATGATAAGAAGAGGGTATTCCATGGAATATTACAGCTATATTAAGTGAAGATTGGTAAATAATTCCTCAAACTCTGCACTGGTAAACAGTAAACCAGCTGTGGGACATTGGGATTTCTCTGTCTCTCTAGGGTAACAGTTCCCATACTGATAACCCAGTTTGGGTGTACTGTCCCAGCATATATGATCCCATTCCCCAAGAGAAATTGATACTTACTACCTATGGAGGAGTTCAGGCAGAACATGAAATAACAGGGATGGTTCAAGTGGTTGTGTTGGTTCCCTGATGCCAATACCACACCAAGTATCCAGAGAAGGGTGGGAGTAGCCATTGCACCACCACCCCTACACAGAGAAACTGGACTGCACTGACGGCCCAGTGAATTCTTCTGGAAAGAAAAGTACACTCAGCACTGCTGGAATAAACTATCCATTGTCTCGAGGAAGAAGAACTGTGAAATAAATCCCCAGACAAAACACAACCACCAAAACACCACCCCAAGACAGATTCACATAATAACCAGAAGTGTACCACTGCACTGACACTTTCTGAAGACTCCAAAGGGAACAGAGGCTGTGGAAAGCAGCTCTGCAGAGGCCCCCCACTCCCTGCATAGCCAAACTGATTGGAAGCGAAGTGGCCAGCAACTTTGCAGAAGTCAGAACTACACAGATAGTGTTAGAGTGGGATGAAGGGGAAAAGTGGCCCACAGGCCATATCTATAATTACTGAATGCTAACCACAAAACTGTGTGGGAATAAAACAATGGAAAACAGCAAAGGATGGGAGCATTAAGATAAACACATCAGGCCAACTGAGGTGTGTCAATGGGTAGCTCATCAGAAACATTGAAGTGAGTTCAACATGTCAGTGCATCCATCCCAAACAAATAACTGCAGGAGAAAAGCAGAACAGAGGTGTATTGGGTCTCACTCAGGTCATTTTTCCCTTAGCACCCTCACAGTGCTGTGCTTTGCATTGGTAGCTGGCAGGGTGTTGATAACACACCAGTGCTTTGGCTACTGCTGAGCTGCACTGTCGTTCTGATATTCAGTCAAGGGGATGGGAGTAGGCAAGATCCCGGCAGGGCACACAGCCAGGCCAGCTAACCCAAATTAACCAGAGGGACATTCCATACTGAGTGATGTCAGCTCAGATATAAAAGCTAAGGGAGGGAGAGGAATGGGGAGGATCTGTTGTTCTTCAGTGTTTGTCTTCCAGAACAACCACTACATGTGCTAAGGCCCTGCTTCCCAGGAAGTATCCAAACATCACTCACTGGTGGGAAGTAGAGATTAACTTTTCCCTTCCCTTCTGCATGCACAAACTTTTGTTCGTTCGTTTCTTTCACTTTAATAAGGGTACCTTATCCCAATGTGCTGGTTGTTTTTCATCTTATTCTCTTCCCTGTCCCACTGGGAAGAGGAGCAGTAGAGCAACTTAGAGGGCACCCGGCACCCAGACAAGGTGAAACCACTGCAACAGGGCCTGTCAGTGTTCCAAGTGGAACAGTGCAGCCAGCATGGACTTACTGCAGGGAAACACTGGCTTTTTGGCCTTCTGGAGTTCTCAGAATGTATCAAGTAGACATGTGGATGAAAGAAATCAAGGCTTCTTCTAAGTGAATTTTTAAAAATACTTCTATTATCAAATAAAACAGTTGCCACAGAACTGGAGGGGGAAAAGACAGTTCACAGTTTAATAAATCAAAAGACAGGGCTTAATGAGCACTTTTCAGGATCAAGAGGAGTAAGCTGTCAAATTCCCCAGGGAATTATGCTGGTTACAGCTTCATTCTGCTTCTTTATCAATGAGCTGAAGAAACCACTGTACTGTGAAACCTGCAATCCTGAAGCAAATTCCACTCTTTGAGGTATCCCAAAGCCAAGTCATCAGCCCAGAATGCCAAAAATTCTTGACAAACTTTATCAGTGGGTAAAAAAATGGCAGATGAGTTAACAGAAGAAGGTACAATAAGGCAAAACTACCCTAAAAAATGCAAACACCATGCTGCATTCATAAAAATTCGGTTGTACTTTAGGAAGATTTTAGATTCATCACTTGCAGTTCTCTGAAATAATTGTATAGCAATAGACTAAAAGAGACAACAAAATATTGGACGTCAACAGAAAGGAGTTCAGAGCAGAACATCACTGTGCCATTTTAAGAAATTTTGTCCATGTCCAGATTGGGACTGCTATGCCTAGTTCTGGTTTATGCATCTGAGGAAGGAGATGGAACTAGAGAAGGTACAGAGAAGGGTAGCCAGACAACCAAGGGGCTAGAGAGCTACCTTATGAGAAGATATGTGAAAGGGTGTGACTTCAATATGGGCTGAAGAGGTCTTAAGGAATCATAAAGGCAATGGAAGATCTGAAGATAAAACTCTTTTTCACAAAATCCTGCAATTAGAGAACTAGGAAGTGCTTGTTGAAACACTAGTAGGAAGCTTACTGAGAAGAAGTAAAATACTTCTTCAGTCAATGACCATTAACTTATGAAAGTCAGGAAGACATGGTAAGGAAATTTATCATCACACACAAAAAAAAAAGAGACTGATTCATGGACCACAATACCAGACTAAACTAAGAGAGATTAGGGATGTAGCATCTAACATTCCTCATACAATGATCGGGAATGTTGGGCAAGTAAAAGGGGAGTGAATGCTAAACATGACAAACTGAGTCTGCCTTGTGCTGTCCAAAGTAGAAGAAATATGAGATATAACCAATCTTTTGGTGTCTTAAAGGTAGGTTGTACAGTATCAATCAACCAAAAGATGAGATACCTGTCAAAAGTTATAATACAAATTCCTCCTCCCCATGTCATTCCTTTTCTTCATTAACTCTTTAGTGACATCTACCTCCATTTTCACACTGGTTATACATGATCTGAAATGCCTTCTTGACTACTTTAGGGCTGGTAGATTTTGATCTATTACTAATAAAAAGGGAAATAAATACGTCTTTAAAAGGTAGTCTAAAAATGATGATAGCACTAAATAAGGTTGTCAATCCATCTTAACCCAGAAATAGGTGCTAGTAGAAGGGGTTGGCATTTTCTCAACTCCAAATTGTCGGGAAATGTTTAGGTGTGCCACACTCTACTGAAGCTGACAAAAACTGAAGATTTCTTTCTCAGAGGAGACATCAGCAAAGAGGAAAGAAACAGGAGCTGTTCAGAATCCCAAAAACAGAGACAGAAATGCAGCATTTGCAAATTCAGTCTCTTCTGCACTAGTCTGGAACCTCTTATACACACTCTTTTAACTCTGCCCATCACTTTGGGAATGTTTAAAATAGTTTTCTTACAGTAAGTAGAGAAGGAAAACACGTGGAATGAGGTGAGAAATGCAGAACTTTAAGGCTATAATGAGACTACAGGGTACACCCTTGCTGACATTTGTGTGCTCTTTTGAGATTTACAATATATCTAAGATATGACACTTCACAGGACACTGAAATGAGTAGTTTTTACCCACATATCCTCCTAATTCTCTGTGGAAAATCTACAGAACCTTCACATATATGGAAATTGGATGTGTCAGGGAACACAGGTACACCCGTGGCCACCAAAGCTGCTACACACAACCACAGGTCTTTTAGTGGAGATAAAAAGAGAAATGGTTGGTTGTGTACAACCTTCCAAACTATAACATGACATACACAGTAGCAATAGAAACATAAATGTTGTATCTCCATTGTCATTTCCCCTAATTATTAGAACTATCTTACTTTTGACATCTTCACTTTGTCAGAGTTAAAAAACAGAGATTCATATTAACTGGTTACGAATTTGGATTGCCTAAATGGCATTGCAGCTTTCAGCATGTACAATCTGCTTTCAATATACAAATCCATTCTAATTAAAAGTAACCAAGTTCAGCAGAGAAGCCTGAATATCAGTAAAAAATGGTGTAATTCAGCTTCTCGTATCAAGCAAGTTTGTTTTTTAAGTGCTTTTATATGTTGTCTAAAAAGATTTAATTACCAATTGTGTTACACATAATGTTTAATTATTCTAAAATTTAAATGAAATAAAATATAAATTGACAGCAGCACAATCTCAACATACTTTTTAAAAACATCTCGTTCAACACAGATTTTCAGTTTAAGCCCTTTTTTTGTATGTAACTCTCAGCTTCAATGCCAGGAAGAAAAAAATAATAGTAAGGCCTTCATTTCAGAGAATGAAAAACTGTTTTAAACTTCCCATCTTTATATTTTAATTTTGCTACAGGCATTCTTGGTTCAAGAAAAGAGGGGGTTGTCCATTCCCTTGTCTTTTTCACGCCTAAATTAATTTTTAAAATTTATCAGCCAGGATCTACAAATATTTTTTTCCACAGATTGTAAATGTTATAAGGCATTACCAGAATTTTGATCTTCTAATCTGTGTGAGCAAATCTATCGTATGACTTCTGATAAGAAAGTAATAAATTTCACCGCGAGGGGGTGCTGATGGCAAACCAACAGAACGGCTTCTCCTGATACCAATGTCCTCGTCTGATTTTCTGTGTGAAAACTTCAGGTTCAGATTAGAACTTCATCCCAAAACACAACAGACCGGACATGTTTGATCAAATTTGGTCAGTGAAATCCTGAATTAAAAAAAAAAATATTGAAATATTCTATACATTTACATTTAGCAGAACAAGGACGCTATGTAAATAATGGCCCAGGATCTTCTTAAGTGCTGATATACTGTAATGCATTTAGCACTATTTCTCACACAGTCACATTTACATTTATGTATTCAACTTAAAAAAAAAAAATCTTTTATTAGTTCTAGGTTCTTGTTGAGTAGGTTGTACAGAGGAGGGAGAAAAATGCAGAAACGGTTCAGCGGGGGAGAAAGAAAATAGAGCTTTATTTCTCCCAGCAATTTTAGTTTTGGAAACACTTTAATACTAAAATTAGGTCAAAACCTAAACTGATGTAACTGAAGGAGAAAAAGTTAAGATATCATTTTACTGTTAGCATAAAAACTCATTCACAAGAATCAAATTGTAAAATAACTATCAAATGTCTAAATAATTCCTGTCTAATCACCAGTGTGGTTTTATAGCTCGTATATTAGTGTGGAGTTCAGAAAATATAAATATTTCAAAACAAAATTTCTTGTGAAAGAGGGCAAGATGGGGTTTTTTTCTGTTTTAACCATTAAGATCCTTTTCTTGGCATTCAAAAAAAAAAAAAAAACCAAAAAACTATGTCTTATTTATCTTAGTGTAACTTATCTTTGCTGCTACAATGCTCTTTTCTCTTGATGTTTATAGGCTTTGGAGCCACTGACTTGACACTGGAACTAGCAAGATCTCATGATTTAGCCAATTTGCATGGCTTCTTAAAAAGAGGAGAGAAAAAGAAACTTCTAACTGTAAATTAGTGCTTTCACCAAGCAAACATGGAAATTGACCATTGAACTTGAATGAGCTCCACATGGTACTATGAAAGCAGGGCTCACAATTGAGCTGTGGATTAGCTCTCCGGTCTGGTGCTGGAGCAGAGGAAGAAGCAAAAATGAGATTATTAACAAGATAAAGCTGTTTCAAAACTAGGCAAGAACCACCAGCTGGCCAAAATTCAGATTGTATAAAAGGCCCTTCAGAGGCAGCTAAAGACAGTACTGTAGTGGTTTAGGATTTACTGCTTTGTTGTCTTCCCCTGTTCCAGTTGGCACACCACCTGCTGAAAAAGGAGCAATGCTTTACTGGAGAAAGGAGAGAGGTAGGTAGGATTTACTAATAACTGGAATGAGGGTTATATGAATATGTATAATCTGAATTCTCCAGGTGTGTGGAAGCAGACTACTTTGTCTGGTCTGTCCATTTTTATTGTGATTTGCTAGCAGCAGATGGAATTCAGTAAGAAGCCTTTTTAAAATATTGGAGTCATTTCTCTTCCCTGCTGCAATAAAGTTTGGAAGTGACATTTATAGTCTATAGGTCAGATCCTGAGGGGTACATCACACACTTGCAAGAATATCTGGCCGATTCACTGTGTGAAGAAAGAGTCCAGTTCCATAAGTCTTGTAGAACTAAAGTCCCTGTTGGGAGTTCCTTGAAAGTTGCTTTTAAGAATGAAAGGCATTCAACTTAGATTGGACTGCTCTTCTGTAGGTTTGCAACTTCCTGTGGAAAGAGAACTTAGTTCTCTAAAGCTATATCTAAAATAGTCTGTGTTTCTAAAGCTACCATTACATACTGGTGTTTGTATCACATTCTTACATGCATGTCATATTCACATAGATTTGTATCAGACTGGTTTTCTTGTCTAAAGTCAATTGAGCTGATTGAACTGAGCCCAGAGAGACCAGCAGTGGGTGGGAAGCTGCTATTTACAACTCAGTCATCATTTCAGTCTGCTCAAAACAAAATCACAAAATTTTGGTTTCACCAAGCTAGACAGGAACAAGTAACGAAATCTGATATTACTTATATGCAGAAGGATACAGAATATATGTACCCTGTATGCTTCAAAACAAAGCATAGTTTGTAACTAGGTTGTATTGATGGGCAAAAGCTCTCATATTTCTCATAATATTGATAACAGGAAAGTATAATGATACTTTACATATCTTTTCACAGCTGATGTTTGTGAAAACATAGGTCTTTCACCTTTCTTCCTCTCCTCTTCTAACCCGGCCTTACCCTTCTGCTGCCATTAGCCAGCAATTAAAAGAGCTACAAGCTGTCTCCTTTACTGTTTAAGGTTTTTTGGTCTTCTTAAACTATCACAGCCCTTTCTATTGCCCTGTCCCACAACATGATCTGCAGGCTCCCAATAGCCTCTACACGTGCTTAAGCTCTGCTCCACCCTGCTCCTGAGTTTTCTTAGGAAGGCATAGGAGAGGGATCTCCAAGGAGAGGACAAACACAATTGCCTCCTCCAAGCTGTTATTCAGCAGCAATTGATGGTGAAGAAAAGGGAAGAAGGGGATGCTGCACAGAAGCAAAAGCATTTGGGATTTGCAATGCTGTGTTGAGTAGTACTGGTAACATCAACATTAATAATATTAATAATCTCTTAAATCTGCATTGGGAACACTGAAAATATATACTGAGCATCAACAGAATAATGTAGTTGTAGACATCCACACAAGAGGAAATCCAGAAATTTGAATCACCCTTTTTATCATTCCAATAGATTTCCATGGATAAAGTGTGTGCTCTGTGCCCTTCTGTAACACTCTTGAGAAGGTAAAGGGGACAACTGCAAAACTGAAAGAGAGAACAAACTCTCCATTATGTAGTAGGCCTGACTGTAACCACCATTTCTTTTGCTCCATGTCATAAACAAGTGTGATTCCAAACAGATCCCTTTATCCCATTTCTGTTTGTCAATATCAAATAAGCCTGCTGAGAAAGGATACGATACACCATCTCTTTAGGCTGCTTGCCTTAGCATACTAGTTTTTCCCACTAATATCTCAGTTCAGTCTCAAACAGTTACATTTCAGTTTGTTTAATATTCTGTTCATTATTTGATCTCTTAAGTTTTTAGGATGAAATAAAACCATAAGTGATATTATTTCTGTAATTCAATTAAAAGTAAAATAAACCAGAGCTGTTTTATCCCAGATGCAAACAATTTATTGTACAGGTCTACTAAGTTAAAATGTAATTTTGCTTCCAGAATGCATAGCTATATGTATTTATCTGATTATTTCTTCCAGGGCTGGATATATGCATTAGAGTGATATGTAAGTGACATAGCAGCAAGGATAATTGTCCTTACCTGGTTAGTAACACATACAGTTCTGGCCATGCTAAGCAAAATAATTGTATGGCCTTCATCCAGGTTGTTTAAACCTTTTATCTCTAAAGCAGGGTGAAAGCAGCAAGACTCATTAATTTCATTCTGCTTTTTTAACTAAAATCTGGCCAGAAATTATCTGCTGGTTCTCTACCAATTAACTCACAGGTGCAGCCAGATCACTGTAAATACTTACAAACCATAGGGTCATCCTTATCCAGCACGGATGAGTTGCCCATAGCTGCCTTAGAGAAAGATAGATACCTTGAGAAAACCAAGTCAGTCAACCTGAAAGAGAAACTTTTATTAAAAAAACCCAAAGCCACCAAACCCAAATAAACAGCCAACCAAACAGAAATGCACCCACCCCACCCTCACCCCCACAAAAACTCAAGTAACAAAACCAGCCCAAGATTCTCTTGACTGGGACCTCTGTTGTGAGCAGTGTGGTGTAAGTGGCCATATTTAAGTTCATACATGTTTCCCCACTCATGCCTGTGCACTACAGACCCCTCCAGATTATGAAACTTAATTAATTTCATAAAAACAAGGAGTCAATATGTCTGTGTAGCCCCAGTCTCAGAAGTACTTTTAGATCCTTCTGATTAGAACCAGGTTTGGTACTTAGTATTAATGTCTGGGGACCACCATCCTTGACTGTCTGCCAGAACAAAAAGAAAAAAAAAAGACATATCATGAGAGGTTTGCAATTGAAATTATTAATGTAAACCTCATTAAATAATTAGGGAGCATTTAGATTTTCAAAAAAAGGATGAAAAAGAACTAAAGAGGGAAAGATCACATGTGTGAAACCTAAAGATCCTAACAGAAATGAAGAGAAAATTAAACAATTACTTATACCAGTAATAACTTCCAGACCTTGCAAAAAGCACAGGATTCCACAACAAGATCAGTACATCTTACCTAGAAGGTAGCCTCTTTTACTTGGACTACTGATGGTCTTGTAAGGATTTTTTTTTTTTTTGAATCCCCCAAATTCAGGTGTCTTATTAGATCATCACATCTGGAGATTTAAGAGAATAAAAAAAACATTTGCAATATGTGAACAGTTTTACTCCTTGTGGCTCTACCCTGCCAGAGGCAGCGAGGCACAGTTATATAAAGAGTGTTCTCAAGTGCGAAACAATGTCCTCAGCCACCAGTTCAGGTTGCATCTAAGCAGCAGGGGCTCCCACAGCATTAGTACCATGGCTAAACTGGTGAAAACAGCTGAGATGCTCACCCAAGAATAGACATGTTGAAACCGAAAATTAAGAGAAACTGCAACGGAGGATAAAAAAGGCATAAATTGCCTCTCTGATTAAATGCTCTTGAAGTTAATTGAGAACTTTTCCCAGCATTCAAGGACTGGAAGTACCATGTTAAAATTTTTTATCTGGTCCTCATTGTTGTTAGCTTTTCACAGAGAGAGACAGAAAATATAGAAGTATTTCCAATAATGAATTTAACCCGCTTTTTTTTTCAATACAGTTTCTGTAAACAGTACATATCCTTGAGCATATTCGTTTAATTAAATGTATTTATTACTTTAATTTGCTCAACAGAAGCTGGCAAGAATTAATTAATTTAATTTCTAGGCTACACACACATGCACACACACACTTTCCTGCAAAAATTTTAGATTTAATGTCAGAAACCTGAGATCTTTTTATTTGCAGAGGGTCATGAATATTGTTTATCCCTTTTAACTGGCTCCAGTCATCAAAGAAGTGTTGAGGGAAGCAGCTGGGACTGGGAATCTCTCAGGAATAGAAAAGCAGTACTAAAGAATGGTAGTAAATTCACTTCTCTGAGTGATTTGAGGGACCTTTCTTAGGAAGCAGAATCCATTTTAAGATGGCATGCATACATAGCTGCTTCCAGAACTTAATTTCTGAAATGGATTTTTTCATATAATAGTCATGAAAATTTTTGACCTCTACTGTTTAAAGGCTCTGGCACAGGAAACATTTTGCTGTTTTGATTATTCCTTGCACAGATACTGTAATGTCTGTCTAATCCTTGCACAGATACTGTAATGTCTGTCATTCACTGAAACATGAATTTTCTTTGTGTTTCTGAATGCTGTCTTTAATCATTTAAAAAGTGAATCAATCAACGCTGTTACATTTCAGTTACATTTTGAGAGTATTTTTAGCATTAGTAGAACTTTCTATATTGCAAGTGGTTTTGTTCACTTATTAATTAATTTGTCTCTGCCCATGCCATGGCATTTTAACAGCCTGTTCTGCAAAGCTGTGATACTACATTATTGGATGATATTTCTAGCAGTTGTAGAAAACTCACATGAATCTTCAGTTAATTTTTGAATACATTTGCTGAAAGCCTTGATTTGCTTGTAATTTAGAAGACTTATTTGCAGCTGACAACAAGACAGATCATGTACCTGTAAATGCCTAATAAACATGCTCATGGCTCCCAGAGGAAGGTCCATTACCAATGAACCTTAAAAAGAAACATTCAAAGGGCTCTGATGGTGACCTAGGATGCATCTCACCAGGCTGCAGTGTGGGAGCAGACCTGCTCCTGGGAGGTTGTGGAGAAATCTTGACAGAGGTAAAAACGTGAGCAGCAATTTCTCTTCTGCCATGGTAAGTAGCTATGGCCTGTCAGATCAGAGTCCATAGGACTGCTGCTTCTTATGTGATGGACACAGGCAATGAAGGGGTTATTATGTCATATTTTTTCCCAATTGCTGTAAATGTGGCTGGCTAAGGACTCAGGAAATAATTGCTATAATTCTATGCCAGCACCTGATTGTGAAAGTCTGATTAGATTGAATTACTGAATGTATTGTCTGGTTTGCATAATAGAACAAAGAAAGGACACACCCTTCTCCTAATCCTATACACAGTCCTGGTGCTGTATTTCCACTCTGAACAGATTTGCAAGCTTCCTATGTTCACTTACCACCCTTGTTGGGTGAAAATATAGGCTGTACTTAAAAACTGTGTCACCGCACTAAGTATGACTCTAGATTTGGAGCTATTTTCTCCTAGCCAACCCTAAGGTTATCTACCCCCAAGCTATCTTGTTGTTACACATCAATGCACCATTTACCGACCACAGTGTAAAACATTGCTCTCCTGCCTAGAAAAACCTGCAGCAGTAGTCCAGGAACACCTAATTAGACCTGACCCTGGCTTTAGTTTACTCTGACAATATTAAATGTCGCTCAAGAAGAAATTAATTTTTTCCAGTTGCAGGGGAGTCAGAAATAAATTGCAAAACATTCAAAAAGCCTTTCACACTGGCTGCTTTCAGTCTCTCATTCTCTGTGGCATGAATGCGGTTGGAACATGTTTTCACAGATGAGTGTTCTGTTTGGACTTAAACACAGGTGAATGAATTGCAGTGGCTCTTACAGACACATCTGTCATCCACTGGGGAGCTGAGCATAAACCTATCAGGTATTTGATGAATATACCAAGCCTGTTAGTCCGTCTTGTCGTTTCTGCTGCACAGTGCCCTACTGCCTCAGTGGAGCTGCTACTTTTGTCCCTCTCATTTGTTTAATATTTCTTGCTTCCTGTCTTGTAAAGGCAGAGCTGTGTCTGCTGTGATAACGTAGATCAAACATTTTTGAAACAATGAAGAAACCCAAATGTGTGAGGATTTATTTTCAATATATGTGATTCACAATCAGAGAACTAGGAAGTGGCAGGTACAAGTGTTAAACTGTAAGACTTGAAGTGTAGCATGCTTTATATATCTTGTGCGCAAATGACAAATGAAGCTGGGAAGGTGCAGCATCCTGGAGTGAGTACCACAAAGCCAGTCATTTATAGAAGACAGCCACAAAACCATGAATGGGTGGAGACAGGAAGAAAATCCACTCATGTGAACAGAAGAATTATGTGCTTTGGGGCACTGAGGTCATTTCATCAGTTCAAGAGGACAGAATCAAAAGAGCATGAGAAACCTGGAAGGAAAGTCGTCACAACTGTAAAAATAGGAGCTCCTGTAATGAAAACTGATATAGTCCAAATGTCATCAGGGTGGGAGGAAAGAAAATGGGATTGGTGTCAACTGCTATCAGTCAGATCTACATATAATCAATAATTTCTTATTTCAAATTATTTTCAGTGGACTGCAACTTAAAATAACCACAGAGAGTCTGACAGCCTTACAGAAAATAGAGCTGTACTCTATGGTCACAATTGCTCTGTTACCATATAACTCTACTTTTTTAAGGTTCAAATCATTAACTTACAGGATAAGCAGCTACCTCCATACTATGGCAAAACTTGTAATGGTACAGTGGTGTTCATGACATGAACCTAGAAAGACTCACAAAATCATTCAGTCTGGAATGGACCTCTCAAAATCATCTAATTCAACTTGCTCTAAAAAGGTCCACTTCAAGTAGGTCAGTCATGTTCTTGTCTAGCTGAATCAATCTCTGAAACAATAGAACTGCCAAAGATGTTTTGGGCAACTTGCTCTAGTGTCTGACCATCCTCAAGATTAAAAATAAATATCTATGTCTTACATAGAATTGTATCTGACAATCATCACATTTAGAAGAAAATTCTCACTTACCAACTCATGTCTCTCATCTCAAAACCCTATGTCTCCAAGAGGAGTCTCACTCCATCTTTTACACAGTCTTCCCACTAGCCAGCTCTGGACAGCAATAACAGTATTGTGTCTCAGTCTTTTCTTCTCAGAGGTTTCAGCCAAAAGCTGGATCTCTTCAAGCTCAATCCTCTCATCTTTTCCTCATACACCTTGTGCTCTTTCCCTTGAGCATCTCGGGGTGAGTCCAAACTGGGCTGCAGTACTTCATAATTGATTTCACAAGCACTCTCCAGAGGGGAAGAGACATCTCTCTTTGTTTGATGGCTACAGTCATATTAATAGAGCCAAGGGTGCAACCAGCCTTCTTCAGCTAAAGCCACACTGCTGGCTGATGGCCAGTTTGTTACTCACCATGATTCCCAGTCCCTTTCCTCTGAACCTGGATTCCAGCTACTCATCCGCAAACTGTATCTGTGGACAGGGTTATTCCATCACACCTGCAGGACTGTACCTGGTTGTGTTTGACTTCTCTCAGTACCTGCATTTTCTCAGGCCCCAACCATCCTTCTGAAGAGCAGCCCTGCCCACTCCCCTCTGCTGAGAGCACAATGGATATCTTCTCTGCCTCATCATTCAGTTCATTAAGACCACATTACACAGCATCAGCCTCAGAACTGACCCCCAAAGGACATGACCAGCAAGCAGCTGTCAGATGGACTTCATCCCATCAATCCCTCTGAGACCAGAATGACATGCCCAAATGAAAAAAGGGGCAATTATAGCTCTTCCCCTGCCTGTGACTGGTGAGAGCATATGATTGCATTGGCACAGGCAGTCCCAGGGCAGGAGCTGTTGGAGAGTCCAATTCCCCAGCTGTGGGAGGGAATGAATCATCTGAGAATGACGAGACCCACACCAATCATTCATACAATGCCGCGCTATTCATTCGACAAAACTAGACACAGCTGAAGCAGTGAAGCTTTCTGCAAGCTCTTATCACCTCCCTGGTAGCCAAAAGCGGTGGTTCACTTCTGATCTGGGTTCTATTCCCAATTTTACAATGGATTTCCTATATAATATTAACCAGGGCTGTCTTGAGCCTATTACTTGGTTAAAATCTATGCAAATTGCTATCACAACTTTAGGGAGAAATCAAGAAAGCAACTGAATAATAGAGGATAGGATTACTTCTTCCAGTGAATGTTCCACTTTTATTAAATACTATTTATTCTTATTAGTGAACATTTGAGTCTAATGGTATTTACAAGGGGTTTGAGACATTTGGTGGAAAATGTAAACTGGTACCATTATTTCTTAATCAAGTACTGTGACAATTATTTCATAAGGTATTTAGATCAAGGCATTGACAAATCTCCAAACCAACTTCCTGCACACCCCAGCTCTTCCCCTGATGGTGCAGGGCTTGCAGTGCTCCCATCAGCTAGGCGGGTCCCCTTAGCAATAATATGAGTGAAGCCATCCAGCATGTCACTTTGAAAAAGGAAATGCATTTTCCTGAATATGTGCCAGGTTCTACTCCACCCCTAACTCTCTGCACTGCTCAGTTACACATAGTTTTATGGCATGAAAGCTACAGAATTAGTGATCTGTTACTACGATATCACTGCATTTTCAGTGACAATGACTGACTTTATTGCATTATAAATAGAAGTATGAGAATAGGTGTAGCAGTGAACCGTGTAGATAAATGAGCCTATTGATCCTAGAAGATTCTAAAACTTTCTTTTGCATCTGAAAAATAGAGAACCAGTTGCCGAAATGAGATAGGACGTGTTCTAAATATCAAGTATTCGAAATAATGTGTGAAGAACCACAGAAAACACACTCTGTACCCATGAATATTAAAAGACAGATAGGTTATCTATGGTAACAGTTTTGTAAGCTCTACAACACTTAATTAGTAGATACAGCAACTTAATGTGAAAGTTCATATCCAAGGTAGACTCTGTAAAGGCATAGATCGATTAAGTAGTTATAAAGGTCCAAATGCAGTAAATGTGAGAGACATAGCTACATCAGCTATAATTCTGTGTTAGTAACCTTCAAAATAAAACTCAGTAATTCTGGAGGGGTCATCTAAAGAAATTAGAAGAAGAGGTAGCAAAGGAAGTTACCACTGTCTCCAGATTCTGCTCTTGATTACCAAACAACTTAGCTGGAAGTTTTCTGAAAATCCCAATTACTTGTACAGAGAGAGTAATCATTATTCATCAATAATGAATACTGTTGATGACTCCATTTCATTTCACATCAATCCATAGTGCTTGTTCATCCCCATTACTTCAGCATGATGGAAAAAGTAATAATTCCCTAAACATTTAATTGAATGTGCTATTCACCCTATCTTAAAATTAGTACCAAACTAAATTTCAAAATAAGATAGTGAAAAATTTCATTTGGAGACAAATGACATAAAATATTTTTATGTTCTGAATTTCTTCCCCTCTGCCACACTCTTTTTCAGATAAAACTACATGCCAGATTCAAAATTCCTGAAAATATAGCCAGAACTCTTGTACCATCTGTTTTCTGCCCCTCTGCTGAGGTAACATCCTTTCCGCAAATTTAAGACAGCAAAGATTATATTAAGACATATGCTGAAAAACATAAGTTAGTTTTTCAGAGAGGCTAATCTTTAAAAGATTTATTTATAAGAGTAAAATTTAAGTTAAGAACTTAACTTCTGTTGACAGAAACAGTGTGTAACATGCTTCACAGAAGTAATTAATAGGTGATTTATTTTGTTATTCAAGATTTAGGCTCAGTAATCCATAACACAATGGGATCAAAAAGAAGGCACTTGAAATTGAATTTCTGCTTGGAGGACAGCTGAAAGTATCACCCCATTCAGCACCATTTTTTGAACTGAAGATTAGGAAGTTTCATTTGAATTTTGCTGAGCACTTAGTTGTTAATTTTCACACATGGACATTTTGCTCATAAATTTAGGACTTAAAAAGTCCTACAGCATGGGACTGGAGCTTTCAAGTGGTTTAACTTCCTAAACCTTCTGGATAAGATTCTGCTTTCAATTATGAGGCCATGCTTACAATGAAATTTCATACTTTTTAATTCAGAAGATACAAGGCTACTTCTTGCTGCAGTGGAGACCTGCCCATGTTTATATCTCTGGGAGTAGATATTCTCAGTGATTCCAGTTAAATTTAACACAAATCATCCCAGGACTCAAAGCAGTAACATTTTATGTACATGGCAGTGGGATGCATGGGCTTTGCACAGATCCCATATTTACAGACTTCATTTACATAGATTTGTATTATCTGTGCTTTTCTCTTGGGCACCAAAATCCTCCATTACCCAGGAAACTGAGTGCTAATTACAATTGGTTCTCAAAGGATATTTGATTTTTCAATCTCACATAAACAAGAATGGCAGAGCACTGCCTTCATCTCCCAGAGCCTTCATCTCCTCTGACCTTTGCATCCCAGGGATCCAAACTGAAAAATAACATTTTCATCCAAAAGCAAACTATAAATTTGATTTCAATGCTGCAAATTTTTACACATTTAGATAATTTCACATGTCTGATTATCTTTGAGGAAATTCATGGCTGTGGTACATCATGTACCTAGAAGCACAGTCAAGGCCTGAGTGACCCCAAGATCTGGATACCACAGGTCTGGGGTAACTTTGAAAGTAGCTGAAAGAAATAAGTCATTTTGCAGAGTCCTGAGGAACCACTGCAGTTACGAATAAAAAGAGAAAGCATAAAAATATGTTTTTTATAGAAAAGATAAAGTGGTTTGCTATAACTACCAAGACTCCTGCCACATAAAGACATTTCCTGTTCTCCAATAACAGGAGACAGGTTTATCACAGCACTTGCCACTGGTTGAAGGGACAAGTAAGAAAAGGTAAAGGAAGAAAGAGCAAAAAAATGCAGCTATGGAAGCAATATTTGAAAGAGATAGAACTGAAACACTCTTCTTTCTTGGAATTTACCTTCTTTGCTTAGAAAAAAGAGTAGTAGCAGCAGCAAACAAAGCTAAAGTAATAAGTAGTAACTACTTTTCTTCTAGTTTTGCAGTTCTCTTACCTTTCCATATTTCCTGTGAATAAAGCCTATATAAGGCCCCTAAGAAACACTAACCATGGTCTCTGATGAGTGCAATTATGAAAAATAATGAATAATTATAAAGCAGACTAGATTTGAAGATTTTATGTACACAATCACTGCTACCAACAAGGCTACCAACAAGGTCATTATTAATCCAGTGTGATTTGATGTTTTTATTAAGGACTTTGGAAGAAGAAAGCAAACATAAATTCAGTTAGCTAAAGGCTCACTTGTAAAAACAACTGGAGAAAGGTATCCAAATAGTAAAAATTACACTTTTTAAATGACAATCAATTCTGCTGAGCAACTATAAGAGGTACCAAAACCTTCTATGCCCCTTTCCTGATTTGAACCTCATCAAATCAAACAGCTACTGTCCTAACTTCACACTCTCCCTTAAAAGACTGTGCCAACGTTCTTTCTTTCTTTTTTTTCTTTCTGTTTGTTTCTCACAGATTTTTATATTTGCATATAGTCAAAATTTTCACTAAAATTCATGGGAAAAATTTAAGAATGTACAGAAGTTAGTGCTGTGTCTTTGACAAACCTTTTCCATATGATGCCAATAAACAGTCAGAATAGTCCCATACTTCACCCTGTCGGCATGCAGAGAAGTTAATTATTAAGGGAAGAAAGCTAAAGAAGGAAGAGTTAATCTCCTCTTTGATATAAAGGAAGTTTAATTCTGATTTTTCTTTGTACATAGCAAGAGAGGCGTTGTCTTGTTCAGCCACTTAACGCAGGGACTGGTCCCAATTACCCTTTACAATGATTTAGGTGTGTCCCCTAGGCCTGTTATTCTGCTTCTGTGCACAGGGTATGAAGAACAGATATACGTCATTAAAAAAATCAACAAATCCCTCTTTGCTGTCATTTCAACCAACTTCCTGCCTGATGATACTTCTCTTCCTTCCACAGCTCATGCCAGTGCAGTACCAAAACTATTTTTTCAGTTATGTTTGTGCACTTTCAAAAAGAAAAAAAAAATTCCCCAGAGAGCACTTGCAGGTTCTTGCTTGCTTCCTGTGATCACTAGGCAAGGAGCAGTGGCCACAGGCAGAGTAGCTCCCAAAATCAACAAACAGCCAAGTTGATGGGTAGAATCTGGTTTTAAACTGAGAGCAAAGAACTGAGCCGTGATTTAAATCAGAACTAGTAATAAAAAAATGTGGAAGATGAAAGGGTAATGGGAATAGACTCAAATATCTGGGGACAGCTATAATAGCTCTCATTCTACTGTGTATTGAAAAGTATCAGGTCAGCTGATAACAAGAAAATATATTCTAATCTCATTATTGCTGCTGAATATTGAAGTGGGAATAAGCTAGGTAAGCCTGTCTCAACCTTCTCATTTTGTGTCATCTTAACATGTCAAAGACAGAAGAATTAAAGGCTTGTCCTTGAATAAATTACCTCTTCTACACATACAGAAATGCTGTATAGGTTACTGTCTCTCTCATTTTCTCTTCCAACCATTCTTCATCACAACCACGAATCTATGGCTAATTGTCAAACGGCACCCTCCATGACTAATTAACTATCAGGGAAGCTAACATTACCAGGAATAAAGTGTTTGATGGGGTGTTTCCCTCTATTTCACATTCAAATAGCCTGTTATAAATTGATGATACCACAGCTGACTTTTCTTTCAAATGCCAAAGACTTTCCTATGTAATAGAATGTGAATTTAAAGTAGAAAGGCATTATCCTTTATGAGCCATATCCCTGCAACACCATAAATCACTTTTCTAAATGATTTCTCCATGTTACATGAGTAAAATGCTGAACCTATCAATCCCTCTTGCTTTATGAGTCTTGGGACACCACAAAGGCGTGAAAGCTGAAGGAGTATATATTAATCCTTCTGAAAACTCACGACTCAGCTAATGTAGAGAAGCGAGCATGCCTGACACTGCTCATTTGAAAGCTACAGAATGAATAACTCAAATAGGGAAGGTAGGGCTATCACATTCTCGCAAGGAAACATAACAAATGGCAATCTACTGAGTATATATCAACAAGATCTAATCGCCCTAGTAAAAACATCTATCGTGGAGCTGTCTCCACAACAAAGACATGAACTTTTTGCAGCAGGTTCAGAGGAGTCCACAGAATTTATCAGAGGGCTGCAACACTTCTCCTGTGAAGACAGACTGAGGGAGCTGGGGTTGTTTAGCCTGGAGAAGAGAAGGCTTTGAGAAGATCTTACAGCACCTTCCACCACCTTAAAGGGGAGCGTTAGAAAGACAAACATTCTAGCAGGGCCTCTAGTGATGGCACACTGTGGGCAGCTATACTAATTACAAAGGAGTAGAAGCAGTCTTACCCTTAAAAGTCACAGCTGTAACCAATAAGTGTAACAAAAGAGGGGGGTTGGCTGCCCCAGAATTAGTTGGAGTGTGCCTGCCCTGCTGTGAGGAGGAGGGGTTAGGTGGTCACAGAGGGATGGAAAAGGTAAGATGTTGTACAAGGGACAGAAAGGAGTTAGCCAGCTGTGCAAAAAGAATAATGAGCAAGAAGGCTGCATATTGCTGCCTGAGGCTTTGCTTACAACTCCAGGGAATGTCTGAGGTTTCCCTTCTAACAAAAAAGAAAGCTTAGTCCTGCAGTGCTGCTAGGGGAAAGTCTAGTCTCCTAAGGAAGGAGTCAGAAGGCTGTGTGAGTCTGCATGTGGAAAGTTCAGCACTTTAAACAGTGTTGTGTCTGTCTTGACTATTACATATGCTGTGACATGTGTGACTTATGGTTGTGGGCAACTATGACAGCGCATGGGGTAATGTCTTTAAATGAAAGGAATGTCAGTTTAGATTAGATATAATGAAGATATTTTTTACACTGAGGATGATGAAACACTGGAGCAGGTTTCCAAGAGAGAATTCCTCATCCTTGAAAATATTCAAGGTCAGATTGGATAAGGCTCTGACGAACCTGATCTAGTTGGAGATGTTCCTGTTCATTGCAGGGGAGTTGGACTAGATAGTCTTTAAAGGTGCCTTCCATGCCAAGCTATTCTGTGATCCTGTGATCTTCCTTAATAGATTTAACTGGATACTGTTGCTTTGCCCTTTCTACTAACTGGTAATTGTACAATGCTGTCAGGCTCTACAATATTTGAGAAAGTTTATTACATCAAGATTTTTAAATTGCTAACATTTGAACAGTATTGCAAAAAAATGAAGTGATTATCAGATAAATTCCTTATTATCATGAAATTATGTTATACAAATATTCCTTCCCCTGACAATTACCTTCCATAGTGACCAGCTTTGAGGCTTTGGGTCACCCCTTTCATGCAGAGTTGAATAAAGGAGACCCACACCCCACAGCACCTTTGCCTTGCTGGAGAAACTGGCTCAACCTTCTTCATGGGAATTCAGATGCCCTTGGAATGTTAGCTACACCAAATCCAAATGCCAGTAGCAAAATCCAGACTCCTCAGCCAGCAGCTGTTAATGGTTAGAATACTTCTAAATTTTAAGTATGTTCCTCACTTCCTCCGAAGACCAGCCAAGGTTGAGGGAAAGGTTTTGCTTTTAAAATATATTATCTTTAACATCCTAACCTGTGGAATCAGTACTTGGTCAACTGTTGGATGGCTTCACAAAGCAGGCCCAGTGGTGTGTAACTTCTAGGATTGAAAGAATCCTTCTATCACTTTCATCAAAGAACCGGAAGACAGAGCTGTAATTTTTGATTGTGTTTCTTTAATAAAATAAACACCTAGGTATATAAATAAAGCAATGACATGCTGTTTAACAGAGATTTCTCTTGGTACACCACAAAGGCTGTATGGAGCATTCTATAGACCCATAAGTTACTGACATCCATTGGAGGATGTTATGTATGAATAGGTTAGTTTCAAATTTAAAGGGTGATTCCATGTGTCTACTGATCAATAGTGATCTGATAATCTTTCCAAGTACCCGCCCATAGATACTGCATCTTTGCAGACATATTCCAGCTGCTAAATTACATAAAAAATAAAATAGACTGTACTGTGAAATTTGAAAAAAAATTCAGTGATTTTTCTAACACCTCTGAAGGCAACATGCTTTTGATTTCAATGCAAATGGAACATTAATTCTCTCCATATTGCTTTCCAAGAACATAAAAAGTTTATGACATGGTGAAGTTATGAATTCAGCTACAACTCTCTAAACTATTTCTCCTTTACTGACTGTACCATCAGAAACTTTGAAACCCCTAATTAGGGACAAGGCTGTCTCATACTTCTAAGGGCTTTGACCACTTTTAATTTCTTCTGTTCAGCAATCTGGAAAAGCTGAAATGATAGACATAAAAATTTTATACTTTAAAATACACAAGTGAATGTGTTGTTTATTGCTTTTTTTCACCTTCAAAACATCACTAAAATAATTATCAATGTACTAAGAGAAATCACAGTTGACATAACCTAGGAGACAAGTTACCCTAGTAATATGAAGAAAAGGGTAATTTGACATTTAAAGTTCTTAGCAAAATCAGGTCCCCTAGAACAACTCAATATCTACTGGTATTGGAATATTATTTAAAAAAAAAAACACTCATTACACAGACACAAGTAGTTTCTCATTCTGCCTGACAAATTAGGACTTCTGTTAAAACAAACATTTGGCTTGAATAATTTCCTAGAAGTATCTCCATTACTGTATGATGTCTGTGGCTGAACAATTTCTCCCTTGAACAGAACAGAGATGAGTTACTGTTGACACCCAGAGAAATGTAACTACTCCCAAAATCCTGACTAACAACAGCCTCTGAACTCTGCAGTGCCCCATCAATGTTTGTCAGCTTACACTGGCTTTAATGTAATTTGTAGTTTGTCATAAGAACATCTGTTGTTATATGAATTGTTCCTGATTTTCTAGTCAGAAAGATCAACTGGAACTACTTGTCTATATTTTTGGTTCAAATTTTGTTTAATTATGTTTATGGAATGCAAAAAAATAAGAGCATGCCTCAATCACCAGTCATTAAGTTATTAATGCTTCTTTTTTTTTTTAAGTCATAATATGAAACATCGGCCCAGAAGATACTTATTCAGTAATTTCGTTTACAAGGAAAACCAGAAAAAGTTTCCTAGTTTCCAGAGTTCTAGGATAAAACGGTGACCGGGGTTTGCCCGCCCTGCCCGGGTGGCCAGCCTGGGTGGCAGTCAGGCCCCCGGTGCC